>QRFJ01000398.1:0-107130 GCA_006176705.1 Cocos nucifera | reverse complement strand
AATAAAATAATTAAATTTTAATTTAAACAAAGCTGGTTCCAATCGGATGTTACAATTAAGTGAATTAGAAGAATTAAGGCAAGAAGCTTATGAAAATTCAAAAATTTATAAGGAAAAAATGAAAGCCTTCCATGATAAACATATTTCAAGAAAAACCTTTGAGCCAAATCAACAAGTCTGGTTATTTAACTCAAGGCTTCGATTATTTCCTGGAAAACTAAAATCCAGATGGGATGGACCTTATATAGTTAATCATGTATTCCCACATGGTGCAATTAAACTCTATGATCCCAGGACTAAAAATTTTTTTAAGGTAAATGGCCAAAGGCTTAAACCATATATCGAAGGGATATCATTACAATCGAAATATTGATCAAGTGCAATTAATAGAACCACAATGAATTAAACTGCATCTTTGTCTGGCTGAAGACAATAAACTTAGCGCTTATTGGGAGGCAACCCAATACTTCTTGAATCTAATTTATTTTTTCTTTTAGGCTAAGTTGGAGAACCAAAAAGCGGGAGAAGGATCATAAGCTTCAAGACCCATGCTAAATAAATAAACATAATTTACACTCTTTTATTGAGGACAATGTCAATTCAGTTGGGGTAAAAAGAAAAAAAAAATAATAATAATAATAATAAAATAAAATAAAATAAAATAAAATAAAAATAAAAAAATAAAATATATATATATATATAAATAAATCAATAAAAAAATAAAAATTAATAATAATAATAATAATAAAATAAATAAATAAAATATTAAAAAATTAAAAAAATAAATAAATAAAATAAAAATAATAAATAAATAATATATATAATAATAATAAAACTATTAAAAAAATAATAATAATAAAAATAAAAATTTTGAACAAACCATATTTTGGGAAAGAGAATCTTAAGCAAAATAAACTAGGATAAGTAATAAAGTTAGAAAGTATTAACTAATAATGGTAGCGAGTCAAGAAGCAGATTATTTGGTCAGACCATTAGCAACCTACTTAGGTCATTTAAAGGCTAACAGCACTTCTACTTGCACATGCACACTAATGAAGCACAGCAGGTGTTTGATTATAAGGCTAAATTGAGGATTCAATTATCACTAAAAATTGATGGTTTATATATACTTCAATTAAAGAAACTTGAATTTAAGGAAAGAGCTACCTGCTTTCTAAAATAAAAAAAAAAAAAAAAGTGCAAAAAATAGAGTATATGTGGATTGCCCTAAACTAGAACTTTGCACCTTAAATGTAGAAGTTCACATCAAATGGTGAAGGGAAGGCCAGGATGCTCAGCACAATTTTAAAAAAAAAAAAAAAAAAAAAGCAGTGTGAAAGCTACCTTAATTCATGCACTTAACTTGGGAGTATATAAAACTAACCAAAATAGGTGATAAAAAGAAGATTCATTTGCCCTTTGAATCAACACCCAAATGCTAAGTTAGTATTCACGACACAAAGTGCTGAAAATCTTTAGATGAACTCTAAGAAAGTTTCTGATTAATCTGCCGTGAAATTTACTTCTGAAACTCAATACTTAGTTAGTGATACTGTCTAAACTTTTGATCTTAAATTCTAGATTTATTTTTGTGAAGGAAGATCTCAACAAAATATGGTAATTGATCTAAACTAAATTCTTTCTTTACTCGAGGACGAGCAAAGCTTAAGTTGGGGGGTGTGATAAGCATCGTAAATTCACCAATAAAAGTATTAATTTATTAATTAATTTATATTAATTTTTAAGAATTATCAATCAATTTATATATAATTTTTGAAAAATTCATATTTTTATTAATTAAAAAATTAATTAAAAAATAATAAAAAATAAATAAAAATTAAGAAATAAAATTTTATTATTAAAAGAAAGAGCTCATTTTTTTGATCACAACGAAATAAATTTCAAGTAAAACGGAGCTAAAATGAAAAAGATATGAATTTTTAAAAAAATATATAAAATAAATAAAAATTAAATAAAAAAAAAAGAAAACGGCTCAACCGGCTCCGCAAGCCGAGCCACCAAGCCAAGCCGAGCCACCAAGCCAAGCCGAGCCATCAAAGCCGACTCAGTCATTGAAGCCATCAGCCGGTCTACGATCCAGGCGTGGACCGCCAGCTCAGCAAAATCCGGCGAATCAGAGCCTGCCACGTGGTGGACCTAGACCCTTAAAGGGTCTACAAAATTTTATCGCGGCTCACAGGGCAATCTGGTCATTTCACTCGGTGACAGAAGCGTTGATTGGTTGCGGTGTGCGGTGCGGCCGGTCTACGCGGTCCATGGGAACAGTAATTGCGCGATCGGACGGCTGCGGTTGATTGCGGTTAAGATCGGACGGTCAGCATTTTTTTCGGTTGCCAATTTCACTCGGATCACCATCAAATGGCAGCGCCTGATTCCAGCTTCGATCCGACGGTCCAGAACGCTCCCGGCAGTGATCAGGACTCCCGAAGCGCGATTTGCGGCCAGATTTCCTCGATCAAGCGCGATCGGACGGCCAGAATTTAATTCGAGCTGATCTGGGCTGATAGGCATCCGATTTTGATGATTTTTGAACCGTTCGATTCCTATCGGATAGCCTGATTTTACCAGATTTACCAGAGACGTAACAGAGTTGTTTTTATTCAAATTTTATTCAAATTTTTACGATTACAAAGGGAATTAGTCCCATATTGCTTTTAGAAATAAATATCTACCTCTTCTAGCTCTATAAAAAGGATCCTAAGCCTCTAAGAAAGGAGGAGGGTTGGAAGGGAAGCTAAGGTATAGGGTGGAAGTCAAGCTCGGGATTAAAGGTTGCTTCAAAGCTGCGGTGCTGCTGAGAAGAAGAGCCGGTCTTCTACGCCATCTTCATGCCTACGCCGATCTGCGATCTTCATCTAGTCTTTTTCCTTTAATTTCTTGTATTAAAATTTTGAATTTTCTTTAATTTCTTGTATTTAAATTCTGCATCTTAGTTTTAAATTTAATAAAGAAAGTTTCATTATTCTTTTCAATTCTAGCTCTTTAAATTATTTATTCTTTATTGCTTTTTAATTTTACTATAAGTAGTTGCTAAGATCTAAATAGTAGATCTTAGTATCAAATTTATTTTTACATAATTTAAATTCTATTTTTATAGATCTATTTTTTGACTTTAATTTAAAAAAAAATCCTTGCTTTCTTTTCTTAAAAAAAAAAAAATCAAAGATTTTAGAAATAAATCATTGCCTCTCTGTGGATTCGACCCGACTCACCACTTTCTTCATAATTTTTAGTTAGTTTAAAAAGTAAAGAGTCGGATTTAAATTGATAAACACGGTGTCTTAACGACAGCATCGTGTCCCTATCAAACTCCTTCCGGACCTCTCCTTCAGTTGGATTCCTATAGGAGCCGAACTCCTTTCAAACTTCTCCTTCAGTCGAATTCCTACATGAGTCAAACTCCCTCCGAACTTCTCCTTCAGTCAGATTCCTCCAAGAGCCAAACTCCTTTCTAACTTCTTCTTTAGTCAGATTCCTATAGGAGCCAAACTCTTTCTAGACTTCTCCTTCAGTTGGATTCCTCCAGGAGTCGAACTCCTTCTCCCTCTCCTTCAGTGGGATTCCTATAGGAGCCGAACTCCTTCCAAACTTCTTCTTCAGTCGGATTCCTTCAGGAGCCAAACTCCTTTCAGACACCTCCAAGAATAGAACTTCTTCTGGGCTTCTCCATCAGTCTGATTTCTCCAGGAGATGAACTCCTTTTGGACCTCTCCTTCAGTCGGATTCCTACAAGAGCCGAACTTCTTTCGGACTTCTCCATTAATCGAATTCCTCTAGGAGCCGAACTCCTTCCGGACCTCTCCTTCAGTTAGATTCCTACAGGAGCTGAACTCCTTCCAGACCTCTCCTTCAGTCAGATTCCTACAGGAGCCAAACTCCTTTCGGACCTCTCCTTCAGTCAGATTCCTATAGGAGCTGAACTTCTTCTGGACTTCTCCATCAGTTGGATTCCTCCAGGAGCCGAACTCCTTCCGAACCTCTCCTTCAGTCGGATTTCTACAGGAGCCAAACTCCTTTCGAACTTCTCCTTCAGTTGGATTCCTCCAGGAGTCAAACTCCTTAGGACCTCTCCTTCAATCGGATTCCTCAAAAAGTCAAAATTCTTTCGAACCTCTTTTTCAGTTGAATTCCTATAGAAGCCAAACTCCTTTTGGACTTCTCCTTCAGTCGAACTCCTTTCGAACTTCTCCTTTAGTCGAATTTCTATAGGAGCCAAACTCCTTCCAGACTTCTCCTTCAGTCGAATTTCTTTAGGAGTTGAACTTCTTTCGAACACCTTCAAGAACCAAACTCTTTCTAGACTTCTCCATCAATCGAATTTCTCTAGGAGCAGAACTCCTTCCAGACCTCTCCTTCAGTCGGATTCTTATAGGAGCCAAACTCCTTCTGGACTTCTTCTTCAGTCAGATTTCTTCAAGAGCCAAACTCCTTTCAAACTTCTTCTTCAATCAAATTCCTTCAAGAGCCGAACTCCTTTCCCCTCTCCTTCAGTCAGATTCCTATAGGAGCCAAACTCCTTCCAGACTTCTCCTTCAGTCGAATTCCTTCAAGAGCCAAACTTCTTTCAAACTTCTCCTTCAGTCGGATTTCTCTACCAGTCGGACTCCTTCTGAACTTCTCCATCAGTCAAACTTCATCTGGATTCCTTCAGTGGATTACTTTTAGATTTCAAGTAGTATTCCTTCCGGATGATCTTCTCTAGCCATATTTTTTTTAGGAGTCCAAACTCCTCTGAAATTGATATATGTCAAAGCTCTTCACCAACCAATGCCTACTTCCTCCAAACTTTGACTACTAAATCTCAATGAACAGGCGACCCCACTACCGGATGGTTACGACTGTCATTTATCAGTCTACTATAGGCGATCCTATTACCGAACGATTATGACTGTCATTACAGTCTATTACGAACGACACCTCTCTCCATAATAAATTTCACGTGGCCCCGAGCGACCCATGATCGGATGGTTATGATTGTCACTATCAATCTACTCTCGACTTCATCTATAAAAAGGACCCTCTAGATACGTTTTCTCTAAGCTCTCTTCTTCTTTTCAAAATTCTGCTGAATTCTTATCTGAGCACTCCATTTCTATTGGGCAGAAGAGCTGACTTGATCATCGGAGGGTCCTACTGGAGCCACCACCATCGACTCCGAACGGAATTTTATTTTGCAGGTCACCGATGGTGATCACTTCTTTTCCAACTTCAGCTCAATCTGGTGTCAACCAGATTCTGCACCAACAAGATTAGCACTGGAGGAAGGACCCTCTATTTTTGAGGCACCCTTATTCTTAAAGGAGTGCTCAGTCGATCTCAAATCTTCTTCTTCATGGTTCATCTCCATCCTCTCCCTCAATTCCATAAAATGCCTCCAAGAAAGGCAACAATCCAAAGATCTATCTCTTCTATCGGTAGATTTAAGCCGAATCCATCCATTAATGCTCTATCATCGGTGTTTCAACCTCCTTCTCCATCGACGGCCATGATAGATCTGAAGTAGTTTAACCTATTGATGCAGCAAGTTCAGGGCGTCACCAAAATTGTGCAGGCCATGCAGCAATCTTCGATGGCGGTTTCGTCAGAAAACTCACCATCGAGAAGTTAGGAATCGATCCCAAGAAGGAGCACTTGGGCTAGCATACCCGTTGCCCCTGAGAAGAAAAAATAGAGAGCAGAGGATCCTTATTCGGATTATGATTTTTTTTTGAAAGAGATCTTTTTCATCTATAGCTAAAAGCCTTCCAAGATCTGCGATCGAGATAACATCCTCGATCAAAAATTATGAAAGATGGACCGGCAGATTGAAGAACTCCACCACGTCATCCCGGCTTACCATGACGACGTCTACACCGATCCCACTTTCTCTCCCTAAATTATGCAAAAGCCCATTCTGCCGAACTTCAAGCTTCCCCAATATGAAAGCTAGATGGAACCTCTGATCTGATCGATCACCTAGAGACCTTCTGGATCATGATGCTGCTCCATGGTGCATCAGACACCATCTTATGTCGAGCTTTCTCATCTATCTTAAAGGGATCAGTAAGAAATTGATACTCAATATTGAAGTCAGGTACGATCTTCTTCTTTGATCAGATGAGCCATCAGTTTGTGGCTCACTTCGTCAGCAGCCGATGTTTCCATCGAGGTTCAGATTTTTTGATGAATATTAAGTAGAAGGAGGGGAAATCTATCCAAACTTATGTCATCCGATTTAATGCTGCTACATTGGAGGTTCGAAATCTGAACCAGTCTGTTGCAATGGCCGCACTCAAGGATGGCTTTTAGAAGAATGATTTATTATTCTTTCTAGAGAAGAAGTATCCTAGGGTCTTTGCCAATCTGCTAGCTCGGGCTGAAGGATATGCCTGAGTGGAAGAAGCCTTCAAATTGAAGGATGAGAAAGCTACAAGAAAGTGGTAGATGGGCGAGTCTAATAAATCCATAGCTGATGGAGGGTCGAATGAAGTTCGACTGTGCTCATAGACTCCCTCCGAGTGCAAGCGAATCCGAACTCCTCCTTGAGCTCATCGTCAAAAAAGTCCTGATAGAAGGATGTGAAGAAGTTCTTCTCCTAGAAGGTTCCATAACTATGCCCTCCTTGATGCTCCAAAAATATAAGTATTGATGGAGATTAAGGAGCAACTGTCAAGGCCTGAAAGGATGCACTCTCACCCTGCTCCAAGACGAGATCGAGAAGCTCATTAAGAGAGGCCGATTGGATCGATTCCTCGGATGTCAGCCTGAAGCAAGAGAAAATCAGCCAAGGGCGTTGCCGCAGCTAGAACCACCAATGAGGGAGGAATAATAAGAAGATCGGCTGCCTCTCTGCATCATCAACACTATCTCTGAGGAACTTAGTACTTCAGCGAGCCGCCATCTCTCAGTCTCAAAGCTAGAAGAAGCTTGTCCCAAATTGAAAAGGCCCGTATGGAATAGAGAAGGTCGTCTGGTCCGAAACTTATCACTTAAAGCTCAGAGGAACAACACTCCGACGATCTTAGAATTCAGAAAATCTGAGAATGTACTACTAGTAATTTTTCTTCAATAAAAATCCTCCATTTCAACATTATTATTTCTTAGTGCAAAAACTATGTGATGATAGGAAAGAAGCAATAAAAAATGGCCATGTTAACCTTGGCAAGTCGAAGGCCTCATTCATTTTAGATGAGATGAGGGGAGAGGCCTAGACAACGACCTTTATATGCCCCTATAGTCCGTTAGGAACAAGAGGAGAACCTCATCCTAACATGAGCAAAATCGAAGGCCTCGTTCATTTTAGACGAGATGAGAGGAGAGGCCCTAAACAATGGCAGCCCTTATGTGCCCCTATAGTCCATTAGGAATAGGAGGAGAACCTCATCCTAACGTGAGCAAAGTCGAAGGCCTCGTTCATTTTAGAAGAGATGAGGGGAGAGGCCCTAACAATAGCCCTTATGTACCCCTACAGTCCATTAGAAATAGGAGGAGAACATCATCCTAATGTGAGCAAAATCGAAGGCCTCGTTCATTTTAGATGAGACAAGGAGAGAGGCCCTAACAACGGCCCTTATGTGCTCCTACAGTCCGTTAGAAATAGGAGGAGAACCTCATCCTAACATGAGCAACATCGATGGCCTTGTTCATTTTAGATGAGGTGAGAGGAGAGGCTCCGACAAGATTTTCTTCAACTTCAATAGGAGATAAGACCTCCTTCAACCTCGACTAGAGATAAGATCTCCTCCAAACTTCAACGTCAATAGGAGATAAGATCTCCTTTAACCTCGACTTGAGATAAGATCTCCTCCAAGCTTCAACGTCAACCTCAACAGAAGATAAGATCTCCTTCAACCTCGGTTGGAGATAAGATCTCCCTCGAGCTTCAACTTCAACTTCAATAGGAGATAAAATCTCCTTTAACCTCGGCTAGAGATAAGATCTCTCCCGAGCTTCAACTTCAACATCAACAGGAGATAAGATCTCCTTCAACCTTGACTGGAGATGAGATAAGATCTCCTTCAACCTTGGTTGAAGATAAGATCTCCCTCAAGCTTCAACTTCAACTTCTATAGGAGATAAAATCTCCTTCAACCTTGGTTCGAGATAAGATCTTCCCTAAGCTTCAACTTCAATGTCAATAGGAGATAAGTTCTTCTTCAACCTCGACTGAAGATAAGATCTCCTTCGAGCTTCAACTTCAACTTCAATAGGAGATAAGATCTCCTTCAACCTCGATTGGAGATAAGATCTCTTTCAAGCTTCAACTTCAACTTCAATAGGAGATAAGATCTCCTTCAACCTCGGCTGGAGATAAGATCTCCTCGAGCTTCAACTTCAATATTTTAATTGGAGATAAGATCTCTCCTGAGCTTTCAAGAGCTTAAACCTCGACTGGAGATAAGATCTCCTCCAAGCTTCAACTTCAAAAGAAGATAAGACCTCCCCCGAGTTTCAACCTCAGCAGGTGCAGAGCCCAAAAAAGAACTTCGACAGTCATCTTTTCTGTACTTCCTTCAAATTTCAAACTTGAAAGTGGGAGGACTATTGTTGGAAATAAACTCCACTCCTATCGAAGTCTAGTCTGATGCTTAGACTAATGTAATTGATAATCACCGAAGAGCTTCGATAAAAAATTCTCCTTCCAGTGGTCAAACCCTTCGCAGACTCCTTAAGCGGTCAAGCTCCTTTCGAATACCTCCAGGAACTGAACTCCTTCTAGACTTCTCCATTAATCGGATTCCTATAGAAGCCAAACTCCTTTCGGACCTCTCCTTCAGTCGAATTCCTATAGGAGCCAAACTCCTTTTGAACCTCTCTTTCAATCGGATTCCTACAGGGGCCGAACTCCTTCCTCCTCTCCTTCAGTCAGATTTCTACAGTAGTCAAACTCTTTCTGAACTTCTCCTTCAATCGGATTCCTCTAGGAGTCGAACTCCTTTCAGACACCTCCAGGAACCGAACTTCTTCTGGATTTCTCCATCAGTCGGATTCCTCTAGGAGCCGAACTCCTTTCGGACCTCTCCTTCAGTCTAATTTTTAGAGTCAAACTTCTTCTGAACTTCTCCATCAGTTGGATTCCTCCATGAGGCAAACTCCTTTCGAACCTCTTCTTCAGTTGGATTTTTACAGAAGCCAAACTCCTTCCAGACTTCTCCTTCAGTCGGATTCCTATAGGAGCCAAACTTCTTGCGGATCTTTTTTCAGTCGTATTCCTATAGGAGCCAAACTCCTTAGGATCTCTCCTTCAGTTGGATTCCTTCAAGAGCCGAACTCCTTTCGAACCTCTCCTTCAGTTAGATTCCTATAGGAGCTGAACATCTTCCAAACTTTTCCTTCAGTTGAACTCCTTTTGGACTTCTTCTTTAGTCGAATTTCTTTAGGAGCCGAACTCTCTCCCCCTCTCCTTCAGTCAAATTCCTACAGGAGACAAACTCCTTTCGAACTTCTCCTTCAGTCGAATTTCTCCAGGAGCCGAACTTCTTCCGAACACCATCAGGAATCAAACTCCTTCTGGACTTCTCCATCAGTCGAATTTCTATAGGAGCCAAACTTCTTTCGGATCTCTCCTTCAGTCGAATTTTTATAGGAGCCAAACTCCTTCTAAACTTTTCCATCAATCGGATTCCTCTAGGAGCCGAACTCCTTTCGGACCTTTCCTTCAGTCAGATTCCTATAGAAGTCAAACTCCTTCCGAGTCTCTCCTTCAATTAGATTTCTTCAGGAGCTGAACTCCTTCCGGACCTCTCCTTCAGTCAGATTCTTACAGTAGCCAAACTCCTTCTAGACTTCTCCTTCAGTCAAATTCTTTTAGAAGCCAAACTCCTTTCAAACTTCTTCTTCGATTAAATTTCTCCACCAATCGGACTCCTTCTGAACTTCTCCATCAGTCAAACTTCATCTGGATTTCTTTAGTGGATTACTTTCAGATTTTAAGTAGTATTCCTTCCGAATGATCTTCTCTAGCCGTATTTTCTTTAAAAGTTCGAACTCCTCTGGAATTGATATATGTCAAAGCTCTTCACCAACCAATGCCAGCTTCCTCTGAACTTCAACTATTAAATCTCAATGAATAGATGACCCCACTATCAGATGATTATGACTATCATTTATCAGTCTACTATAGGTGACCCCATTATCGGACGATTATGACTGTCATTATCAATCTATTACGAGTGACATCTCTCTCCATAATAAATTTCATATGGCCCCGAGCGGCCCATGATCGGATGATTACGATTATCACTATCAATCTGCTCTAGTCTCCATCTATAAAAGGAATCCTCTAGATATATTTGCTCTAAGCTCTCTTCTTCTTCCCAAAATTCTACTGAATTCTTATCTGAGCACTCCATTTCTATTGGCCAGAAGAGTTGACTTGATCATCGGAGGGTCCTGCCAGAGCCACCACCACCGACTCTAGATGAGACTTTATTTTGTAGATCACTGATGGCGATCTCTTCTTCCCCAACTTTAGCTCGATCCGACGTCAACCAGATTCTATACCAATAGATGCCAATATTTTTCTATAAAGAGTCAAAATTTTTAGTTAGACTTATAATTGACTTAATCAATTATTTAAAAATTTTATTTTTAAATAAATTTTGAGCTTTCACTATTTTTTCGGATCCCTACACTCTCTTAGTAGAGATGCAAAAGTCTTCATAATCAAAAATTTTTAGTGGATGATGCGGTCCCACTGATTGGCTCACCATCTCACCTAATAGTTATTAATGATGAGTTAGTCGATAAATGAACAACTCTTATCTAATATTTTTTTATACACGGTGCATCCAACTCGATCTCTAATTCATGAAGCTCACCGTGCCTGAAATATTATTCCACTCCTTAGTTAAGTCAAATCCACCATTTATATGAACTAGATTCATGATTGAGATCCTCACCGTATCTAAAATATTGAGTCCAGCTCATCCTCCAATTTATAGTATCTTATGCCTAATAGCTGTGGTTGCATTTTTCAGTGCAACTGAATTACTGTATCCAGTCGAGAACAATCAACCCCTAAAAGGGCCCGCACAACTACAATGGTGGAAGATCTATGATTTAATATTTTCTTAAAGAGAATTCAATTTAAGTCTCTTTAATTCTTAATTAGTCATAACGGTTATGACTAACATAGTGGCATGGATTAGCTTGAATTATTAGCAACTCAATATAGAACTGGGTTGACCCAATCGGCTAGATAAGTAAGATCAGTGGGAGGGATATGCTATTAACTTGCCATGAATGCATCCAGATTGAGTAGCTCTCAATTAATGACCATCGATCGTATCTACCAGATTTATCTTAGATACCGATTTGTCAGACCAAAACTGATTGGGTTTGCCTACAATCTAGGCTCAAACTGTAGAGCCAAATTAGGTCTTGAGTTGATCGACCACATATGGCTGTGAGTTGATCTTGACCAAACTTACAACTATTGGACCGATTAATTTTAAGCACTCTTGATCTCACCTAACCAACTCCTTAATTCGATTTGATTAACCACTCAAGCTAGACCTAATCAAGCTGACCATACCCAAACACAAGTTTTATGAAGGTGTCTTAGATTTGAAAACTTTTATTTTTTAGATCTAATTAGTTTCATAACTTAATTCTTGATTAAGTGTAAATATGGTTCAAAAATAAAGCATGTAACTAGATCCTAGGATTTTTGGATCTAGGGTTTAGTAGAAAAATAAGTTTTGCTTTTCTGATTGAGAACAGATACGCAGCACTCCTACATGCCATAAGAGCATCCCATCCAATGAAAAGAGAGGGTCTTTAAATCTTTCTTACTCTTATTACTAGATGGCCAAGAAGAAAAGCTCCAATCAAAAAAATAAACTACTATTAGAAGAAGTAGATCTAGCACATATATCACATATACAACTATAAATCTATTCTACAAATGTTTTGCATATATCACATATATCAAAATTTAAAAATATATCTCATATATTAGATCTGATTATATCTTATATAAAATCAAAAAATTAAATGATCTCATTAAATAAAAAACTTAAATCTATTCTAATCTAGATTTAGAACCAGAACCTAGCTTTGATACTAGTTGAAGAAAAAATTGTAGGATCGGCCTGATCAGATCAGGTCATACAGCAAAAATTTTAAATTTTTTCTACTAATCTGATTAGATATGAAGTTCTCAAATTAGATTAAACTGATCTAAAATAAAATATAAAATTATGATATCAAATATCACCTGATTTTGGTGAATAGTTTCCCACAGCGATAATTTGAATGTTGACAAAGGTTCTGATTGTAGTCGCACATGTGCTCGGCCTCTACCAATATCTACTCGGATTAGATCTAGAAGTCTTCTCTTTCTAGATCTGATCTAAGAAAATTAGATCTGGAACTTCACTGGTGCACCTTCAATTCGATCTTCGATAGCTGATCGATCGTCACACAAATGGGAACCTATCGACACGGTCTTGCAGTAGCAGCACCCCAATGTTCGGATGGCTGATCTGCCCAATGTTAGAATTTGATGCTTTAAATTTGATCCATAGCAGAGAAGAATTAGTATCAGTAGGCAGTTGAGCTGGCTCGAGTACAAGATCGAGCTAGCTCGGACTGAGATCGAGTCGGCTTGAACCATAGTCGAGCCGACTCTCTCAGACAGACAGATAGTAGGAGTTTGGATAAGATGCAGTCAAGCCAACTCGACCCCTGATCGAGCTAGCTCGACAGAGGTGAATAGAACAAGATAGGATTTTCTATTTGGACTCGAATTATGATTAATCAAAGGGATCTATAGGAGTTGCACGTGGACCATAGGATCTAGCAGCCATAGAGGGTTGCGGTCATGATCTGAAGATCAAAAAATATTTCAAGACTCTATCAAAAATATATTTGACTCATATTAGGAGAACAAGCCCTATTAGGACTCCTGTGAATTATTGAGAAGAGGATTCTCATCCTATTTAAAGGACTGAGGTGCTGTGGAGCAAAAAGATGGTGCATGTGGCATGAGAGACACGTAGAGAGGCTTAGGCAGCCATTGAGAGAAGCTTGGTAGAGCGTTGAATACGTGCAGCCCACGAAAAAGAGAAGCAACAGGTGCATAGCATTCGGTAAGGAGGCTATGAGGGTAGAGCATCTTGTAGCTTATGAGAATCTTCTTAGAATTCTTAGAGAGCTTTTATGAGGGTAGCTTCTAGTTAAAAGAGATTTATATACGGTGAGTTAAGAGTGGGTGTTCTTCTCTTATACCTATTTTTTTCTTTCATAGTGAAGCTTTGCATGTCCTGTAGAGGCGAGCCTTTAGGCTGATCCACATACTTGATTATTTTTTTATTTTATTTCTTTCTTCTTTTTATCGTAATAATTTGATACTAGATTTTTAACAAGCGGTATCAGAGTAGCTGATATCCTAATAAATTGGTATCAGAGCCAGATAGTACCAAAGCATAGATTATAGTAGTAGATAAAGATTGAAGAATATGGAGAAGATAAGTACAATTAAGATGGAGATCAATAGGTTCCATGGGAAGGATAATTTTTTCTTATGGCAAGTAAGGATAAAGGATGTCCTCATCAAACAGAAATTGATCAACACTCTCTTATACGATGAGATGCCAGCCACCATAGAGGTAGAGGATTGGAAGCAGATCCAGATCAGGTGATGAGCACAATCTGCTTGTACCTAGTGGATGATGTGGTGATTCATGTACTTGGTAAGACTTTTTGGACGGTGCTGTGGTCGAAGCTTGAGGAGTTGTACATGGAAAACCAGCTCACTAATATACTATTTCTTTGAAGGTAGTTCTACTAACTGCAGATGGACGAAGGTTAAAGCGTGCGGAAGTATCTATCCAACTTTCAGAAGATCCTCACCGACCTTCTTAGCATTGGTGAAAAAGTTAAAAAGAAGATCAAGATGTTGGTCTTGCTAACATCGCTCCTTCCTTCATATGAGTTCTTGGTGACTGCTCTTCTAGTAGAAAAGAGCACCATCAAGATGGACAAGATCACTGCAGCGATACTTCAGAACGAGATTCTTATGATGGAGAACCTAGCTTTGAGCTCAACTTTGGCAGCTTTTGGAGGAGCAGGAGGCAGTAGATAAAGTGGTAGAGAATCGTGAGGAGGATGATCCAGATCCAAGATGAGGGATCCTAGCAAGATCAGATGCTATAGGTATGATGAGTTGGGACATCGAGTCAAGGATTATCCATAACTCAAGGATCGGACGAGGGCTACTACAGCGATGACCAGTAGCAAGTCAGAGGATGATGTCCTGGAGATATCTAATGAGGTATCTAATTCTTTCCAACAGTGGATTTTAGATTCTGCATACACATATCATATTTATTACAAAAAGAAGTAGTTTGACTCCCTAGAGAGTAGTGATGGCATTGTTTATCTACCAGATGGATCGAGCTGTGCAATTAGAGGCATCGGGACATTCATCTAGAAGACACGTGATGGTGCACTGAGAAAATTAAGGAAGATCCGATACATATCTAATTTTAGATGAAATCTTATCTCATTAAGTAGACTGGATTCAAACGGCTATAGGTGGGTAGCTGGTGATGAAATTCTAAAGATCATGCATAGTGATAGGATGATATTAGAAGAAAAAAAAAAGATAAGAAGACATTACTATCTGGTAGAAAGCTCAGAACGAGATGGAGCTTCAAGAGCCAAAGAGAGTCCAGTGTGAGGTGGAGCTACAGGTGGAGATGGATCGAACACAAGATGAGAGACTCGGAAGGATGAGAGGTGACATTGTAGAGTGAAGTTTCTATTATCGCAGAAAAATTTTTTGAGCAGATCTTTGATCAAAGTGGATACAACCCATGATGGAGGTGGGATCGAGTGGCCTAGCTTGACTTTCATGTTTGCCCATCCATGATCAGCAGGCATGCCCCAGGGTATGGAGGCGAGATGGATCATAAGTTTTCAAAGTTAGGTGAAGGCCGAATATCGAGTCGAGGTGAAGATTGTTAGAATTTGATGCCTCAAATTCGATCCATAGTAAAGAAGAATCAATATCATCAGACAGTCAAGCTGGCTCGGATATAGGATCGAGCTGGCTCAGATTGAGATCGAGCCGGCTCAAACTATAGCTGAGCTGGCTCTCTTAGACAGACAGATAATAGAAGTTTGGGCAAGATGCAGTCGAGCCAGCTCGATCCCTGACCAGGCCAGCTCGATAAAGGTGAATAGAATAGGATGGGATTTTCCTTCTGGACTTAGATTGTGATTAATCTAAGAGGTCTATGGGAGTTGTGCATGGACCATAAGATCCAGCAGCCATGGAGGGTTGTGGTCACGATTTGAAGGTCAAAAAATATTCCAAGACTCCATCAAGGATATGTTCAACTCATATTAAGAGAATGAGCTCTATTAGAACTCCTGTGAACTACTGAGAAGAGGATTTTCATCCTATTTAAAGAGCTGAGATACTGTGGAGCAAAAAGATGGTGCATGTGGCATAAAAGACATGTAAAGAGGCTCAGATAGTTATCGATAAAAACTTGGCAGAGCGTCAAGTACATGCAGCCCATGAGAGAGAGAAGCAATAGGTGCATAGCATCTAGCAAAAAGTCTATGAGGGTAGAGCATCTTATAGCTTCTGAGGGTTTTCTTGAGATTCTTAGAGAGCTTTTATGAAGGTAGCTTCTAGTTAAGAGAGATTTATGTACGGTAAGTTGAGAGTGGATGTTCTTCTCTTGTACCTATTTTTTTCTTTCATAGTAAAGCTTTGCACGCCCCGTGGAGGCGAGCATTTAGATTAATCCACGTACTTGATTATTTTTTTATTTTATTTTTTTCTTCTTTCTGTCATAATAATTTAATACTAGATCCTTAACAAGCGGTATCAGAGTAGCTGATATCCCAACACCCAACCCTTGGGCATGGAGAAGAGGAAAAAAATAAGGGAGAGGAGGCAAGGAGAAGGAGAGACAGAGTATGGGCATGAGCAATCTAATGGCCAAATCCTTTGGTCATGTGCTTTATTTTTAGGACAAACCGCAACCCTAGAGTCCTAAGGCTTCTGGGCTTTAAACGAGTGAAAGCCAATAAGCAGAAGGACTCCTCCCTAGCCTCCATGCCAACATTAGATTTTTCTTCTTATTTTGTCACACAAAATATAAGAAAAATTGATGCCACCTTATCTGATATGGTGGAGTTGGCATCGGGGTTCTCTCTCCCAAGGAGTTTGGATAATTTCAAATTGCATTAATATTGACCCATTCAAACTTATTCGAATGGGGAACCTCCATGCTTATCCACTAGGGACGCATGCTAGAAGGGGTGTGCACCCTTCTCTCTCATGAAAAATCATCTGGGGTGAGTGCCCCAAGATAAAATCTAGGGTGCATGCGCCTCCTCCCTTCTTTCCTGCAAAAGATCGGGTCAAAAATGGTCTTGTCCTGATGCCCATCGAATGAAATCAGGAAAAGCCCTAATCTAACTAGGATAAGGTCTAATCAGTTCAGAACAAACCCATATAGGATTTCTGGATGGGCTAAATTAAATTTGGCTAAGTCTAGACCAACCAGAAAGTTTATAGAAGGAGAAAGTTAGGTTTAATCGTGTGCTAGTATGATTTTCTTAAATCTAATTGGATCTAATCCAAATCAATTGAATCATGTTGGTCCAATTAATGACATCCAGATTCAAATCTTATTTGTGTGATCCAGTTAGGTTCAATTCTGTATGGTAATGGAACATGTCACGATCTTCATCATCGACACCATCGAAATACTTTTTGATGGATCAGAACTCTTTTTGATTCATCCAATTAGAATCATCGATCATTAAGATAATTCTAATTGATCTCAAAATCTACTAGTGATACCTAGCAGTATATGTTACAATCTATTAGAACCGAATACGAACCTCTTCGTGTAGCCAATTGTGTGATTAGGTTCTTCTATCATGAGTCTCGATAGAATTTAGGTTAAGGTGAACTTGTCAGATCAAACACCCATTATATGAATGAATCATTCGATTTGAGTCCGATGTAAAATCTTAATAAAAACTTTTTTCTATTATTTCACACTACCATGGCTATGGGCTTTAGGACTTGATCTCATGATCATCATAGAACTACTCTCTACCAAGGTTAATAGATTCCATCTTGGTATGATCTAATTCCTACAATGAACATGCTATAGCCAACATACACCTCAGGATTTCAAATGGCTAGAAGATCGAGTTATGGTATAGTCAAACTATAATACACTTAAGGTGAACTATTGATGCACCTTAGGTCAAAGAACCAGATATACAACTACAACATTGAGCTAGTCATCGATGAGAAGGTAGACTCTCTTATGACTGCTCGAGATGGTCACGCTCAATGCTCTTGTTCTCAACAAGTACCTGTACTCTCACTTCGGTGTCTTCACACGATAGATAAAGACACATCTATTCTAAGTAAGTGATCGTATACCAATCTTCCAGATCGATCACCATCCTTGTGATGATCATATGATCGGAAGTAGTTTATGAGTTAATTATGATAACATATGCCTTAAATTCTCAACACTTGAGAATATGTGTTATCATACCCATTAACTCAATGGATGTATCACAAACACTTAATACATAAATATGATAGAAGAAATAACTCTTTTATTAATTATAAATTAAAATTATAAAAATGCCCTTAGCAAGAATTTACAAGTGTCGGCTAATCTAACTTCTAGAGCACACATCTAACATCCTAGCTGCATGTAGCTCAGGCTATCGAATCACGCTCTATATTGCATATAGACTACTTGTAGATCACCGGTGACATAAACCATGCCAACCCGTATGTGCCACGCTAGCCAAAAAGACCAAAATACCCTATGAACTATGTAAAAATATGGTGGACCTATTAAGAATCCATGGTGGACCTAATGGAATGTCAGTCCATGGTGGACCGCATGAAATGGAGTAGGGTCGTGTGCTGGGTTGCATCCGCACTAGGCCTCCCACATGCGCATGGGCTACACGTGCACTCGTGCTAGGCCTGCGCCCGCACTGGCCCAGTACCCACCTAGACCATGTGCCTACGTACGTGTGCTAGGCTGCGCCTGCCTGAACCGCACCCAACTGCAAACCTACGTGCCTGCGGGCCATGGCCTACTATGGGCCATGCCCTCTTGTGGGCCTGGTTCTTCATATGGGCTCCTTCCCGGGCTTTTTCTCGCTATAAACTTTGCTGTGGGCTCCCTTTGAGGCATTTTTCACAACACCTTGAGTGGCCCAAATGTAAAGAATCTATCAACTCCTGAATCCACATCTTTTATGGCACTGATGCCTCTGCTACATTCTATCCCCAAGCAAGAAGTCTCTCACCCTAATTGAGCCATGAAGTCCTCTGTGTCAACTATATTGGAGCCGATGGTGGCTTGGAAGTTTATAGGGGGACTTAATTATTCTCTCCACCTACTAGAAAAAGCTCAAGGATGGGAATGCAGGGATCCTTTTTGGCGGGGCTTACCAAGCTGTTGTCGAGATGAGCAATTTCTTGCATCTTATAGATATTTTGCTAAGGTAATTTATTACTGGCAACTGGTCTTCCCTTTCAAAGCACTGCTCATATAGTGCTCCTTCACAAGTGATACTGCCAGCTCCAACAGCATGCCCAGAGGTGGAGCAAAAGCTGGATGAGGCGAAGAATGAAATGGATGAGTTGGCGGCCAAGTTGAAGCCCATCATCATAAAGCTGATGAACTTGAAGGCTCAGTCTGAGGCAGCTTAGCTCTGGGCTACTGAGGCCGAGAAGGAGTAGAAGGTAGTTGAGTGGTGGGCAGCTTTGGATGATGAAAGAGTCCTCTGAGCTATAGATGCTTACAAGGCCTCCAAGATTTTCAGAAGGACCTTGCTTTTGTTTCTGCTGACTCCTACCTTGCCGGCTTCTATGACTACCAGGGGTAGGCAACTAGGTGCTTCCCCAAGTTTGACATTAGCTCCCTTATCCAGCATTAGGGCAATGAAGAGAAGGAGGCCGAGAAGGAGGAATAGTAGGCCGAGGTTGTAAAATGAGAGGAGGGTGCCGTTGAGTGGGTACAGTGGGATGGAGATGTCTTCGTTCCTTCTATGTCTACTTCCGACCTTCCCCTGACTGATGAGGCCTTCACAAAGTCTCAAGTAATAGGGCTTGGTTTACGTCTTCCTAAGCCACATGACCTGGCTTGAGTTGTCTACCCCAATGAGCTTGACCTTCTTTGTGGTCATCAACCCTGTAAGACCTAATGCACTTGGATCTTCTTCATGCTTGTACTATTTGGTAGTCGAGCTAACTTTGCCCTATAACTTTCCAATGTTAATGAAAGTATTTTTTTGTCTGTACCTCTTATTTTGTTTGCCATGACATTTTGGCGGCAGTAAGTTTTGTAGCTTATTTTCTAATGCCTGAATGGGTTAAGAACTGCTCAAGCTGTCTTGTAGCTATCATTCATTTGGGCCTATGTGTCGGAGGCCAAGCTAGGAATTGTCTAGGAGATGCAGGGACCTTGCCCATATTCTTAGTTTTACTTTGCCAAGTTTGTAGAGTTGGATCTTTTAGGCAGAGTCATGTTGCTCATAATTTGGAGGTCAAAGTATTTAGAGTTCCTATTTAGACTTCTAAGCAGACTTTCTAGGGTGCGCTCATGATTAGTTTAAACCCTTTCGCCCTATTTGTAGTTGATCTCTAGTTGGTGGGTCATGCCCACTTTGTAGCCACGGTGTAGGTGTAGCTCGACTTCTAATCTTTATTCCTTGTTCCCTCTTCTAAAGAGGTGGGTCATTTCTTTGGAGTTTGGCTTGTTATCCCTGGTTCCCTCACCAAATTTTGATCATTTTTTAAAGTTCAATTCTTCATCCTGGGGGCTGGTTTCTCTTGCTTGAAAAAATGGGTTGTAAGACTTATATTAGTTGGGTTTCTAGGATAACTAGCATCCTAGCATTTCCTCGGCTACTGTAGCACTCCAGCGCTTCCTGTCTTGTCTCTACGCCGCTTGAGATATTTTTTCGAGACTCTATGCTCCTTAGGCCATCAAGCTTTCTTATAAGGCCAAATCCAAATCCTAATGAAACTTATTGTCTGATTCCAGCTACAAGCTCTCCTGGCCACTAGATAGCGCAACAAACCTCCTGAACCCCATGAATGGACCAGGTCTATAGGTAAGAGACCACAGACCCCATGGAAGTGCTCCCGTGCATGTGCCTGCGTGGGCTTGCCCATGCTGGGCCCATCCTGTGCACACTGATGCATGCTGTTCGGATGAATGCCAGAGCGTCCGAATGCCCGAGCACTTAAACGCCACTATAGGACCCATGCATGATCGCCTGGGCCCAAGCTGCGCTCGTGCATGTTCCCACCTGGGCCCGATCCGGCCATCACATGCACTGCACACAACGCTATCGCCCATGCTGCCCCAGTTGGGCTGGCTTGGCCCCCATTGCCACCAACCTATGGGCCCCACTCGATGGCTCGTAGGCCCTACCTTTTGCTCCACTGGCTTCCTCATGAATATCTTCTTCATTCGGACTCTGTTTGGATTGTTCTTGATTTCGTTAGACTCCACTCGTCGTCCTGAATTTCATTCTAGACTTATTATAAATTGAATCTTGAGATGCCAGATTTCAACAATCTTCATCTCGACTCGATATTCAGCACCATCTCAACCCTGAGAGCTTCCTATATGATATCACTGTTAGATATATATGCCCTAGAAGTCAGAATTGGCTGACACTTGTAATACACTTCTAGGGGCAAAATTATAATTTTGATTAGAAGCAATAAATGGATTATTTTCTATCACATATGTGTATTTAGTGTCTGTGATACATCCTTTGAGTTAATGGTAATGATAATTCATATTTTCAAGAGTTGAAAATTTAAGACATGAATAATCATTATTAACTCATAAATTGCTCCCGACCATAGGATCATCACGAGGATGGTGATTGATCCGGAAGGTTGGTGTACAATCGCTTCTCTTTAGTAGATGAGTCTTAAGTCTACGGTGTGGAGACACCGGAGCGAGAGTACAGGTACTCGTTAGAGAACGAGGGCACTGAGCGTGACCACCTCGAGTAGTCATTAGGGAGTCTACCTTCTCGTCAATGACTGACTCGATGCTGCAGTAGTGTGTCTGGTTCTTTGACCTGAGATGCATCGGCAGTTCACCTTGAGGGTGTTATAGTTTGACTACACCATTACTCGGTCTCCTAGCCATATGGAACCCTGAGGTGTATGTTGGCTATGACATGTTCATTGTAGGAACTGGATTGCATCAAGATGGAATCTATCTACCTCGGTGGTAGAGGAGCAGCCCTATGATGATCATGAGAATCAAGTCCAGAAATCCATGGCCATGGTAGAGTGAAATAATAGAAAGAGTTTCTATTTAGATTTTCACATTGGACTTGAATCGAATGATTACATCATATGACAGAGACTAGGGTTTGACGAGTTCACCTTAACCCTAATCTGATCGGGGCTCAAGATAGAAGAACTGAATCACACAGGTAGCTGCACCAAGAGGTTCGCATTCAGCTCTGATGGGTTGCCACCATATACTGCTAGGTGTCACTGGTGGATTTTGGGAGCAATTAGAATGATTTAGATGATCGATCATTCTAGCTGTTCGAATCAGAAGAGTTCTGATCCATCGAAAGGAGTTTCGATGATGTCGATGATAGAGATCATGACATATCCCATTACCATACAGAACTGAACCTAACTGGGTCACACAAACAAGGGTTTGAATCTGGTGATCATCAATTGAACTGATCTAGTTCAATTGATCTGAATGAGATTCAATTAGGTTCAAGGAAATCGTGCTAGCACTCGATTGAACCTAACGTTCTTCTTTTGCTATCATAAATAAGTTGTCCTGTCTGAGCCAAAGGAGTTTGTGCTCAATCAGAGGCCTTCATATGGTCTGACTGGAGGTTGTCCAAGTCAGAAAAGGTTGTCTTATTTGTAAGACATTACCTGCCATTTTTGGTCACCTGCCATTTCTTGTTCTTTGACTTTGGTCAAAAGTCTACCTTTGACTGGTCAAACGTTGACCATTGACACTTTGACTTTTGACCACATGTCATGCACCTATTGGAGAGCTGGTGGGGGCCTGTCCCCCTGCCAGAACCTGGCAAGGAGGAAGGGCGCACGCCACCCTAGGGTGGCGTGTGCCCAAGTTGGAGGCGCCTAGGAGTCCTTGTTGGACAAGGACTCCATCTCCTCTTTTGGATTCCAATTAGAGTTCTTCCTAAGAACCAACTTTGACTGGTCTTAGGCACCCTCTAAGGAGGAATCCAGGGGACTCTATTCCCACCAATCAGATTTAGATCTGATTTCACAAAGGGTTGTGATTGGTTGGGAATAAGAGAAGTTGGATCACAGTCAGTCTATAAATAAGACCCTGTGCCCAACTCAAAAGAATAATTGAATTGAGATCAAAGTTCCCCATGCCCCAAGGCTGCCTCTCCCCTCTTCCTCCATGCCAAACCATCTTCTCCCCTTGCTCTCCACATCCAAAAGGAGTTTTGGACCTTGGTTGGTGCGATCCAGATCAAAGAAAGGCGATCAAAAGCAAGAAGGCTGCGCTGCTGCAAAGGACGACTGCTGATCTTCAAAAGGAGTTTTGAAGATCCTCCAGATCAGATCCAGATCTAATTTTTGGAGGTGTGATAGAGAAGAAGAGGATCTCCAGATCCAGCCCGAGTGGATACCGGTAGAGGCCAGGCGCTTGCGTGGCTAGATCCAGAACCTTCCGCTGCAAACAGGATCATCAACAGGGTAATAGGATTACCCAGAATCAGGTAAATTAAATTTGATTTAATTTATCTTTTAATTTTATTTTATTATTAAAATAATAAGAATTAGATCTAAAAACATATCCCAAGATCTGATTGGGATCAAGAGAAAAAATTTTTGAAATATATCTCTTGATCTGATCAGATCTTGAACGAACCTGGTCCGGGAAAATCAGGATTTCCCTTCAACTGGTATCAGAGCCATGGTTCTAAAATTATTTAGATCTGATTTTAAATTTATTTTAATTAAAAAATAAGTTGATTTTAGATGTCACATGAGATGTGATCAGATCTGAAATCAGAAAAAATTAAAATTAAATAATTTGGATCTAAGATTAGAAGATATGCATGACTAGTTCTAGAATAGAATAGTTCTATAGAATAGTTCTTGCATGTTTTTGATTTAATCTGATTAAATCATATTTTAGATCTTTTTATTTACTATTTTTTGATATTATAAGTGTTATAATAACATCTAAAAAATAGCAAATAAAAATTATTTAATTTTTGAATATCATATGAGATATGATTGATGCATGTCTAGACTAGTTGTAGAATAGTTCTACATAATTGTCTAGATTAGAATTTATTTTGATTAGATCAATTTAAATCTAATTTTTTAGATTATTATGAGATAATTTAGATCTAAAAATATGCATGATTTGATACATGAGATGTATGCAAAATATGCCATGATTAGATCTACTTTATATATGAGATATATGATATAGATCTGATATTGTTTTGTAGTATTGAATGTTCCTGATTAAGGCGTTCCTCTTGGCCGTCCGGTCATAAGAATGAAGAAGGGTTTAAAGGCCCTCTCTTTCCATTCGATGGGGTGTTCTTATGATGTGTAGGGGTGCTGCGTGTTCGTCCTTAATCAGAAATCCCAAAACTTACTTTCTGCAAAACCCTAGATCCTGAAACCCTAGGATTTATTGTGCATATTTTGTTTATGAACCCTACTTAATTAAGAATTAAGTTTATGGAATATTAATTAGGTCTAAAATTGAGAATTTCAGATCTAAGACATATTCATAATACTGGGTTCGGGCTTGGGTAGCTCAATTAGGTCTAAGCGGTTGATCAAACCGAATCAAGAGTTGGTTAGATGGGATCAACAATGCTTAAATTGACCAGCCTAATAGGATTAAGTCTGGGTCAAGATCGAGTCACGATCAAGCAAGACCTAATTAGGCTCAGAGGTTAGAGTCTGGATTGTAGGCTAACCCAATTGGTTCTGGCTCAACAATTTGGTGTCTAAGGTAAGTTTGGCATAGACGACCGACTGGTTTTTAATTGGAAGCTACTCGACCTGAATGCATTCTTGTACGAGTTAATGGCATATTCCTTCCACCGATCTCACTTACCTGGCCATATCTGTTGACACAGTTCTGATCTGAGGTGGTCAATAATCCGAGCTAACCCATGCCACTAGGTTAGTCATAATTGTTATGACTAAGCCAAGTCTAGTTTAATGAGACCTGAATCAATTCTCCCTAAGAAAAGATTAAGTCTGAGGTCTTCCACCATTGTAGATGTGCGGGCCCTTCCCGGGGTTGATTGTTCTCGGCTGGATACAGTGGCTCAGTTGCACCGGGAAGATGCAACCATGTCTATTAGGCATTGGATGCTATGGGCTGGAGGATGAGTTGGGCTCAATATTCCGGATACGGTGAGAGACTCAATTAGGAACCCAGTCTATGCAAATGGTGGGTCTGACTTAACTAAGGAGTGGATCAATATTTCGGATACGGTGAGATTCATGAATTAGAGACCAAGTTTGGGTGCACCATGATTAGAGAATCATTGAACAAGAGTTGTTCACTCATTGGCTAACCCATCACCAATAACTGTTAGGTGAGGTGATGAGTCAGTTGGTGAGACCGCACCACCCACTAGAAATCATTAATCATGGAGATTTTCGCATCTCTACAGAGGGAGTGTAGGGATCCGAGAAAATAGTGGGAGCTAATTTGTTTAAAAATAAAATTCCCTAAATAAATTGGTCAAGTCAAAATTACAGTATCTAACTAGAATCTTTGACTCTCTACAGGAATAATGTCTGCGTCCAACCCATTGGCACGTATCCTGGACACACATAGACTGACTGGACCCAATTATAAAGATTGGCTCAGGAACTACAAAATTATTTTGGGTTCCGAGAAGTTAACCCATGTTTTGGACCAGGACCCTCCCACCTTACCAGCCCGTCCATCTGTTGAACAGAGAGCGTCTCTGGAAAAATGGATTGACGAAGATAATAAGGCCAGATATTACATGTTGGGCTCGATGTCTGATGAGCTCCAGCGCCAACATGAGGATATCGGGACTGCTCGCCAAATGTTGGCTCACCTGCAGGAGATGTTTGGTGAACAGAGTCGCGCAGCCAAATATCAAGTCACAAAATGACTTTTTAAGGCTAAGATGCGTGATGGGCAGTCAGTCCAAGATCACTGTCTGACAATGATCAAGGACATGGAAGAGCTTGAGAAGCTCGGTGTGAAGTTGGACTTGGACCTGCAGAACGATATTATTCTGCAATCCTTGACTGATGCATATGGGCAATTCATCATGAATTACCACATGCATAAACTTCAGAATTCCTTGGCCGAGTTAATGAATATGCTGGTTACCGCTGAGCTTTCTATGAAAGGTTCTAAAGGCTCAGTTCTTGCTATGGAACGGACTTCTTCCAAAAGAAAGTCTTATGGAAAGAAAAAGAAGTCTGTGAAAAAGCAAAAGGTGGAAGGATCAAAGAAGAAGAAGGCAGAGCCGAAGAAAAAGGCCGATGTCAAAGGAAAGTGTTTCCATTGCAACAGCGACGGCCATTGGAAGCGGAACTGCCCTACTTACCTGGCCACCCTGAAGAACAAGAAGGAAGGTCCTTCTGGAGGTATGCTCGTTATTGAGTCTAACCTTACGGTTTCTTCTGCATCCAGTTGGGTGCTTGACTCTGGTTCTAGTGCTCATCTGTGCACTTCTATGCAGGGTCTTGAGGATAGCAGGAGGCTGAGGGATGGAGACATGATCCTACGCATCGGTAATGGAGCAAGAGTTGCTGCAGTAGCCGTGGGAACATACCCTCTGCGATTACCATCTGGTTTAGACTTAGTTTTACAAGACTGTTATTTTGTGCCTGCAGCTAGCAGGAATTTGATTTCTGTTTCATGCTTAGCACAAGAAGGTTATGTGATCACCTTCTTTAAGGACCATTGTAACATTCTTTATGAAAGAAATAAAATTGCAAATGGTTTCCTTATTAATGGTCTTTATCAGCTACATATTGATGTACCTGTTCTAACTATCGAGCAAAACGTGAATGCCAAACGACCTAGGGATAGTCCAAACGACAGATATCTATGGCACCTGAGATTAGGTCATATAGCAGAAGATAGGATCAACAAATTGGAGAAAAATGGGCTATTGAGTCCATTGACTTTCGAGTCATATCCAACTTGTGAATCCTGTCTTCAAGGCAAAATGACTAAACTCCCTTTTGTTGGACATGGGGAGAGGGCCACAGATCTCCTTGCCCTAGTACATACAGATGTGTGCGGCCCATTTGATGTGCCGGCTAGAGGCAATTTTGTCTACTTCATTACCTTTACCGATGATCTGTCTAGGTATGGGTATGTGTATCTTATGAGACACAAGTCTGAAGCCTTTTGAAAAGTTCAAAGAATTCAGACATGAAGTAGAAAAACAAACTGGAAAACCCATTAAGGTTCTTCGATCAGATCGAGGAGGTGAATACCTTAGCCAGGAATTCCTAGACTATCTCAAGGAAAAATGGCATAGTCTCTCAATGGACTCCACCAGGAACACCTCAACTCAACGGGATTTCAGAACGGAGAAATCGGACCCTATTAGATATGGTTCGATCCATGATGAGCTTCACAGACCTTCCCTGATTTTCTTTGGGGACACTCATTGTTAACTTCAATCTATCTACTGAATAGGGTTCCCTCTAAAACCGTTCCTACCACACCGTATGAGATATGGCACGGTAAGAAACCAAGTCTGAGTCATCTCAGAATTTGGGGTTGTCCAGGCTCATGTCAAAAGACAACAAGCGGACAAGTTAGAGTTTAGGTCCTTCAGAGCTCGATTCATAGGATATCCTAAAGAGTCATTAGGATACTATTTCTACATTCCAGAAGACCACAATGTGATTGTGAGTCGACATGCCATCTTTCTTGAAAAATAGTTTATTCAAGATAGCGGCATTGGAAAACAGATCAAGCTTGATGAGAAAGTCTCACAAGCAGAACGAGCTAAGGACCAAGTGGAACCAAATCAGGTTGAGCCAATAAGAACACTACCTCCTCCACCTCGTAGATCGGAAAGAGTTTTCCGTCCCCCTGAAAGATACTTAGGTATTGTTTCAGAGGATGTAGAGAAAATGTTCCTCGTAGGTAATGGTGCTCATGGTGATGATCCCAAAACCTACAACGAGGCGATATCAGATATCGACTCCGAGAAATGGCTAGAGGCAATGCAGTCAGAAATTGACTCGATGCACTCAAACCAAGTCTGGACCTTGGTAGATCCACCAGAAGGTATAGTACCTATTGGATGTAAATGGATCTTCAAGAGAAAGATTGGTGCAGATGGGAATGTGGAGACATTCAAGGCTAGATTAGTGGCAAAAGGTTATAGTCAACGCGAAGGCATTGACTATCAGGATACCTTTTCCCCAGTAGGCTATGCTAAAATCCATCCGCACATTGCTTGCTGTTGCAGCCTATTTCGATTATGAAATATGGCAAATGGACGTGAAAATGGCATTCCTAAATGGATATCTTGAGGAAGATATCTATATGGAACAGCCGCTAGGTTTCACATCCAGTGATACTGATCACAAGGTTTGCAAGCTGCAAAGGTCCATATATGGACTTAAGCAAGCATCTCGGAGCTGGAACACTCATTTCAATGATGTGATCAAAAAGTTTGGTTTCATCAAAAATGAAGAGGAACCATGTGTTTTCAAAAGGGTCAGTGGGAGCGCTGTTGTCTTCCTCGTATTGTACGTGGATGACATCCTCCTTATTGGGAATGATATTCCCATGTTGACATCAGTCAAGATGTGGTTGTCCAAGGAATTCTCCATGAAAGACCTAGGTGAAGCATCCTTTATTCTAGGAATTAAGGTCTATAGGGATAGACCGAATAGGATGCTAGGACTTTCACAGAAGATGTACATAGAGAAAGTACTAAAGAGGTTTAGTATGGAAAACTCTAAGAGGGGATTAATACCCTTCAGACATGGTATTCATCTTTCCAAGAAGATGTGCCCTAGCACACCTGAGGAAATAGAACGCATGAGCAAGATCCCTTATGCTTCTGCAATAGGGAGCCTCATGTATGCCATGCTATGTACACGACCTGATATAGCCCATGCTGTGAGTGTCACAAGCAGATATCAGTCAAATCCAGGTGAAGAACACTGGACTTCTGTGAAATGTATCCTTAAGTACTTGAGAAGAACTAAGGATATGATGTTGGTCTTTGGTAACGGAGAACTCCAAGTCCAGGGATACACAGACTCGGATTTCATGTCCGATATAGATGATCGAAAGTCGACATCTGGGAGTCTGTTTGTGTGCAATGGTGGAGCTGTCAGCTGGAAGAGTTCCAAGCAAACGGTGATAGCAGATTCCACCATGGAAGCAGAATATATCGCTGCATCAGAGGCTGCGAAGGAAGCATTCTGGTACAAGAAGTTTGCTGCAGAAATCGGAGTAATGCCATCAGATGCCATTCCTCTATACTGCGAC
Organism: Cocos nucifera; assembly: GCA_006176705.1. Classification (NCBI taxonomy): domain Eukaryota; kingdom Viridiplantae; phylum Streptophyta; class Magnoliopsida; order Arecales; family Arecaceae; genus Cocos; species Cocos nucifera. The sequence goes on along the minus strand of QRFJ01000398.1, from coordinate 78,574 downwards.
AACAATGGCGCCATAGCCCTTGCTAAGGAGCCGAGGTCTCACCAGAAATCCAAGCATATTGAGCGGCGATACCACCTCATCCGTGATTACCTCGAGAAGGGTTATGTCGAGGTCAAGAGAGTCAACTCCGCAGATAATGTGGCAGACCCACTTACAAAGCCGTTGGGCCAGCAGAAGATCGAAGCCCACCTTGAGAAGATGGGACTTAGACTTGTAGCCAATTGGCTTTAGGACAAGTGGGAGATTGTTAGATATATGTGCCCTAGAAGCCAGAATTGGCTGACACTTGTAATACACTTCTAGGGGCAAAATTATAATTTTGACTAAAATCAATAAATGGGTTATTTTCTATCACATATGTGTATTTAGTGTCTGTGATACATCCTTTGAGTTAATGGTAATGATAATTCATATTTTCAAGAGTTGAAAATTTAAGACATGAATAATCATTATTAACTCATAAATTGCTCCCGACCATAGGATCATCACGAGGATGGTGATTGATCCGGAAGGTTGGTGTACAATCGCTTCTCTTTAGTAGATGAGTCTTGAGTCTACGGTGTGGAGACACCGGAGCGAGAGTACAGGTACTCGTTAGAGAACGAGGGCACTGAGCGTGACCACCTCGAGTAGTCATTAGGGAGTCTACCTTCTCGTCAATGACTGACTCGATGCTGCAGTAGTGTGTCTGGTTCTTTGACCTGAGATGCATCGGCAGTTCACCTTGAGGGTGTTATAGTTTGACTACACCATTACTCGGTCTCCTAGCCATATGGAACCCTGAGGTGTATGTTGGCTATGACATGTTCATTGTAGGAACTGGATTGCATCAAGATGGAATCTATCTACCTCGGTGGTAGAGGAGCAGCCCTATGATGATCATGAGAATCAAGTCCAGAAATCCCATGGCCATGGTAGAGTGAAATAATAGAAAGAGTTTCTATTTAGATTTTCACATTGGACTTGAATCGAATGATTACATCATATGACAGAGACTAGGGTTTGACGAGTTCACCTTAACCCTAATCTGATCGGGGCTCAAGATAGAAGAACTGAATCACACAGGTAGCTGCACCAAGAGGTTCGCATTCAGCTCTGATGGGTTGCCACCATATACTGCTAGGTGTCACTGGTGGATTTTGGGAGCAATTAGAATGATTTAGATGATCGATCATTCTAGCTGTTCGAATCAGAAGAGTTCTGATCCATCGAAAGGAGTTTCGATGATGTCGATGATAGAGATCATGACATATCCCATTACCATACAGAACTGAACCTAACTGGGTCACACAAACAAGGGTTTGAATCTGGTGATCATCAATTGAACTGATCTAGTTCAATTGATCTGAATGAGATTCAATTAGGTTCAAGGAAATCGTGCTAGCACTCGATTGAACCTAACGTTCTTCTTTTGCTATCATAAATAAGTTGTCCTGTCTGAGCCAAAGGAGTTTGTGCTCAATCAGAGGCCTTCATATGGTCTGACTGGAGGTTGTCCAAGTCAGAAAAGGTTGTCTTATTTGTAAGACATTATCTGCCATTTTTGGTCACCTGCCATTTCTTGTTCTTTGACTTTGGTCAAAAGTCTACCTTTGACTGGTCAAACATTGACCATTGACACTTTGACTTTTGACCACATGTCACCCTGGAGAGCTGCCCAAACCTGGCAAGGAGAAGGGCGCATAAGTAATTGAATTAAGATCAAAGTTCCCCATGCCCCAAGGCTGCCTTGTGATTGGTTGGGAAGAAGAGGAGTTGGATCTCCCCTCTTCCTCCATGCCAAACCATCTTCTCCCCTTGCTCTCCACGTCCAAAAGAAGTTTTGGACCTTGGTTGGTGCGATCTAGATCAAAGAAAGGCGATCAAAAGCAAGAAGGCTGCACTGCTGCAAAGGACGACTGCAGATCTTCAAAAGAAGTTTTGAAGATCCTTCAGATTAGATCCAGATCTGATTTTTGGAGGTATGATAGAGAAGAAGAGGATCTCCAGATCCAATCTGAGTGGATACCGATAGAGGCCAGGCGCTTGCATGGCAAGATCCAGAACCTTCCGCTGCAAATAGGATCATCAACAGGGTAATAGGATTACCCAAATCAGGTAAATTAAATTTGATTTAATTTATCTTTATTTTATTTTTATTATTAAAATAATAAAATTAAATCTGAAATATCCCAGATCTGATTGGGATCGAAAGAAAAATTTTGAAATATATCTCTCGATCTGATCAGATTTGAACGAACCTGGTCCGGGAAATCAGGATTTTCCTTCAATCGCCCCCATATCTTAGGATAACTACCTGCTACTCATCGATCAACTAATATGAGAGTTGAGCCAGGCTACTCGATCCCAATCTAAGTCTCGTATCCAATCCATCTCCACCTGGAGCTCCACCTCGCACTAGGTTTCCTCTGGTATCTTCTATGATAGATGGCTTCTTCTTGCACATGAAAGCATTCATCTTGATTGCATCTGTCTTCTCTATCTTTTTCAATCTCGGTCATCACCATGGCAACTCCTGGTACCATCTGGCTCCTTCTGACTCTGATACTAATTATTAGCATAGATCCCTCAACTGCAAAACATGAATCGCCCACCTAAGATCACTTTGATCATCTGTAGGAGATATGGCACCACTTTGTTGCTGTGGAAAGATATAAAAAGTCAAACTAATATAACCATATACATGGTTCAGCCCAAGTGCCTCCATCCACAGGACATGCAATACTTCACTATTAAAAAAGAACAATAAAGGAGATACAATCTCAACTCACAAACCCTCTCTCTCAACCCAGAAGCACTCATCCATACAATGCTCTCAAAGCAATCTCAAGAAGGCCCCCCTCATAGATCTACCGGTCTAGGATCCTCGACACCCCTAGATACTCTATAAGACTCTCAGCTGCTACATCATGCCCCAGGCTCTATTCCTAGGCAACCCTGCTGTTCTAGGATACTTTTGATTGCTTGATGCCCTTAACATTTCCTGAGACCTCCTGGCTCTCCTTGAGACATACTCTCGATCTCCCTGAGATGCTCTTGATGCTCTCTACTGAGATACCTCCCTCAACTGCTGCACTGTTAAATCTCTCTCAATCCTGTATCTCTAGGAAAGTGCTACTGCAACAGTCCAGCACTTCCTACCTTTTCTCTGCACCGCCTCAGATGTTTTCTCGAGACTCTTTACTCTTCAGGCCATTTGGCTTTCTTATAAGCCCCAAATCCAAATCCTAGTGAAACTTATCATCTGATTCTAGCAACAAGCTCTCCTAGCCATTAGATAGCACAACAAACCTCATGAACCCTGCGAATGGACCAAGTCCATGAGTAAGAGGCCATAGACGCATGTGCTCGCCCACACTCCAACACGTCTCGCGCACACTGCTGCATGCTATTCACATGAACACCTGAGCACCCGAATGTCTGAATGCCCGAGCACCTGAATGCCATTGTAGGACCCCTGCATGACCGCCTGGGCCCAGGCCATGCTCACGTGCATGCCCGCCTCATCCCAGGCTGGCCATCATGAGTGCTGCGCATGGCACTATTGCTTGCACTGGGCCTAGGCATGGCCCAACTCAGCTAGCCTAGCCCACATTATCGACGACCTGTAGGCCCTGTTTGATAGCCCATAGGCTGTACCTTCTGCTCCACTAGCTTTTTCATGTGTATCTACTTCATCCGGACTCTGTTTGGATTGTTTTTGGTCTTGTTGGACTCCACACATCATCCTAGATCTCTTTCTAGGCTTATTATGGACCGAATCTCGATGTGCTAGATTCCAACATTGATAAGATCTTCATTGGCTCTTAGCTGGTACATTCTTGGGAAGCTTGTCCTAACCTATGGTGCTCAAGTGCAGCATTATTGATGGTATTTTGGGAGATTTGCCCAATATTTCATCCATTATTCAACAATTTGGCATCTTAGCTAGGCCTACATGAATAACAAACTAGTGGTCCCTTGGTCACCTCGTCTGACCTATGCCACTCAAATGAAGCACCATCAATGGTCTTTTGGGAGACCTGTCCATCATTTCATCCATGAGTCGATGCTTCAACTTTCATCCAGGCCTAGTGAAATCTTTATTGGGGATATTTGATGAACTCACTCCATCTATAGCTTTCTAAGATTTCTTGGTCGACCATTAATATATTCGACCTACATCACTCAGCTTCATTTATTATTAGTAATAACTATGCATAGAACTCAAATTACACCTTTTTCTCATAGTATATTTGGAGGTTATCACAACTCCATGCCTGAGGTATTAGAGTTCCATTGAGTTGCTCGAGTCAATATGCACTGAATTGGAGATGAGATCCCACCCAAGTGGGTACAAGCTTTCGATAGTCATCTTGTCAGGCCACTTTGACTTTTTAGAGGATGAGATCCCATTATCATAAGAGCTTTTCTTTGATTCGAGAGTCATAGTATTGAGCCACCTATTGTTGATAGGCAGCCATTTATTATGTTTTAGCGCCTTGAATTTGACCTACAGCAGCAAAAAGGCCCATAAAGGAGAAGCCACAGCAAAGCCCATGTGAAGAAGCCAATAGGATATGCGAGCGCGGCCCATGAGCATGCACGGCTTGTAGGCGCATGTAGCCTAGGCATATGGGCACATGGCCCCAGCACACAGGCATGGCCTAGGACATGCAACCTAGATCAACCCAAGATGCATGCCCTTGCAGACCAAGACACATGACCACATGGTCCAAGAGATCTTACATGCTCCATGTGCAAGGCATGGACCGTTAGTTGTCTATCATGTTTTCACATGGTGCACAAGTAGCGGATGCATGATCAAGTTGTCCAGGGAGTGTACAGGCTTGATCGAACAACTATGAAGGGTTCTGGAGTCCTAATAAAAGTCTAAACACCTACTGAGACTCAAATTTAAGCTTTTAAAAGAGGCCTGATGGCTTGAGGAGCAGTAGAGCATAGTGGAAACAAAGCATAGCATCGAGTTGTGGCAGAGGGTCTTTCTTGTTTTTTCTTAAGAACTTTGTTAGGAATTGTGCTTCTTATTAAAAGAGATTAATGTATGAGAGTTGAGAGGGTTTGATTTTCTTTTATATTATATATATATATATATATATATATATATATATATATATATATATATATATATATATATATATATATATATATATATATATATTTATTATGATAAAGTTTGCATGCCCCATGGAGGTAAGTCTTGAGTTGAACCATGTATTTGATTATATTTTTGTGCATCTTTTCTTCTTTCTATTATGGTATCAACATCGTCAATGGAGTTGCGATCTTGGAAGGAGGATCCATATTCCACACTGATGAAGGATCTTTCCAATAGATGATATTAGAGCAAGTGATATCATAATAATTGATATAAAAAATAAGTCATACCAGAGCGCCAGATTTTTTGGGTTGTAGCACTGTTGATCGAAATTGAAGATGGAGAAGACAGGCTCCATCAAGATAGAGATCAATCGGGATGATGGGTAGAGCAATTTCTTCTTATGACAAGCGAGGGTGAAAGACGTACTCATCCAGCAAGGATTGATTGATGCTCTCTTATGAAGGAAAAGCCAACTACCATGGTAGAGAAGGATTGGAGGCAGCTCTAGATACAAGCAGTGAGTATGATCTACTTGTACTTGATGGATGATGTGGTGATCCATATGCTTAGCCAGACTTTTTTGATGGTAATATGGATGAAGCTCAAGAAGGATGGACATGGCAAGGTCACTCATCATCATTCTCTTCCTCTATAAGCAATTCTATCAGCTATAGATGAATGAGGGACAAAGCATGTAGGAGCATCTCAACAACATCCAGAAGATCCTCATTGATCTCCTCAACGTTGATAAAAGGATTGAGAAGAAGACTAAGGTATTGGTCTTGCTCTCATCATTTTTTTCTTCTTTTGAGTTTTTGATGACTACTTTTTTTATGAAAAAGAGTACCATCAAGATAGATGAGGTCACTTCTGTACTTCTCTAGAATGAGATTTTTAGGTAAAAATCTATTCTCGAGTTTAGATGTTGACTCAGCTATATATGATAGTGACTAGAGGTGGTGGTGACAGACAATGAAGTGGCAAAAGATCATAAGGTGGGTAGTCCAAATCCAAGTTGACGAACTTCAGCAAGATCAAATGCTAGCAGTATGATGAGTTGGGGTATCGAGTTAGAGATTGCCCATAGCTTAAAAATCAAATAAAGGCTACTACGATGGTAGTCCATAGTAGCGATACGGATGAGACTGATAATATACTTATGGTCTTAGATGAGGTATCTACTTTTTTATATCAGTAAATTTTAGATTCCGCATGTTCACATCATGTATATTACAAAGAGAAGTTGTTTAACTCCCTAGAGAGCAATGAGGGCACCATTCATTTGCTAGATGGATCGAGCTATGTGATCAAGGGCATTATGACTGTAAGCTTGCAGACACATGATAAAGTAGAGAAGAAATTGGGTATGATCCGATACATATCTAGTTTCAAGAGAAATCTAATTTCATGGATTAGATTGGATTCAAGCAACTACAGATGGAGAGCTGATGATGGAATCCTGAAGGTTATGTATGGCAGTAGGGCTAGTTGTGATGAAAAGAAGAAAGTATGAAGGATACTATCTCTTGATAGAGAGCTCAGTATGAGGTGGAGCTCCAGGTGCAAGTGGATTGGGCATAAAAAGGGATACTCGAAAGAATGACAAGCGACATCACAAGATGAAGTTTCTATTACCACAAGAGGGTACCCCGAGCAGGTATCAAGTTAGGCAAGTCATAGCATATAACAGAGATGGGATCGAGTGATCTAGCTCAACTTTCATATTTGTCCATCCATAAGTCGCCAAGTACATGCCCCAAAGCATGGGGATGAGATCGTTCAAAAGCTCTTAAGATTAGGTAGAGGCCAAATGTCGAGTTAAGATGAAGATTGTTGAGTTTTAACACTTTGAATTTAATCCATAGCAGTAGAAAAGCCTATGAAGTAGAAGCCCATACGAAGAAGCCAACAGGACGTGCGGGTGTAGCTCACAGGCGTGCATGGCCTAGCCATGCGAGTATGCAGTCCAGGAGGTCTTATGCAGTCCATGCATAAGCCATGGTCCCTTAGTGGTCTACCATATTTTCACATGGTCCACAAGTGGCAGATGCATGATTAGGTTGTCCAGGTAGCGTATGGGTTTGATCAAATGGCTCTGAGGGGTTTTGGAGTCCTAATAAGAGTCTAAACACCCACTGAGACTCGAATTAAGCCTTTAAAAGAGGCTTGATGGCCTGAGGAGTAGTAGGGTGCAGTGGTAACAGATCATAGCAACAGGTAGTGGCAGAGAGTCTTCCTTGGTTTTTTTTTTTTGAGAGCTTTATTAGGAATTATGCTTATTATTGAGAAAGATTGATGTATGAGAGTTGAAAGTGTTTAATTTTTTCTTGTATATTTTTTTTCTTCTCATAGTGAAGCTTGCATGTCTCGTGGAGGTAAGCTTTGGATTGATCCACATATTTGATTATATTTTTGTGCATCTTTTCTTCTTTATATTGTGGTGTCGACATCATCATCGGAGTTACGATCTTGGATGGGAGATCCATATTCCATACTTGTGAATCAACAAGTGGTAGTAGAGCAAGTGATATCACAACACCATCATGACCCGAGCTCATTCCTTAGCTTCATCGAGTAAGTCCAAGTCGGCATGAAGATTCTCGACATTAGCTCACTCATTGTATGCCTCCACCTGGTAGGATGGGATACCAATTTCTATAGGTATGGCAGCTTCAGCACTGAAGGAGATATTAATAGGATTTTCTATAGTTGGGGTCCAATGAGTTATGTGATAGGCTCATAGAACACTGGGCAGCTCATCAACCTAGAGGGCTTTAGCTCAATCAAGCTTGGTCTTGAAGTCCTACAGGTTTGGTCCATTTTAACCCTAAAACCCTAAGGACTAAGCCTAGTGGTCTAGTTTGTTGCACCGAGTGCTCTAGATCGGTCGATCCAGCCAGTTGATTCCTATTGGTCCAATCGACTAATGTTTCAAATTTTTTGTCCATTTTAACCCTAAAATCCTAAGGACTAAGCCTAGTGGTCAAGTCCATTGCACCGAGTGGTCTAGATTAGTCGATCCAGTGGTCGAATCCTATTGGGCCGGTCGATTATGGTTTCAATTTTTTTTACCATTTTAACCCTAAATTCCTAAAGACTAAGTCTACTGGTTTGGTCCGTTGCACCAAGTGGTCCAGATCGGTCGATCCAGTTGATCGAACCCTATTTGGCCAATTGACCATGGTTTCAATTTTTTTTCCATTTTAATCCAAAAATCCTAAGGACTAAGCTTAGTGGTCTGGTCTATTGCACTGAGTGGTCCAGATCGATCGATCTAGCAGGTTGAACCCTAAAGACATATATTTCTAAGAGTTAAGAATTAGAGACATGTGTAATTAATTTCTAAATTACTTTCAATTAATAGATCATCATAAGGATAGTGATCAATCTAATTAGATCGGTGCATGGATCGCTTTCTTCGGGATAGATGAGTCTCTAGTCTATAGTATGTGGATACTAAGCAAGAGTGCAGGTGGTTGTTAAAAAATATCGGTACCGAGCGTAATAATACAAAAAATCACATGGATGTCTATTCACTCGTTAGTGATCATCTTGATACTATAGTAGTATGAATGATTTCTTAACCTATGGTGCCTTAGCTGCTCAAAGTAAGGTTGTTGTAGTTTGACTGCACATAAATACAGTCATCTAGCCATTTGGATTCTTATAGTGTATGTTGGGTGTAGTAGATTCATTGTAGGAGTAGGATACACATCTAGATGAAATCTATCAATCTTAGTAGATAAGGAGCAGTCCTATAGAATTTGAGAAATTAAGTCCTTAAGTCTGTGGCCATAGCAAAATGATTGATGGAAAGGAGTTTTCATGAGTTTCATAATTGAACTCGAGATAATAGGATCTTCCATATGATAAATGTTGGGATTTGACAAGTTTTTATAACCTCCATCTTAGTCAGGACTCATGACAAAGAAATCGAATCATACGGTAACTACACCTAGGAATTTTAATCATTTGATTCTGCTAGGTTGCTATTACATATTGCTAGACATCATAAGTGGATTGTGAGAACTCATTAGGATCATTCTAGATCAATGATCCTTTATGAGTGTGAGTTATAATTATTTCAATCCATTGAATATGTTTCGATGATACTATGATGGAGATCATAGTATGTTCCACTACTAGACAGAATTAAATCTATGGAGTCATACAACAAAAGAATTAGATCTTGGATTGATCAATTAGACTTATAAAGTCCCTATTGGATTAGAATTTAAGAAATCCTATTGGTTTAGGTGTACCATGCTAGCACATGATTAAACTCAAATCTTTCTTGACTTAATCAACCTATCATATAGAATTTTCACCAAGTCAAAGACAAGGTACCATTTATTCTTCCCATCCTGGAGTACTGGATAAGGATGAGAAGGTTGGGGTGCCACAAGTTGGCACCCCCTCTCTGCTTTTTTGTGCATGGAAATGAGGAGAAAAAAGAGGGTACACACCCTCTTATTTGATGATGGTGTGGAGTCCAAAGAGGGGTGCATGCCTCCTCTCTTTTGGATAAGAACTAGGGGCGCACACCCCCTAGTGTTTGGATGAGAAGGGGAGGGGTGCACGCCCTATGAGATGGAGATCAAAGGGGCGCCAATAGTTGGCACCCCCTTGATTTGATTTTTCTCTTATGAGAAAAGAGAGAATTTTGGGCACATAAAGGAGGAGTCCTTCTGCTTTAAGGCATGAAAAAGTCAACGACTTAAAGCAGAAGGACTCTAGGTTAATTTAAACCTTAAGAGAGAAATCTGATTTCTCTTGAGTAAAAAATTGTATGCATAATTTCCTACACCACCAAAGCCTCATGGCCTCTCTCTCTACTCATGCCCCCTCTTTTATTCCATGCCCTCTCCTTCTCATCTCTCACACACCCAAGTGTTGGGGCAATTTTGATCTGCATGCCTAAGGAGTTAGGCATCCTATAGATCAAAGCACATCCAAGCAGATCTGAACCGATCATGATTCAAATCTACATCTTGAAAAAAGATAAGAAGGAAGATCCACCGATCCATATCAGATCCGAAGGCTGATCGAAGAACTTTTGGTAGATCCAGCTTGAAGAAGAAGGATCCGAAGGAGGAGCGATCTAAATCAAGTTCCAAGTGGATACCCATAGATGCCAGACACTTGTATGACTTCAATAGAACCAGAGGCATCCTTAGATCTAGATCCAAAGAAAGGAATAGTGATTCAGGTAGGTGATCTGATTACTGTTATTGTTTTAATTTTGAAATCAAATGTTATATGCATATTTATTTTCATGATATATGAACTAGATCTATAGGTATTTACATGCATAGATTAAATAGTTTAATCTAGTCTTCCGCTATTTTTTATTTCAAAAAATGTTTTGAAATCTACATGCTTAAAAACATCTAAATCCAATAGTGGTATCAGAGCCACAGGTTCATATGCATGAAAAACATGCAATCTGATTTCTAATCAGATCTAAAATTAATGAGATTAATAATCTAAACATCAATATGATATAAGGTTGTCCTGGCATAAGGTTTATCCCTTATGTTCTAAAGGTTGTCCTATGTCGATGTTGAAAGATTTTAAAAAGTATTTTCAATTTAGATCTTATTTATATTCATGTATACGATAAATAAATGCATATTATAGATCTAAAAATTAGTTTCAAGATCTTTTTGTTTAGGTATGAGATATATGAAAGCATGTTTAGATCTAAAAATTAGTTTTATGATCATAAAACTTAATTTCATGTAATCAACTTTGATCTAAAGTTTAGAATTTAAGATCTGAAATTTCTATTTTTGCATGAGGGATTGGCCATGGGTAGATCGATTAGGTCTTGTAATTTGGTTAGACTTAGGGTTAATGATTTCAACATAATGGAACCCAATCGAATTGAGTAGTTAATTGAACCAAATTAAGACTTGATTAGGATTAGGTCAAGAGAGCTCTGGATAAAACTATAAGATATAGTTGGTCGAATCGATTGACAACCATATGTAGAATCAATTAACCCAAAGATCTGATTCAGCTTAATGGCTCAAACTTGAATCACTTGAGCTAACCTGTTTGAAACTAATTGATCAATTGGTGTCTAAGATAAGTGCTTGATTGGTGGTTACTTAATTAGGACCCTTGATGCAACAAGGAGGAGCCTCCCACTGATCTCGACATATCTGGCCAATTTGGTACATTAGATTTTGAATAAGGTTGCTTGGTGATTTGGTCTAGCCCATGTCAATTAGATTAGTTATCTGATGACTAATTAGATGAGACTTAAATTAAAACCTCCCTGCATATATCAAATCTAGCGGTCTTCCATCGTTGTAGATATACGGGCATGCTACTGGTGTTAATTATGCTCAATTGGTTATAGTGGTTTAGTTGCACTGAAAATACACAACCATTCTATTATCAAGAGTTGCTGTAGGATGATGATGGGGTTGGGCCTAATATCTATCAGGTGAGGGTCCAATGATGGCTTCACTCTTACGTTTGAACGATGGATCTGACTTAACTAAGAAGTATGGCCAATATCTATCAGGTGAGCCCACATAACTTAGAGATTGAGTTGCTGTAACATGCTTAGAGAAGTATTGGACAAGAGTTATCTACTCATTAGTATGCGTGTCACCAATATCTGTCAAGTAAGGTGCACGTACATCAGGGGGACCACAGTATCTACTAGAAATTCTTAGTCGCATTAGGATTTTCATTTCTCCACCCAGGGAGTGTGAGAGATCGAAGAAAATAGTAAAAGCCCAAATTTATTTTTAAAAATATCTAGAATAAATTTTAAAATTAAGTATAAATATCTAAATAGAATCTCTACTTTTATAGTTAAACCATGTCAGCTTTAAACCCCTTAGCTCGTATCCTCAAGTCTAACTGATTGACTAGAATCAACTTCAGGGATTGGCTCAGAAACCTCAAGATAGTCTTGATTTTAGAGAAAATAGACTATGTAATTGACCAAGACCCTCTTGCTTTACCAAACCGTCCCAGTGCTGAACTGAGAACAGCACTAGATAAGTATATGGATGATGATAATTAGATCAAATGCTACATTCTAGCTTTTATGATAAATGAGTTGCAGAGCCAACATGAGCACATGCCTACTACCAGAGCTATGATCACTCATCTATGAGAGTTGTATTGGTGAGCAGAGCTGCATTACGCATTTCAAAGTATCTAAGAGACTTTTTAACTCGAAGATGCATGAAAGGTAGTTGGTCCACGATCATTGTTTGATAATAATCAAGGACCTAAAGAAACTTAAGAAGCTTGATCTGACTATGTAGAAGGAATTGTAGATGGATCTGATACTGCAATCCCTTACTAGTGCATATAGCTAATTTATTATAAATTATCATATGAACAAGTTGGACTGCACCTTGCCCGAGCTAGTCGACATGTTGGTTGTAATAGAGGGAACCTTGAAGAGTTCAAGGGACTCTATTCTTGCTGTAGAGCAGGCATCTTCTTTCAAGAGATAGTCTCTTAGAAGAAGAAGAATAAGCTTGTGAAGAAATAGAAGAAGGACACTTTGAAGAAGGCTGCAGGTAAAGAAAAATATTTTCATTACAATGTTGACGGTCATTGAAAGAGGAACTGTCCGAAGGACCAGAAAAGCCTAAAAACCAAGAAGGGTGACACACCTTCGAAAGGTCTGTCTAAAATACTTGTTATTAAATCTAATTGAATGGTTTTCTCTATTTTTAGTTGGGTATTGGACTCTGGTTCAAGTGCTCATATTTATACTTCTATTTAGGGTCTAATAGAAAGTAGAGGGTTGAGGCATGGAGAGATGATCCTATGGATCGATAATGAAGCAAGAGTTGCTGCTGAAGCTATTGGAACCTAACCTCTTTGACTACTATTAGTCTTTAGATTAAAGTTAAAAGATTATTGTTTTGTACCTGTATTAGTCAAAATCTAAATTTTGTATCTGTACTAACACAAGATGGATTTGAATTCATTTTTAATTAAAACTTTTATTCCATTTATTTTTAAAATAAATTGGTTGCATGTGATTTTTTAATTGACAGTCTTTATCACTTGCATGTTGATGCATGTGTTAACATAAACAAATAAATAGTAAGTGCCATAGGTAATAAAAGACCTAGAGATGACGTTAACCATAAGTATATATGGCACCTTAAACTTGGCTATATTGGAGAGGACAAGATTAACAAATTAGAAAAAGATGGTTTTCTAAGCTCAATTAATTCTAAGTCGTATCCAATTTGTAAATCCTATCTTCAAGAAAAAATAACCAAGTTATCCTTTATAGGACACAGAAAAGGACCATTGAAATACTTTCCCTGGTACATATAAACATATATGGGCTATTCGATATGCAGGCCAGGGGTGGTTACCAATACTTCATCACCTTTACCAATGACTTCTCATGGTATGGGTATGTGTTTTCTATAAGACATAAGTTTGAGGCCCTTCAAAAGTTCAAAGAATTTAAAAGTGAAGTAGAAAAGAAATGGAAAAATTTCTTAAAGTTCTTCGATAAGATCAAGGAGGAAAATACCTTAGTAAGAATTTCTGAGTTATCTTAGAAAAAATGATATAGTCTCATAATGGACTCTTCCTGGTACACCTCAACTCAACAAGATATCCAAAAGAAGGAATGGGACTCTGTTAGATATGGTCCGGTCTATGATGAGCTTCACTGACTTACTCTTATATCTTTGAGGACATGCCCTATTAAACTCAATTTACTTAATAAATAGGGTTTTCTCTAAATCCATTTCTACCATACTATATGACATATGGCATGGTAAAAAATCAAGTTTAGATCGTCTCAAGATTTGAGGATATCCAACTTATGTCAAGAGATAAATGGCGAACAAGTTAGAGGCTAGATCAATAAAAGCTCGCTTCATAGGATATCCTAAAAACATATTAGGATATTATTTCTACTTTTCAGATGATCGTAATATGATTGTAAGTTGATATGCTATATTTCTTGAAAAATAGTTTATTCAGGATGGTGGCAATGAAAGGTTGATTAAGCTCGAAGAGAAAATCTTTGAAGAGCAACAAGCTGATGATCATGTTGAACCCACTAATAATGAGCTCATAGAAGTTGTGCCTCCTCCACCTCGTAGGACTAATACGATCTCCAGTCCTCCTGAAAGATACTTAGGTATGCTTATAGAGGGTGTAGAGGAAAGTTCCTGAAAGATACTTAGACTAATACTTAGGTATACTTCTGGTGATAAAGATCACAAAGTCTGCAAGCTACAAAGATCTATTTATGGATTAAAGCAAGTTTCTCAGAGTTGGAATACTTATTTCAATAATGTGATCAAATTATTTGATTTCATTAAGAATAAGAAGGATCCTTGTGTTTGTAAGAAGGTCAGTGGGAGCGTTGTCACATTTTCCGTACTGTATATGGATGACATTTTTCTTATTGAAAATGATATTTTCATGCTGACCTCGATCAAAAGATGGTTATCCAAGAAATTCTCCATGAAATATCTAGGAAAAACATCCTATATTTTGGAAATAAAGATCTATAGAGATAGATCTAAAAGGATGCTTAGCCTTTCACAGAAGATATACATAAAGAAAGTACTGAAGAGGTTCAATATGGAGAACTCTAAAAAAGACTCCTACCCCTTAGGCATGGTATATGCCTCCAAGAAAATGTATCCTATCACATCTGAGAAGATTCAGCACATGAGTAGAATAGCTTATGCTCCGGCTATAGGAAGCCTCATGTATGCTATGTTATGTACTTGACCTGATATTGCCCTTACTATGAGCGTCATAAATAGGTATCAGTCGAATCCAGATAAAGAGCACTGGATAGCTATGAAGAACATCCTTAAGTACTTAAAAAAAACTAAGGATCCATTCTTGATCTTTAGAGGAGGATCTGATCTTCAAGTTAAAGGATACATAAATTCAGACTTTATGTTTGATCTTGATGATAGAAGATCTACATCAAGATGTATTTTCATATGCAATGGTGGTGCCACTAGCTGAAAGAGTTTTAAGCAACCCATCATTGTAGATTCGATGATGGAAGTTGAGTACATCGCTACCTTGAATGCTGTAAAGGAAACCTTCTGGTATAAAAAATTTATCGTAAAACTTGATATTATGATATCAAATGTCATCACCCTCTATTATGATAATAATGATCCCATCACTACTACAGAATGGAGCTACAGCAGTACATACTATGGTAGAGATTTTAAAAATCACTGCCATAGGATCTACGATAACGATTATATAGAACTACTATCATAGATCGGACCTATGGCAACGGTTACATATAACCGTTACCATAGATCCTATCTATGGCAGCGGTTATGCATAACCACTACCATAGATCTAATCTATAGCAGCAGTTTAGCATAACCACTATCATAGATTCGATATATAGCAATGGTTAATCAACCACTGTTAGATGTCGGTTAGGATTAATCGATGCCATAGGTCGAATATATGATAGTAGTTATCCAAAATCGCTGCTATAGATCTGATCTATGATAGTAATTTTTATAACCGCTGCCATATCTTTTTTCATATTTTTTCTCTGAATATTGTATAATTCTAAATTTAATATCCATTTTCATCATTTATTATCTAAATAATTATCATTAGAGTATCATCATAAAAGATTGCCTCGATTCAATAGTCCTAGCTTCATTGATCGGTAAAATTTGATTTCTACGATCATAAATGACAGCATGATGATCTGATAGATGAAGATCATCAATGGATCTAAAAATCTACAATGATGATCTTGGTGACATCCATAGTATACTATCAAAGTTTTACTTCCATCGAATATCGTTATCATGGTTAATTCAATTTAGTACGGGATGATTTCGATCGTTAAATGAGAAATAAGTGATCAAAAAGCCAAACGACATTCGATTACAAGATGATTTTTTAATAAATGATCTTTGCTATAATTTTAATCATTTTATATGGCAATGATCATAAAATTTAAATCATTTCTATATGAACTATTCACGTTAAGTAGATCTTGTAAAAGCATAAGCATAATTACCAAAGAAGTTTAAGAACACTGTATCGAGCGATATATAGTTTTGGATCATTCTTAGACCCATGGCTTAAATTTTATGATCACCACCACAAAAATGATTAAAGTAGTAGTCAAAGATCATTTATCTAAAATATTATCTCATAATCGAACGACGTATGGGCCTTTGATCACTCATTTCTTATTTAACAACCAAAATCATTCCATACTAAATTGACTATGATAATGATATCCGATTGAAGTGAAACTATGATTGTGTGCTAAAAATATCATCGAGATCATCATTATAAATTTTTGGATCCATCAGTCATCTCCATCTATCAAATCATCGCATTGTCATTCATGGTTATAGAAATCGAATTTTATCGATCGATGAAGCTAGAGCTATCGGATCGAGGTGATCTTTTATAATGACACTCTAGTGATAATTATTTAAATAATGAATGATGAAGATGAATATTAAATTTTAAAATTATATAATATTTAAAAAAAATTGATTTTTAATCTATGGTAGCAGTTTTGTAAAATCGCTACCACAAACCTATGATAGCAGTTATGTAATCGATGCCATACACCTATAGCAGCAATTTTCAATAACTATTGTCTTAGATCTATGGCAGTGGTTCGAAACCTACTATCATAGGTAGGTTTTTTTTCTAAATCTAGTTCTAATTTCATTTTTCTCTCCAATCTCTCTCTCTCTTCCTCCTCTTCGTCGTCGGTGAGACCTGAAGAAAAATCCTGATTTTTCAGATCAAGTTCATTCTGATCTGATTGAATCAAAAGATATATTTCAAAAAAAAAATTTTTGATCCAAATCAGATCTAGATATTTCAGATATGATTCTTATTATTCTAATAATTAAAATAAAATTTAGATAAATTAAATCAAATTTAATTTACCTTGATGTAGGGTAATCCTATTACCCGTTGATGATCCTGTAAGCAGCGGAAGGTTCTGGATCTAGCCATGCAAGTGTCTGGCCTCTACCAGTATCCACTCAAGCTAGATCTAGAGATCCTCTTCTTCTCTATCATATCTCCAAAAATTAGATCTGAATCTAATTTGGAGGATCTTCAAAATACCTTTCGAAGATCAGCAGTTGTCCTTTGCAGCAGCGCAGCCTTCTAGCTTTCTATCGTCTTTCTCTCGCCTGGATCGCACCAACTGAAATTCTAAACTACTTTGGACGTGAAGAGGAGAGGGAGAAGATGGGCTTGGCATGGAGGAGGAAGAGAGAGATAGCCTTGGGGCGTGGGAATTGTGTTCTCACTTTGAGTTGGGCGCAGGGTCTTATTTATAGACTATGCGTGATCCAACTCCTCTTCTTCTCAACCAATCATAACTCTTTGTGAAACTAGATCTAAATCTAATTGGTGGGAATAGAGTCCCTTGGATTCATTCTTAGATGGTGCCTAAGACCAGTCAAACTTGATTCTTAGGAGGAGTCTATTTGGAATCCAAAAAGGAGATGGAGTCCCTATCCAACAGAAACTCTTGGGCGCCTCCTGCTTGGGAGCACGCCACCCTTGGCGTGCGCCCTCCTTCTTGCCAGCTTCTAGTAGGGGGATAAGCCCCTACCAGCTCTCCAATAGGTGCATGACACATGGACAAAACTCAAAGTATCAATGGTTAATATTTGATCAGCCAAAGGTCAACTTTTGACCAAAGTCAAAGGACAAGAAATGGTGGGTGACTAAAAATGGTAGGTATTATCTTACAAAATAAGATAACCCTTTTCTGATCTGGACATGCTCCAATCAAACCAAGTGAAGGCCTCTGATTGAGAACAAACTTCTTTGGCTCAGTCAGGACAACTATTTATGATAGTAAAAGAAGAACGTTAGGTTCAATCGAGTGCTAGCATGATTTTCTTGAATCTAATTGAATTCTCATTTCACATTATGAATGGATCAGTTCATTGATAATCACCATATTCAAATTCTGTTTGTGTGATCCAGTTAGATTCAGATTCTAGTATGGTAATAGGATATCATGACTCTATCATCGGACATTCATCGAATATCCTTTCGATGGATCAGAACTCTTCTAATTCGAATAGCAGAAGGATCAATCATCTAAATCATTCTAATGTGCTCAAAATCCACCAATGACAGCCCTAGCAGTATATGGTGGCAACACATCAGAGCTGAATGCGAACCTCTTGGTGCGAGCTACCTGTGTGATTAAGTTCTTCTATCTTGAGCCCCAATCAGATTAAGGGTTAAGGTGAGTCGTCAAACCCTAGTTTCTGTCATATGATGTACAATTCGATTCAAAGTTCGATGTGGAAAACTAAATAGAAACTCTTTCATTATTTCACTCTGCCATGGCCATGGGCTTCTGGACTTGATTTCATGTGATCATCATAGGCGCTGGGCTCCTCTATCACCGAGGTAGATAGATTCCATCTTGATCAACTCCAGTTCCTACAAATGAATAGCTATACCACATACACCTCTAGGTCCGAATGGCTAGGAGACCGAGTAATGAGTGTAGTAGTCAAACTATTAACACCCTCAAGTAGAACTAGTCATCACCTTAGGTCAAAGAACCAAACACACTACTGCAAGCATCGGAGTCAGTCATTGACAAGAAGGTAACTTCCTAATGACTACTCCGAGGTGGTCATGCTCAGTGCCCTCGTTCTCTAATGAGTAACCTATACTCGCTTCGATGTCTCCACATCGTAGACTCAAGACTCATCTATTAAGAGAAGCGATTGTACACCAACCTTCCGGAATCAATCACCATCCTCATGATGATCCTAAGGTCGGCATTTTATGAGTTAATAACGATATTCATGTCTTAAATTTTCAAACTCTTGAAAATATGAATTATCATTTACCATTAACTCAAAAGGATGTATCACGACCTAACAAACAACATATGCGATAGAAAATAACCACATTTATTGATTATAGTCAGAATTATATTTTGCTCCTAGAAGGTTATTATAAGTGTCAGCCAATTCCGGCTTTTAGGGACATATATATCTAACATCTTCCACTTATCCTAAAGCCAATTGCCCTACAAGTCTAAGTCCATCTTCTCAGATGGGCTTCGATCTTTTGTTGTCCCAATGACTTTGTAAAGTGGGCTGCCGACATTATCTGCAGAGTTGACTCTCTTGACCTCGACGTAACCCTTCTCGAGGTAATCGTGGATGAGATGGTATCGCCGCTCAATGTGCTTGGATTTCTGGTAAGACCTCGGCTTCTTAGTAAGGGCTATGGCGCCATTATTATCGCAGTACAGAGAAATGGCATCTGATGGTATTACTCCGATTTCTACAGCAAACTTCTTATACTAGAACTGCTTTCGCAGCCTCTGATGCAGCGATATATTCTGCTTCCATGGTGGAATCTACTATCACAATTTGCTTGAAATTCTTTCAGCTGACAGAACCACCATTGCACACAAACAGACTTCCAGATGTCGATTTTCAATCATCTACATCGGTCATGAAATCCGAGTTTGTGTATCCCTAGACTTGGTTCTATTATCAAAGACCAACATCAATCCAATCTTCTTAAGTACTTAAGGAATACATTTCACAGAAATCCAGTGTTCTTCACCTTGATTTGACTGATATCTGCTTGTGTGACACTCACAACATGGGCTACATTCAGGGTCGTCGATACATATAGATGATGCATCCTGCTGATGTACCCTAATTATAGAAGCATAAGAAACTTGCTCTGATGTGTTCTATTTCCTCAGGTGTGCTAGGGCACATCTTCTTGGAAGAGATACCATGTCTGAAGGGTATTATCCCCTCTTAGAGTTTTCCATACTAAACCTCTTTAGTACTTTCTCTATGTACATCTTCTGTGAAAGTCCTAGCATCCTATTCGGTCTATCCCTATAGACTAATTCCTAGAATAAAGGATGCTTCACCTGGTCTTTTCATGGAGAATTTTAGACAACCATATCTTGACTATCACAAACATGAAAATACATCTTTTCAATAAGGAGGATGTCATCTACGTATAATATGAGGAAGACAACAGCGCTCCCACTGATTTTTTTGAAGACACACGATTCTTCTTTATTTTTGATGAAACCAAACATTTTAATTACATCATTGAAATGAGTGTTTCAGTTTCGAGATGCTTGCTTAAGTCCATATATGGACCTTTGCAGCTTGCAAACTGTATCAGTATCATGATGTGAAACCTAGCGACTGTTCCATATAGATATCTTCCTTAAGATATCCATTTAAGAATGCTGTTTTCACATCCATTTACCATATTTCATAATCGTAATAGGCTGCAGTGGCAAGCAATGTGCGGATGGATTTTAGCATAGCCATTGGAAAAAATGTGTCCTGATAGTCAATGCTTTCGCATTGACTATAACATTTTGCCAATAGTCTAGCCTTGAATGTCTCCATATTTCCATCTGCACCAATCTTTCTCTTGAAGATCCATTTACACCCAATAGGTACCATACCTTCTGGTGGATCTACCAAGGTCTAGACTTGGTTTGAGTGCATCGAGTCAATTTTTGACTGCATTGCCTCTAGCCATTTCTCGGAGTTGATATCTGATATTGCTTCGTTGTAGGTTTTGGGATCATCACCATGAGCACCATTACCTACGAAGAATATTTTCTCTACTTTCTCTGAAATAATACCTAAGTATCTTTCAGGAGGACGAAAAACTCTTTTCGATCTATGAGGTGGAGGAGATAGTGTTCTTATTGGCTCAATCTAATTTGGTTCCAATTAGTCCTTAGCTCGTTGTACTTGTGAGACTTTCTCATCAAGCTTAATCTGCTTTCCAATGCCGCTATCTTGAATAAGCAATTTTTTAAAAAAGATGGCATGTCGACTCATAATCATATTGTGATCCTCTAGAATATAGAAATAGTATCCTAATGACTCTTTAGGATATCCTATGAATCGAGTTCTGAAGGATCTAAATTCTAACTTGTCCGCTTGTTGTCTTTTGACATGAGCCGGACAATCCTAAATTCTGAGATGACTCAGACTTGGTTTCTTACCATGCCATATCTCATACGGTGTGGTAGGAACGGTTTTAGAGGAAACCCTATTCAGTAGATAAATTGAAGTTAACAATGAGTGTCCCCAAAGAAAATTAGAAAGGTCTGAGAAGCTCATCATAGATCGAACCATATCCAATAGAGTCCGATTTCTTCGTTCTAAAATCCCGTTGAGTTAAGGTATCCTGGTGGAGTCCATTGAGAGACTATGCCATTTTTCTTGAGATAGTCTAGAAATTTCTGACTAAGGTATTCACCTCCTCGATCTGATCGAAGAACCTTAATGAATTTTTCAGTTTATTTTTCTACTTCATGTCTGGATTCTTTGAACTTTTCAAAAGCTTCAGATTTGTGTCTCATAAGATACACATACCCATACCTAGACAGATCATCGATAAAGAAAATGAAGTAGATAAAATTGCCTCTAGCCGGTACATCAAATGAGCCGCACACATCAGTATGTACTAGGGTAAGGAGATTTGTGGCCCTTTCCCCATGTCCTACAAAAGAAAGTTTAGTTATTTTGCCTTGAAGACAAGATTCACAAGTTGGATATGACTCAAAAGTCAATGGACTCAATAGCTCATTTTTCTTCAATTTGTTGATCCTATCTTCTGCTATATGACCTAATCTCAGGTGCCATAGATATCTATTGTTTGGACTATCCCTAGGTCATTTGGCATTCACGTTTTGCTCGATAGTTAGAACAGATACATCAATATGTAGCTGATAAAGATCGTTAATAAGGAAAACCATTTGCAATTTTATTTCTTTCATAAAGAATGTTACAATGGTCCTTAAAGAAGGTAATCACATAGCCTTCTAGTGCTAAGCATGAAATAGAAATCAAATTTCTGCTAGCTGCAGGCACATAATAACAGTCTTTCAAAACTAAGTCTAAACCTAGATGGTAATCGAAGAGGGTATATTTTCACCACCACTGCAGCAACTCTTGCTCCATTTTTGATGCATAGGATCATGTCTCCATCCCTCAGCCTCCTGCTATCCTTAAGACCCTGCATGGAAGTGCATAGATGAGCACTAGAACCAGAGTCAAGCATCCAACTGGATGCAAAAAAAATCGTAAGGTTAGACTCAATAACGAGCATACCTCCAGAAGGACCTTCCTTCTTATTCTTCACGGTGGCTAGGTAAGTAGGGCAGTTCCACTTTCAATGGCCATTGCTATTGCAATGGTAACACTTTCCTTTATCAGCGGCCTTCTTCTTCGGCTTTGCCTTCTTCTTCTTTGCTCCTTTCATCTTTTGCTTTTTCACAGACTTCTTTTTCTTTTCAGAAGACTTTCTTTTGGAAGAAGTCCATTCCATAGCAAGAACTGAGCCTTTGAAACCTTTCATAGAAAGCTTAGTGGTGACCAACATGTTCATTAATTCAGCTAAGAAATTTTGAAGTTTATGCATGTGGTAATTCATGATGAATTGCCTATATGCATCAGTCAAGAATTACAGAATAACATCATTCTGCAGATCCAAGTCTAACTTCACACCGAGCTTCTCAAGCTCTTTTAAGTCCTTGATCATCATCAGATAGTGATCTTGGACTGACTGCCCATCATGCATCTTAGCCTTAAAAAGTCATTTCGTGACTTGATATTTGGCTGCGCGACTCTGTTCACCAAACATCTCCTGTAGGTGAGCCAACATTTGGCGAGCAGTCTCGATATCTTCATGTTGGCGTTGGAGCTCATCAGACATCGAGCCCAACATGTAATATCTGACCTTATTATCTTCGTCTATCCATTTTTTTAGAGATGCTCTCTGTTCAGTGGATGGATGGACTGGTAAGGTGGGAGGATCCTGATCCAAT
Source organism: Cocos nucifera (assembly GCA_006176705.1). NCBI lineage: Eukaryota > Viridiplantae > Streptophyta > Magnoliopsida > Arecales > Arecaceae > Cocos > Cocos nucifera. The sequence continues at coordinate 55,610 of QRFJ01000398.1, read as the reverse complement.
ACATGGGTTAACTTCTTGAAACCCAAAATAATTTTGTAGTTTCTAAGCCAATCTTTATAATTGGTTCGATCAGTCTATGTGTGTCCAGGATACGTGCTAATGGGTTGGACGCAGACATATTCCTGTAGAGAGTCAAAGATTCTAGTTAGATACTGTAATTATGACTTGACCAATTTATTTAAGAATTTTATTTTTAAATAAATTAGCTCCCACTATTTTTTTGGATCCCTACACTCTCTCTGTAGAGATGCAAAAATCTCCATGATTAATGATTTTTAGTGGGTGGTGTGGTCTCACCAACTGACTCATCACCTCACCTAATAGTTATTAGTGATGGGTTAGCCAATGAGTGAACAACTCTTGTTCAATGATTCTCTAATCATGGTGCACCCAAACTTGATCTCTAATTCATGAATCTCACTGTATCAGAAATATTGATCCACTCCTTAGTTAAGTCAGACCCACCATTTGCACAGACTGGATTTCTAATTGAGTCTCTCACCGTATCCGAAATATTGAACCCAACTCATCCTCCAGCCCATAGCATCCAATGCCTAATAGACATGGTTGCATCTTCTCGGTGCAACTGAGCCACTGTATCCAGCCAAGAACAATCAACCTCAGAAAGGATCTGCATATCTACAATGGTGGAAGATCTTGGACTTAATCTTTTCTTAGGGAGAATTGATTCAGGTCTCATTAAGCTAGACTTGTCATAGTCATAACAATTATGACTAACCTAGTGGCATGGGTTAGCTCGGATTATTGACCACCTCAAATCAGAACTGAGTCAACAAATATGGCTAGATAAGTGAGATCGATGGAAGGGATATGCCATTAACTCGTACAAGAATGCATTCAGGTCGAGTAGCTCCCAATAAAAAATCAATCGGTCGTATGTGCCAAACTTACCTTAGACACCAAATTGTTGAGCTAGAACCAATTGGGTTAGCCTACAATCCAAACTCTAACCTCTGAGCCTAATTAGGTCTTGCTTGATCGTGACTCGATCTTGACCCAGACTTAATCCTATTAGGCTGGTCAATTTAAGCATTGTTGATCCCATCTAACCAACTCTTGATTCAATTTGATCAACCACTTAGACCTATTTGAGCTACCCAAGCCCAAACCTAGTATTATGAATATGTCTTAGATCTGAAATTCTTAATTTTAGACCTAATTAATATTCCATAATCTTAATTTTTTAATTAAGTAGGGTTCATAAACAAAATATGCACAATAAATCCTAGGATTTCAGGATCTAGGATTTTGCAGAAAGTAAGTTTTGGATTTCTGATTAAGGATGAATGCGCAGCACCCCTACATGTCATAAGAACATCCCATCGGATGGGAGGAGAGGGCCTTTAAACCCTTCTTCATTCTTATGATCGGACGGCTAAGAGAAACGCCTTAATCAGAAACATGTAATACTATAAAACAGTTTTAGATCTATATCATATATCTCATATACAAATTAGATCTAATCATGGCATATTTTGCATACATCTCATGTATCGAATCATGCATATTTTTAGATCTAAATTATCTTATAATAATCTAAAAAATTAGATTTAAATTGATCTTATCAAAATAAACTCTAATCTAGACAACTATGTAGAACTATTCTACAACTAGTCTAGACATGCATCAATCATATCTCATATGATGTTAAAATTAAATAATTTTTATTTGCTATTTTTTAGATATTATTATAATAATTATAATATTAAAAAATAATAAATAAATAGATCTAAAATATGATTTAATTAAATTAAATTATAAACATGCAAGACTATTCTATAGAACTATTCTATTTTAGAACTAGTCATGCATATTTTCTAATCTTAGATCCAAATTATTTAATTTTAATTTTTCTGATTTCAAATCTTATTATATCTCATGTGACATCTAAAATTACTTATTTTTTAATTAAAATAAATTTAAAATTAGATCTAAATACTTTAGAACCTTGGCTCTGATGCCATTTGAAGGAAAATTCTGATTTTCCGGACCAGATTCGTTTAGATCTGATCGAATCAAGAGATATATTTCAAAAAAAAAAAATTTTGATCTAAATCAAATTTAAAATATTTCAAATCTAATTTTTATTATTTTAATAATTAAAATAAAATCTAGATAAATTAAATCAAATTTAATTTACCTTGATATAGGATAATTCTATTATCCATTGATGATCCTATAAGCAGCGGAAGATTCTGGATCTAGCCACGCAAGTGCCTGGCCTCTAATGGTATCCACCTGAGCTGAATCTAGAGATCCTCTTCTTCTCTATCATATTTTCAAAAATCAAAACTGAATCTGATTTCGAGGATCTTCATTCGAAATTCAGCAGTTGTCCTTTATAGCAGCGCAACCTTCTAGCTTTCTGTCACCTTTCTCTTGTCTGGATCGCACTAACTAAAATCCCAAACTACTTTGAGCATGGAGAGGAGAGGGAGAAGATGGGCTTGGCGTGGAGGAGGAAGAGAGAGGCAGCCTTGGGGCGTGGGAATTGTGTTCTTACTTTGAGTTGGGCGCAGGATCTTATTTATAGACTTTGCGTGATCCAACTCCTCTTCTTTCCAACCAATCACAACTCTTTATGAAATCAGATATAAATCTGATTGGTAGAAATAGAGTCTCTTGGATTCATCCTTAGATGGTGCCTAAGACCAATCAAACTTGGTTCTTAGGAGGAGTCTATTTAGAATCCAAAAAGAAGATGGAGTCTATGTCCAACAGGGACTCCTGGGCGCCTCCTGCTTCCCAGCTTCTGGCAGGGGGACAAGTCTCCACCAGCTCTCCAATAGGTGCATGACATGTGGACAGAAGTTAAAGTATCAATTGTCAATATTTGACCAGTCAAAGATTAACTTTTGACCAAAGTCAAAGGACGAGAAATGATAGGTGATCAAAAATGGTAGGTATTATCTTACAAAATAAGATAATCCTTTTTTGATCTGGACAGACTTCAGTCAGACCAAGTGAAGGCCTCTAATCGAGTACAAACTACTTTAGCTCAGTCAGGACAACTATTTATGATAGTAAAAGAAGAACGTTAGGTTCAATCGAGTGCTAGCACGATTTCCTTGAACCTAATTGAATCTCATTCAGATCAATTGAACTAGATTAGTTCAATTGATGATCATTAGATTCAAACCCTTATTTGTGTGATCCAGTTAGGTTCAGTTCTGTATGGTAATGGGATATGTCATGATCTCTATCATTGACATCATCGAAACTCCTTTCGATGGATCAGAACTCTTCTGATTCGAACAGCTAGAATGATCGATCATCTAAATCATTCTAATTGCTCCCAAAATCCACCAGTGACACCTAGCAGTATATGGTGGCAACCCATCAGAGCTGAATGCGAACCTCTTGGTGCAGCTATCTGTGTGATTAAGTTCTTCTATCTTGAGCCCCGATCAGATTAGGGTTAAGGTGAACTCGTCAAACCCTAGTTTCTGTCATATGATGTAATCATTCGATTCAAGTCCTAATGTGAAAACCTAAATAGAAACTCTTTCTATTATTTCACTCTGCCATGGCCATGGGCTTCTGGACTTGATTCTCATGATCATCATAGGGCTGCTCCTCTACCACCGAGGTAGATAGATTCCATCTTGATGCAATCCAGTTCCTACAATGAACATGCTATAGCCAACATACACCTCAGGGTTCCGATATGGCTAGGAGACCGAGTAATGGTGTAGTCAAACTATAACACCCTCAAGGTGAACTATCGATGCATCTCAGGTCAAAGAACCAGACACACTACTGCAGCATCGAGTCAGTCATTGACGAGAAGGTAGACTTCCTAATGACTACTCGAGGTGGTCACGCTCAGTGCCCTCGTTCTCTAATGAGTACCTATACTCTCGCTCTGATGTCTCCACACCGTAGACTCAAGACTCATCTACTAAAGAGAAGCGATTGTACACCAACCTTTTGGATCAATCACCATCCTCATGATGATCCTATGGTCGGGAGCATTTTATGAGTTAATAATGATTATTCATGTCTTAAATTTTCAACTCTTGAAAATATGAATTATCATCACCATTAACTCAAAGGATGTATTACAGATACTAAATACACATATGTGATAGAAAATAATCCATTTTATTGATTATAGTCAGAATTATAATTTTGCCCCTAGAAGTGTATTATAAGTGTCAGCCAATTCTGGCTTCTAAGGCACATATATCTAACAAGACCTCCCTCCATTTTCTTCTCAAGCCAACTCTGCCACCTCCCCCATCGGCTCCACCACCTCTCCCATCTCCCCCTTCTTTCCTAGCAGGCCCGACCACCAGCTCCACCACCTTCTCTCTTCCCTCGGTCTGACCCCCCTTCTCCTCCTTCTTCCCCAGCCGGCCCGACTGTCAGGTCCGCCACCTCATCTCTTCCCTCAGCCTGCCCCCCTCCCTGCTCTCTCTCTCTTTTTCTCCTCTCTTCCCTCAGCCCGACCCTCCTTCTCCCTCTTCTTCCCCAACTAGCTCGACCGCCAGCTCCGCCACATCCTCTCTTCCCTCAGCCCAACCCCACTCCCTGCTTTTTCTATCTCCTTCTTTCCTCTCTTCCCTTGGCCCGACCCATCCTCCCTGCTCTCTCTCTCTCTTTCTCTCCTCTTTTCCCTCAGCCCGACCCCCCTCCCCTTTCTTCCCCGGCCATTCTGACCATTAGCTCTGCCACCTCCTCTCTTCCCTCGACCCGACCCCCCTCCTTGCTCTATCTCTCTCTTCTCTCTTTCCATCTATCTCTCACTCTATCTCTTCCATCTTTCTCTCTCTTTCCTCTTTCTCTTTCTCTCTTCTCTCTCTATCTCACTATCTTTCTCATTTTGCAGGTTATCTCTAACGCTATCATCTTCCTCTAGCACCACTGTCGGCGACCTTTGGAGCTCTCTATGCAATCCCCTCTCCATAGCTGCAGGTATGATTTTTTTAAAATTTTATAGTATTATTTGTTTATCATTTATAATATTTATAATAATATTTATAATTTTTATAATAAATATTATAAATATTTATTATAAAAATTATAATTACCCATCGGTCATGGGTCATGTCAGCAGATAAAAAAACTCCAATCGGCTGGTTCTAGATTGTGTCGATGGGTTCTGGGCCGGGCAGTGTCGTGTCGACGGTCATGGATGGCCCTGATCATGCTGGTAGCCTTGGATCGTGCCATGTCGACAGTCATGGACTTCCCTGGGTCATGCCATGTCGGCAATCGTGGATGGCCCTAGGTCGTGTCGTGTCGACAATCGTGGACAACCCTAGGTTGTGCCAGTAGCCTTGGGCCATGCCATGTTGATGGTCATGGATGGCCCTGGGTCATGTCGTGGATGGCCCTAGGCCATGCCGGCAGCCTTGGACCATGCCGTGTTGGCGGTCGTGGATAATCTTTGGGTCGTGCCGATTGATAATGTAGTAGAGGGAATACTAAAGAAAGTAATAGCAAGAAAGAAAGAAGAGGTATGTCTATCTTTTAGCTATGCCGAACGCTTAGAGCAATATTGGTTAATGTTCATTAACGTTGCTGGTCAAGATAGCACTAAAATGCCATCTAGCTTTCACCCCACCTCTCGATGGACTATGCGGAGCTTCGCATCTAAGTCATAGGTGAAACATACTCCATCCACCTCCACATTAACTATCTAAGGACCACTGGCATCTACTCCTCCATCGATATCTACTCCTCCATCGACATCTAAACCTCCATCATCAGCTACATCTCTGGCACATGCTCCATCCATCGATGAGTCTTCACTGACATCCACATCGTACGATCTCATGACCAGTAAGTATATACTTTTATTATATTATTTATTTATTTATATAATTATTATATACTTATATATTTGCATAATGTATTTTCATTGCAGGTGCATCATCCAGTAGGATATTTCATGGTCCCATATGCATGCTGCATGTATGAAACCACTAGCATCAGGTGATGGTGAAGTATGACGTGGAGGGAAGGCCAGTAGGGAACACCGCATAGGAGATGCATTCCTTTTTTGGAGTGCTTGTAAGACAGTCTGACATCATTTTGGAGTGCTGGTGTCAAGGATCGGGTATGGGAGGAGATACGGATAAGTATATCTTTATTATATTTATACATTTGATATGCTTATACTATATTTGATTAGAATAATTTCATAATTAACTTTTGATAACTTTATGCAAAGAAGGTATGATTTTTTAATTCACGAGAGGGCTCAAGATGTCCGACTGACGAAGATTGGGGAGTTATACCAGAGCTACAAGATCAAGCTCCATAAAAGATGGCTCGAGCACCAATAGGACACTTTGGAGGAGCTTATACCTTGGATACAGGATTGTCTCCTGAGTCAGTGGGAGGGGATGGTCAGACATTGAAGGAGCCAAAAGTTCGAGATTTAATTTTTAACTTTTAAATTTTTTAATATAATTAAAATTATATTTAAATATTTTTTAAATATTTATTATTTATTTAAATACTTTTTAGACTACCTCTTATCAGAATCGGAAGAATCGGGCAACTCAAGAGTATATGCATACTCTCGACCGTGAGTCTATGGCTAATCATATGCATAGAAAGATAATAAATTCTAAATCCTAGTTTATAAATTAAATTAATATTTTTTTTACATTTTTCTAATAAATTGATTCATTATTATAGCTGACGAGAGATGGAAGATGGGATGATGCCCAACCGTAGCAAGATCTTTCGATCCAGCCATACGGACAAGAAGGACAGACCGATGAATGCCACAATCAAGAGAATTTTTGTAAGTAATAAATAGGATATTAGTATGATTAGTATTATAACATTACTAATATTATTTTATTTAAATTTATAATTATAAAATCAGTTAGATACGCTCGCAAGTGAGGGCCCAGATATCTTTGGCCCCTATGACCATCTATCTCAGGTCTTGGGGCCTAAGCACTTTGGAAGGATCCAATGCAGGCCCAGACATATGTCAACGAGCTACTGATCTGAGGCGAGCATCTCCTCACATACTTTTGGTATCATCAGTTTGGAGTAGCTTGAGGAGGCGTTGGCACAGGCAGCTCAGGCAAAGGCATAGGTAGATTAGGCTACGGAGCAAGCTACTCAAGTAGATGAGCATACATTTCATCTATAAGACATCCTGAGTGCCATGGTGATGAGGCTCAGTGTGCATTTTGGAGTTGACTTTATGGGCCTTAAGGACATGTTGGCTGACGTTCTAGCTCTAGCTCCTCCAGCTCCAACTTCGGCTCCAACTCCAGCTTCATCTCCTTCAGCTCGTGCTCCATCTTCCGGTGATGACGACGACGTAGATTTAGGAGATTTTTTATGTATATTTTTAAAAAAATATTATAATAAATTTTATTCGATAATAAAATTTAAGTATTTTAGAAATATTTTTATATTTATAATATTTTCTTATATTTTCTTATGTTATATATATCTCTATATTTATCAAGTAAAATATATAAAAAATTAAAAATTTTATATTTTTTATTATTCAAAAGCTACGATAGTGATTGCAGAATCGCTGCCGTAGGCATGCCAAGCACTGCCATAAGTTACGCATCAACTGCTGTCATTAACCTATAGCAGTAGTTATGTAACTATTGCATTAGAACTATGGCAGCGGTTCTGTAACTGCTACAATAGATAACCTATGGCAGCAGTTAGAAAACCACTGCCATAGCTTAATCTATGGCAACGATTTGGAAACCATTGCCATAGAATTATCCAATAAATTAATAATTTAAAGATACATATTTTTAAGAGTTAAGAATTAGGGATGTATGTAATTAATTTCTAAATTACTTTCGATCGATGGATCATCATAAAGACGGTGATCGATCCAATTAGATCGATGCACAGATCGCTTTCTTTGAGGTAGATGAGTCTCTAGTCTACAGTATGGGGATACTGAGCGAGAGAGCAGATGGTTGTTAAAGAACATCGATATCGAGTGTGATCATACGTGAGATCACAAGGATGTCTACTCACCCATCATTGATCATCTTGATGCTGTAGTAGTGTGGATGGTTTCTTGACCTATGATGTCTCAGCTGCTCATAGCAAGGTTGCTGTAGTTTGACTTTTTATAAACATAATCTCCTAGTCATCTAGGTCTTTGCAATAAATTTATTGTAGGAGTAAGTGTTAGCATAATCACTATGGCATCACCTAACTCTAATACCAAGTGTTATGCCTATGGCTACTCGAAACCATAGTCGTAGATCCGATCTCTTGCGCAAACTTGGATGTTTATTTAGAAATATGAAGAAGAGTAAAGATTGATGACACCTAGGGCTTGGCGTTGGAACCAGAGATAAAAAAGAGAAGAGAGTTAGGAAGAAAAACTGTATATTGATTTCACTTCTTTTAAAAGTTACAAAACCTGGATTTATATATCCTAGGATTTTTGTTATACCACATAAATCCTAATAAATCCAACCCCAGCTGAAAAACTCTCCTAAGCTATCCCAATACATGAAAGCACTCACTGAGCCCATGTACACCCATATCTCACATGCTCTCATCCCCTAGATCTAAACTCGATTCATACATGTGTTAGCCACATTAAGATCTTATTGGATCGGGTCTTAAGACCCCAAACAGAAAACCCCATCTAGTTCTATTCACCACCATCGAGCCGGCTCTCTCAATAGTCGAACTAGCTCGACTGCATCTCATCTGAACCCTATCTTCTATCTGCCTGAGATAGCTGGCTCGACTGCATCCTGAGCCAGCTCGACTGCACCCTGAGCCAGCTCAATCTCAACCTGAGTCGGCTTGACTGCATATCCGAGCCAGTCTGCTTGTGTGTCAGTCCCTTATCTTGGTTGATTCTTCTCCTGACTTTGATGCTTTGCTCTACCTTATATTCCAAATATTCGGAGTACCTACCAAGCCCCTCAAGGTCCTCACACTTGAACCACAAGCCCGTGCAGGGCAACATGCTGCCTTCACCTAGAACAACTCCTGTCCTAGTTTTAGGACCATATCCATTCTAGACTCTTGGAGCCAATACCCTAGCTCTTCCTGTGGCCTCCCAAGGCTTGGGAGCACCACACCAAATCCTACAATCTCCACCTTGGTACGCCCAAGCCTTGGCACACCTGGTAATATTTTCCTACACGATCCTGCTATCGATGTACGCCCTGATAGCTACTTATGCACATCTTGCCACTACCATCTTTCTTCAGCTGCTGAGCTTCCTTTGAGGCCATTGGGATGACTATCTCTATCGCTGAAGATCTTGGCTTGCTCCTAAGCACCATCCTTAAAATTATAGACATCCTTCTGCTTGGCAGCTAGATCATTTGTCTTAGACTTTCATGAAAAATCTGCAACAATTCTATGCCGACACCCACTACGTACCCTGACACGATCTCCTCAGAAATTCGCCTGTTCCTCCGCATGTGTTGATCCACCTAGAACTGTGCATCATCAGCATTGGTGCTACGATATTGGTCCTCTTGCACTCCTCCTTTCTGAACTCATATCATAACTCTCTCCACTTATGAAGCCAAATCTATTCGGTGCTCCATCTAAAACTAAAGTCCACTTGATGCTGTAGAAGTTGACTCTATAATCGAGTCTCCTGAGACCAACCATCCAACGCTGCACTACTGGGTATGCTACTGCATCTCGAACACATCGCTGCTTCTTCGGACCCTCCGCACTCCGTGGATCCCTCCAAAACTATCTCGGCTATACTGCATCCTGCAAGCTCCTCCAAAACTACTAAGAGCTCATCTGACTCTTCATTTTTAGTGACTAAACCGATGGAATCAGAGCCTTGCACTTCTTCCAAAGCAGACATTCTCGCTTAAAGTGTCCTACTTCACCACACTTGAAGCACTTCTTAGATCTCTTGTTGTCCCTTTGCGGACCCTTCTTCTTTCCTTGCCTAGGCCTCTCTGACACTATAAGATCCTCTGGAAAGATCTTCCTCTTTATCATCCATTTCCATTGCTCGTTGGATCTTAGCATTGATACGATCTTCTCGTACACCAGTGTCTCCTTACCATATAGTAGTGTGTCACCAATGGATCAAACCTTTCAGATAGCGAGCATAGCAGTAATAAACTCTTGTTCTTCTCTTCGAACTCTATCCCAATGTTAAGCAAGTCTATACTCATCTGGTCGAAATGCTAAATATGTCCCACAACATTCTTGTCCTCTTGCATCCGAAGGCTATACAGTTACTTCTTTAGCACCAACTTGTTGCACATATTCTTCTCCATGTATAATTGATGTAACCTCGACCACAAACTCTTGGATGTTTTCTCCTCCAACACGCCATACCGCACCTCATCTGCCAGACAAGCCTAATCATGGTACATGCTCTTTTCTCCAAGGACTTCCACTCCTTGTCTATCATCTCCTTCGATCTATCCTCCAAGGCCGAATCTAGCCTCATCTGAATTAACAGATCCTCCACCCTAGCCTTCCACATTGTGAAACTTTTTTCTTCATCAAACTTCTCAAATTCTACCTTCAATCCACTATTCTTTATGATCAAAATGAATAAAAAACAACCAACAGATAGATCTAAAAGTTATCTTGACTGGAGATGATGGACAACAGCCTTAGATCACTTCTTTCTTCATGAAGCCTAGAGAAAATCTTAGATCTGAATCTCACTACTGATCTCTACCAAAACTTAATCTTCTTCCTCCTTCACGCACAATCAGGCTCTGATACCAATTATTAGCACAATCACTATGGCATCATCTAGCTTTGATACCAAGTGTTGCACCTACAGCTGCTCGAAACCATAGTCGTGGATCTGATATCTTGTGCGAACCTAAGTATTAATCCAAAAATATAAAAAAGAGTAAAGATTGATGGCACATAGGGCTTGGCATTGGAACCAGAAAGAAAAGAGAGAAGAGAGTTAGGAAGAAAAGCTGTATATTGATTTTACTTCTTATAAAAGTTACAAAATCTAGATTTATATATCCTAGGATTTTTGTTACACCACATAAATTCTAATAAACCCAACCCCAGTTGAAAAACTTTCCTAGGCTAATCCAATACATGAAAGCACTTACCAAGCTCATGTATACTAATGTCTCACATGCTCTCACCCCGTTGATCTAAATTTGACCTATACATGTGTTAACCACCTTAAGACCTTATTGGGCTAAGTCTTAAGATCCCAAACAGAAAATCTCATCCAGTTCTATTTACCACCATCGAGCTGGCTCTTTTGGTAGCTGAGCTGGCTCGGCTACATCTCATCTAAACCCTGTCTTTTATCTATCTAAGATAGCCAGCTCGACTGTATCCCGAGCCGGCTCAATGTCAGTCCGAGCTAGCTTGATTGCATATTCGAGCCAGCCTGCCTGTGTGTCAGCCCCTTGTCTTAGCTGATTCTTCTCCTGATTTTGGTCCTTTGCTCCATCTTATATCCCAGGTCTTCAGAGCACCTACCAAGCCCCTCAAGGTTCTCATACATGAACCTCGAGCCCGTGCAGGGCTACACGCCGCCTTCACCTAGGATAACTCCTATCCTAGCTCTAGGACCACACCCATCCTAGACTTCCGGAGCCAACACCCTGACTCCTCCTATGACCTCCCAAGTCTTGGGAGCACCACATCAGATTCTATAGTAAGATGTGCATCTAAATAGGATCTGTTGACCTTAGTAGATAAGGAGCAATCCTATAGAATTTAAGAAGCTGAGTCCTTAAATCTATGGCTACTATAATGTGATTCATGGAAAATATTTTTCATAAGTTTCACAATCGGACTTGAGTTGATTGAATCTTTCATATAATAGATGTTAAGGTTTGACAAATTTCTATAACCTCCATCTTGATCGAAACTCATGATAGAGGAACTGAATTACACAATAACTATACCTAAGGGTTCGAATTATTTGGTTCTGCTACGTTGCCACCATAGTGAATTGTGAGAACTCACTAGAATCATTTTGAATCGGTAATCCTTGATAAGTGTGAGTTGGATTTGTTCCAATCTATTGAAATATATTTCGATGATACTGTGATAGAGATTATAGTATGACTCACTACCAAATAGAATTGAACATATGGGATCACACAATAAAAGAATTAGATTTTGGATTGATCAATTGGACTTATGAAATCCCAATTGGGTTAGAATTTAAGAAATCCTATTGGATTTAGGTGCACCATGCTAGCATATGGTTAAACCCAAATCTTTCTTGACTCAGTCAACCTATCAAATAGGATTTTGACTAAGTCAAAGCTAGAGTCCCATATGTTCTTCCCACCTTGGACTAGATAAGGATGAGACGGTTGGTGCACCAAAAGTTGGTGCACCCTCTCTGCTTTTTTGTGCATGGAAATAAGGAGAGAAAAGGGGGTGCACACCCCCTTATCTGATGATGGCATGGAGTCCAGAGAGGGGCGCATGCCTCCTCTCTTCTCGATAAGAACCAAGAGCACATACCCTCTGGTGTTCAGATAAGAAGGGGAGGGGTGCACGCTCCATAAGATGGAGATCAAAGGGGCACCAACTAATTAGAGGGGTGCATGTTAAACTCCCTAAGTGATTTTGATGATGACCAAATATTAAAGCAAATAATTACTAATATATTTTATTTTAAGTATTCCAATGTCAGAAGAAAGAGAGCTTTTTGATCAAAATAAGAAAGATATTAAGTGAAAATCAATCAAAATTCAAATCTTCTTGTTCGGAGTGAAACTTCTCTCAAAATCACTTTTAAGCAGTCTTTGAGATATCTCAAATTTTTTTTGAGAGCTCTCGAGTGGACTAGCACACCCCAAGCACTGTTTTGATTCAATTTTAAGAGGTCTCAAGAAAATCTCGAGAGCTCTTGGTCTCAGATGATAGAAACTCAATTTTTGTGCCTTAAAAGTGAGAGATCTCGTAGGATTCCTGAGAGATCTCATGGTCTCCATGAGATGTCTCGTTTAGAATCGAGAGGTCTCGATCTCAGATGAGCGATTTTTCCAAAAAGATGATCTTTTGTGAGATTGAAGGTAAGAGCTCTCCTATTCAAATTGAGAGGCCTCATAACTTGACGAGATATCTCAAGATAAATCAAGAGGTCTCGAGACTCAACGATAATATTTTGATGGGGCATTTTAGATCAGATTTTTTCAATTCCAACGACTAGTTGCTGCTTTCCAACATTCGGATTTTGCTTTTTTTGAGCTCCAATCATCATCAGAAGAGAGGAATGCTACAGATATAAAAGAAAGAAGGCTTATCCATGATCAAAGATAAGAAAAATGAGAGAAGAAAAATATACTCTATTCTTGAATGAAAATCTCCATCTTCAATCAATCTATTCTCTCAAGCATTGAAGAATCCTCAAGTGCATTAACTCCATGGATTCAAAGAGGCTTTCAATGACCTGCAAGAACAACTCTACTGCTCATTCAAAGGGGCCTTTTGAGTTGAAAAATTTTCTTCCCCTTTTCGTGTATTTGGTTTCAGTAGGGGTAGAAACTTGGGTTTTGGAGTTTTTCTCACCATTTGTTCGTTCAGATTGATTTATTTGATTCTTGTAAAGATTATGGTTGGTGAACATAGGAAAAAACCAACTGGATTATTGGATAGTGAGCCCAAAAAAACTATCCAACTGTAATCTCAAGGGATTATAGTGAAATTCTCAAGAGTTTGCTTGGAGAGTGGACGTAGGTGCTGGGAGTGCACCGAGCCACTATAAAATATTCTTGCTTGTGTGTGTGCTCTAACTTGTGTCATCTTTTTACTTTCACATTTGATTTACTCAGGATTTAATCTTTTATCACCACACATATCTGTTTAAATTTTTAAAAACCCAATTCACCCCCCCCCCCCCCTCCTGGGTTGTTCATCTGGGCAACAGTGCCAATAGTTGACACCCCCTTGATTTGATTTTTTGCCCTCTGATCAGTTGGTGCCCACCTTGATTTGATTTTTCTCATGAGTTTACAAGAAAAGAGAGAGGATTTTAGGTTCATGAAGGAGGAGTCCTTCTACTTTAAGGAGTGGAAAAATCAATGACTTAAAGTAAAAGGACTCTAGGTTTATTTAAACTTTAAGAGAGAAATCTAATTTCTCTCGAGTGAAAAATTGTACGCACAATTTCCTACACCACCAAAGCCTCATGCCCTCTCTCTCTCTACTCATGCCACCTCTTCTATTCCATGCCCTCTCCTTCTCATCTCTCACACACCCAAGTGTTCAGCCATTTTTTATCCGCATGCCTAAGGAGTCAAGCGTCCTGCAAATCAAAGTAGATCCAAGTAGATTTGAACCAATCATGATTCAGATCTACGTCTAGGAAGAAAATCAAAAGAAAGATCCATCGATCCAAATCAGATCTAGATACTGATCGAAGAGCTTGTGATAGATCTAACTTGAAGAAAGAGGATCTAAAGGAAGAGTAATCTAGATCATGTTTCTAGTGGTTATCCATAGAGGTCGGACATGTGTGCGGCTTCAATAGAACCAAAGGTATTTTCAGATCTAGATTTGATAAAGGAATAGTGATTCAGGTAGGTGATCTGATCACCATTATTGTGTTAATTTTGAAATTAGATGTTCTATGCATGTTTATTTTCATGATATATGAACTAGATCTATAGTTGTTTGCATGTATAGATTAAATAGTTTAATCTAGTCTTCCATTATTTTTTATTTCAAAAGAGGTTTTGAAATCTGCAAGTTTAAAAATACCTAAATCCAACACGCTCGATGATCTTCCCTATCAAAAAGTAGGATGAAGATAATTTCCTCAATTGGTTCTCTATGGTATTCCTTCTGAACCATTCATTCTCTATGCTATTCCTTCTACTCATACCGGATGTCCAAACCTTCGATGGATAATGTCTCTAGCAATTTTGCATTCCTCCTGAGGATAGCTATATAGCACTGCTGAGCCACTACTTGGTCACCTCTAACTTTGCCAACTCTGTTGCTAGTGGGGAATCATTTCATTAAGTGATAGATGGACACCATAGCTCACATCGTGTTTAATCCAGACTAACCAAAAATTACGTTGCATGCTAAGAAGACCTTGATGACCAAGAAGTCTAGCATGAGGGTTGCCTCTTGAGGTTCTTCACCAATTATAACTAGAAGGCTGATTACTCCCTCCACTAATACAAGTCTCCAAAAGAAACTAATCAAAGGAGAGTCAATTCTTCTAAGCCAATCTATTAGCAAATTCACATTTTGTAATGCCTCATAGAATAAGATATTTGTAGAGCTTCCATTGTTGACCAAAACTATCTATACATCATAATTAGCTATTGCAAGAGAAATCACAATTGCATCATCATAGGGACCTATATACCATCCAAGTCAACATCCAAGAAAGATATGACTTATACAGATCTTATGTTAGCGCAATCATTATGGCATCACCTAGCTCTGATACCAAGTATTATGCCTATGACTGCTCGAAATCACAGTTGTAGATTCGATCTCTTGTGCGAACCTGGATGTTAATCTAGAAATACAAAAGAAGAATAAAGATTGATGGCACCTAGGGCTTGGCATTGCAACTAGAGAGAAAAGAGAGAAGAGAGTTAGGAAGAAAAGCTGTATATTGATTCCACTCTTTGTAAAGATTATAATGCCTGAATTTATATACCCTAGGATTTTTGTTACACCATATAAATCCTAATAAACCCAACCCCAATTGAAAAACTTTCCTAGGCTAACCCAATACATGAAAGCACTCATCGAGCCCATGTACACCTATGTCTCACATGCTCTCATCCCCTGGATCTAAACCAGACCCATACATGAGTTAGCCTCCTTTAGACCTTATTGGATCAGGCCTTAAGACCCCAAATAGAAAATCCCATCTAGTTCTATTCACCACCGTCGAGCCAGCTCTCTCAGTAGCCGAGCTAGCTTGGCTGCATCTTATTCAAATCCTATCTTCTGTTTGTCTGAGACAGCTGGCTCGACTGCATCTCGAGTTGGCTCAATCTTAGCCCAAGCCGGCTCGACTGCGTATTCGAGCCAGCCTGCCTATATGTCAGCCTCTTATCTTGACTGATTTTTCTCCTAGCTTTGGTCCTTTGCTCCATCTTGTGTCCCAAATCTCTAAAGCACCTACCAAGTTTCTCAAGATCCTCACATCTGAATCTTGAGCTCGTGCAGGGCTACACACCACCTTCACTTAGGATAACTTCTATCCTAGCCCTAGGATTCTCATCCATCCTAGACTCCCGGAGCCAACATCCTGACTCCTCTTATGATCTCTCAAGACTTGGGAGCACCACACCAGATCCTATAAACTCTACCTTGGTGCGTCCAAATCTTGGCACATCTGGCAATGTTCTCCTATACGATCCCGCTGTCGATGCATGCTTTGATAGCTACTTATGCATACCTTATCATTGCCATCTTTCTTCAGCTGTTGAGCTTTCTTTAAGGCCTTTGAGATGACCGCCTCCATCGCTTAAGATCTTGGTTTGCTCCTAAGCACCATCCTAAAAATTATAGATAACTTTCTGCTTGGCAGCTGCATCATTTATCCTGGACTTTCATGAAGAATCTATAGCAATCTTATGCTGGTACCCACTACGTACCCTAATACGGTCTCCTCAGAACTTCACCTATTCCTCTGCATATGTTGCTCCATCTAAAACCATGCATCTCCGATGTTGATGCTAGGATATTGATCCTCCTATACTCCTCTGCTTTGAACTCATGTCAAAATTTTTTCCTCTTGTGAAGCCACCTCTACCCAGTGCTCCACCTGAAACTGAAGTCCCCTTAATGCCATAGAAGCTAACTCTGTAATCGAGTCCCCCGAGGTCAACCACCCAATGCTGCACTGCTGAGCATGCCACTGCACCTCGAACACAGTCGCTGCTCCTTCGGACCCTCCGCACTCCATGGATCCTTTTGAAACTATTTTGGATACATTGCACCCTATAGGCTTCTCCAAAATCATCAAGAGCTCATCCAACTCTTCACTTTCAATGATTGAACTAATGGAATCTAATTTTTCTCCTTTCTTGCACTTCTTTTAAAGTAGACATTCTCGCTTAAAGTGCCCTACTTCACTGCACTTGAAGCACTTCTTGGATCCCTTACTGCTCCTTTGTTGATCCTTCTTCTTTTTTTGCCTAGGCTTCTCTGACACCATGAGATCCTCCTAGAAGATCTTCCTCTTCATCATCTATTTTTGCTGCTCGTTGGACCTTAGCACTGATACAATCTCTTCGTACATCAGTGTCTCCTTACCATACAGTAGTGTAGTTACCAATGGATCGAAGCTCTTAGGTAGCAAATATAATAGCAATAAACTCTTATTCTCCTCTTCGAACTCCATCCCAATGTCGAGCAAGTCCATGCTCATCTGGTCAAAATATTGAATATGTCCTGCAACATCCTCATCTTCTTTCATCCAAAGGCTATATAGTTGCTTCTTCAGTACTAACTTGTTGCACATGTTCTTTCCCATGTACAACTGATATAACCTCGATCATAAATCCTTAGATGACTTTTTCTTCAACAAGCCATATAGCACCTCATCTGCCAGACAAGCCTTAATCGTGGCACATGCCCTTTTCTTCAAAAATTTTCACTCCTTGTCTGTCATCTCCTCTGACCTATCCTCCAAGGCTAAATCTAGCCTCATCTGAATCAGCAGATTCTCCATTCTAATGTTTCACATCATGAAACTTTTTTTTCCATCAAACTTCTCAAATCCTACCTTCAACCTATTGTTCTCCATGATCAAATCGAATCAAAAATAGCCAATAGATGGATCTAAAAATTATCTTGACTAACAACGGTGGATAGTAGCTCTTAGATCACTTCCTTCCTCATGAAGCCTAGAGAAAATCTTAGATCTGAATCTCATTACTGATCTCTACTGAAACTTAATCTTCTTCCTCCTTCATGCTCAATCGGACTCTGATACCAATTGTTAGCGCAATCATTATGACATCACCTAGCTTTGATAACAAGTGTTGTGCCTACGACTGCTCGAAACCACAGTTATAGATTCGATCTCTTCCATGAACCTGGGTGTTAATCTAGAAATATGAAAGAAGAACAAAGATTGATGGCACCTAGGGCTTGGCGTTGGAATCAAAGAGAAAAAAGAGAAGAAAATTAGGGAGAAAAGCTATATATTGATTCCACTCCTTGTAAAGATTACAATGCCTAGGTTTATATATCCTAGGATTTTTGTTACACCATAAAAATCCTAATAAATCCAACCCCAACTGAAAAGCTCTTCTAGGCTAATCCAATATATGAAAGCACTTATCGAGTCCATATACGCTCATGTCTCACATACTCTCATCCCTTGGATCTAAATTCGATTCATACATGAGTTAGTCCTCTTAAAATCTTATTGGACCAGGTCTTAAGACCCCAAATAGAAAATTTCATTCAATTCTATTTGCCATCGTTAAGCTGGCTCTCTTAGTAGCCGAGCTAGCTCCGCTACGTCTCATTCGAACCTTATCTTCTGTCTGTCCGAGAGAGCCAGCTTGACTGCACCCTGAGCTGGCTTGACTGCGTATCCGAGCCAGCTCGTCTGTATGTCAGCCACTTATCTTGGCTGATTCTTCTCCTGACTTTGGTTCTTTACTCTATCTTAGGTCCCAGATCTTCGGAGCACCTACCAAGTCCCTCAAGATTCTCACACCTGAATCTTGAGCCCGTGCGGGGCTACACATTATAGGAATCAGATCTAGGATTTCAGGACTAGATCTTAAATTTTTTTCAAGATCAGATAGTAAAAAACTTAAATAAATCAATATTTGTTTATAAAATCAAAGAATATCCTAGATCTAAGATCCTATTACATGATTATGATATGATATTAAATCAAAAATTAAATATAAAGAAGAAAATAAAATATGTTGATCACATCAACATGCATTTACACTACATCTAATACAGATATGTAGAATAGATCAAATTTATTTTCTATGCAAGTTAGACATTCTAACTTGCTGATCTAGACTTGAGGATGATGTTGCAAACCACACATGCATCCGACCTCTAGGAGTCATCCACATGAGCCCATGAACCACAATCAGAAGTTTTATATAGAAAATTAGTATAGTATGCTAGTACTATGCTGATCCTTTTTTGACAGTCGATCTGATGCTTTCTTCTTCTAGATGTGGACTCTTTTAAAGATGAGAAGAAGAAGAAGAGATTACAGATCTGAGACACTCTCAAATAATCTCAAAAAGAAGGAGAAAAAGAATTGAACAAAACAACCCTAGAAGAAGACCATCTTCTTCTTCTCTGTTCTCTCACCTAGACACCTAGTTTAGTCTCTATGAAATCCCCACGCCCCAATACTCTTTCTTTCTGATTTTCACATGCCCCAAAGATCTCTTAATGTCTGGAATATGTTCAAAAAATAGTCCAAAATTGATCCTATATAGAGAGATATAGAGAAGTCCTTGTTGGGTCAAACTCTTAGACTAGGAAAGATCAAAATAGGCAACTAGTTGGGGCACCCAACACTTGGGCACCCCCTCCTATATTTTTAGCATGGACCACCAACAAATGTCGCACAAAATTCCTTCTTTTCCACCAAGCAAAAAGAGAGAAAATAGGGAGAGGAGGGCGGCATGCATGGGAGGAGTTTTAGTTTCCTAAAACTCTATCTAAAGAAAAGTTCAAATCAAATTCAGACTTCCTCCTTTGACTAGGTCCACAACTAATTGCTATAAGAGAAATAGAGGAGAAGAGTGGCATGCATGAAGACCAGGGAGAGGGGGTCTTTGTCACACAAAATAGAGAGAGTGGGCATGGGGGGCATGGGATATAGGTGGCGCAAGATGAATGGATTCTAGTCTTACTAGGATTCCATGCTTGACTTGATCAAACATGATTTCTCAAACCAAATCAAATTAGAAATAACTCAACCTAATTAAATTGATCCTAAACTAATTAAAAACTTAATTAAATTAGATTAAATTAAATTTAATTTTAATTTAATTTTTTAATCAAATTAGAAAATTAGGTTGACCCAAGTCCTAGTTGAACAAGGACTAGTTCTTCCTTAGACTTGGCTTATCTAATAAATCAATTAAATTTAATTCAATCAAGTTCAAACTAAATCTAATTAAATTATATTCAATTAAACTTAATCTCAATCCTTTGGTTTAATCAAATTAAGTCAATTAGCAATCTAATTGCTAATCGATCCTCCTACAATACTTGCACTAGGTTAAATACCAATCATATTGATCGTTTAATCCTAGAACGATTCTTAATCATTGATAACCATCCAATCAGATCATGAAATCTAATGTATGTGATCTCATAGATCCGAACCTAAGCTGATAGTATAGAAATAAATTTTTATACCAGTCGAAGTAACTATCTAACAATGGTACCCAACGGTCGGATACATCGAATGTGTAGAACAACATCCTTCGAACCCATGTGGATATAGTTTTCATATAATCCATTTTCTTGACCAAAATATTGGTAGGACACCTCAAAGTTTAATTATTAACTCTAATCAAGTTGTCCATATTATATTTCAAAATATCAAATCCATCTGATGGATTATCCTAACCAAGATTTTGCTATATTAAAATACAGTGATACATTCTTCTCCAACTCTTGGAGTGGTCAATTTCATCTTGATCATACACCAACTTTGCAAGTACTTGACTATGCCCAAAAGTCTTTCATTACTAAATTAAAAATTCAGTTAGTCCAGTACTAAAGCACAGTGAGTCACTTGCAAGCTACTGAGGTGATCTCAGATTTAAGGGACACTTATACTTATATTCTATCAGAGACATTCTCGACAGCAGAATGCTCTGAAATTGATCACGTTCAGTGACGATGTACCCCTACATCTCATCTGTATGCCATATCAGTATCTTCATACTTCTTGATTAAGAGGACAATCAATCTATATGGCATATAATAATCTATGCTCGATAGATACTATCATCTTAATTAATAGTCTATCATTTGATTATAAATAGTTTTAAGGACTAATCGATAAATTCTCTCTTTATTGAACCTAAATAGTCCTAAGAACTTCATCACAACAATGAAGTTCATTAGAAGATGAAAACTTATGATGAAAATATCAAAAATATATTTTATTAATTAGTGAATTAATTATTAATATAATGTAGCACAACCGTTAATAGACTGACGATTGACTTTGTGACACATTTTTCAACATATGCCATCTTCACTTAGGATAACTTTTATTCTAGCCCTAGGACTCTCACCCATCCTAAACTCCCAGAGCCAACATCCTGGCTCCTCCTGTGGCCTCCCAAGGCTTGGGAGCACCACACCAGATCCTACATCTTGGTCTATTTGGAGAAGAGTCTCTAGCTCAAGCTACTCAAGCGTAATTCTTTTGGGCCGACAAAATCAACCCTTATGCTATGGGTGCTCTAATGATTGTGTTAATGACCTTTGCTGTGGGTCAATTAATGGTGTTCCAACTTCTTAGGGGAGGGCCTATCCCATCATGCTCTCTCTTCTCAACAATGGTTTTCTAAGTATTGACCAAGATGTCCTTGGTAAATAAATGCTCCAATCTCATCCTTCAAGTGGATGCACTCTTAAGTATTATGTTAGTAATCCTTATGAAAATGATAACACTTCCAAAAATTCTTGATGTTTGAAGGGGTCTCCATCCTCTTTGGCTATTATAAATACCTTAACATTCTATCTTCAATAAGATCTGGATCCTGGGTGTATTTAGAGAAGTATACCTACCAAACCTTGGTGGTAGGTTCCTCAATTATAGGCAATTATCTCCTTCACATCTAGACTTCTTCATTAACTCTTCTCTATCCTCTTGACCCCTTGATGTACTTCTTAGCTCGAGATAGCAACTTGGCTAGATCCTTTAGAATCCTCTTCACCAAGGTGAAGTAGAAGCGGTAGAATTTTGACATTCTCATTACTACTGATATTGTGGTCTTGTCATCCAAGTCATGAATCTCCAAATATCTATGTTGAAGCAGTTGATGTAACTTTTAAGGGACTCATTTTTCCTCTGATTCATCGCAAATAGGCTAGTGGAGTCCTTATCTCTCGAGCTGCTTACAAAGTGAGCCATGAACTATCAGCGGAACTGATAAAAAGAATGAATAGATCCTGGACAAAGGCTAGAATAGCAAAGGCATCATGCTTTCCTCAAGGTGGATAGTGAAGCTTGGCATAAGTGTTAGATGTATGTCCTAGAAGCCAAGTTGACTGACACATGTAATATTTCTAGTAGCATAGTTTTATAATTAAATAAATAATAGAATTAATTTTTCATTCATGTTGAGTCATGTGTCCATAAATCATCTAAGAAATTAATAAGATGATGATATATATTCTCTAGAGTTAAAAATTTGAGATATGTATCATTGATAATTAATTTCTAAATGCTCCTGATCGATGGATTATTACGAGGATAGTGATTGATCCGATAAGATTAGTACCCGATAAGATTAGTACTCGGATTGCTTTTTTCTAGATGGATGAGTCTTGAATCTACGGTATGGAGATACTGGAGCAAGAGTGCAAATGATTATTAGAGAATATTGGTATCGAGTATGACCAATACGAATAGTCATATGGATGTATATCCACTCATCAGTGACATACTCAATATTATAGTAATGTGAGTAGCCTTTATACCTATGGTGTCTTGGCTATTCATAATAGGACTGCTGTAGTTTGACTATATGATCACATGGTTACCTAACCATTCAAAATCTTATGGTGTATGTTGGCTATTATCGATTCATTGTAGTAGGCTACGCACCTAGAAAGGATCTATCAATCTTGATAGATAAGGAGTAGTCCTATGTTATTTATGAAATTGAGTTTAGAAGATCATGGCCATGGTAGAGTGAATAATAGAAAAAAATTTTCATAGGATTTTACTTATGAACTCAAGTCGATTGAATATTATATATGATAAGCAATGAGGTTTGACGAGTTATCTATGACCTCCATCTTGTCGAAACTTGTGATAGAAGGATCGAATCATACGATAACTACACCTAGAGATTCAATATTTTATTTTACTAGATTGTCACTATATACTATTAGATGTCACTAGTGAATTGTGAGACTCATCGAGAATCTTTTTAATAATTGATGATCCTTGATAGACAGAGCTGAAATCATCCATCAAAAAAAATTTCAATGATATTATGATAGGGATCACAATATGTCTCACTATTTGATAGAATAGATTCAATGGGGTCACATAATTTATCTGATCAAATGGTGATATATGATTATGAATTACAAAGGGATCTCATTATCAATATGATTGATGATTGGTCCAATGCAAGTATTGCAATTATCAAACTTACTAAGTATTAGTGAGTTGTAGAAGAATTAATTAGCAATTGGACTGCTAATTGGCTCAATTTGGTTGAACAATAAGATTAGGATTAAGTCTAATTAAATTAGATTCGATTTGATTTGATTTGAATTTGATTAGATCAGGTCTAATTGAATTATGAGATAACCCAATTATGAGAGAGATTGATTTCTTGTTTGATTAGAATTTGAGTTTGACCTAATTCCTACTTGAATTGGATCCAATCAAGAGAGATTGAGTTCCTAGTTGGACTAGAATTCCTCTCCTCTTTGGGTGCACTAATTTTTAATTAGATTAGGGATTAAATTGAGTTTGACTAAAGCACCAAGAGAAGTCCCAAATCGCTGGGACTCTCTCTCTCCCTTGGTGCCATTCCTTTCTTCATGTCAATCCCTTCCATGCCGCCCCTTCTCTCTTATTTGCATGAATTTACATTAAATCTAAGAGAAGTCCATGCCAACCCCCTTCTCACACCTCCCCCTCTTATCTGGATAAGGACAGGTTTAATTCAAAAGGGTTTTGAATTCAAATTCTTATCAGATAAGTGTTTAACCTAATCCTAACTCCCTTATCTCTTATCCATCTTGGACACTACATTTATCTAAAATGTGGGTGTGGGAATTGAGTTTTCACTATGAAATCTAATGGAAAGAGGAGGGGCGTGGGTTCTGGGAGGAGTCCTTCTGGGCATAAAAAACTTCTTCTTAGCGGGGGTTTGGGAAGGCTACATGCACAAGAGAAAGTCTCTTGGTGCATGGGGTTTTTCCAACAAAGGGCGTGGATCACTGATGGGTGTGGCCTTCCTCCTTGGCATGAGAAATAGATGGTGAGGGGTCTTCTGAATAGCACATAGATTAGATCTGTGGCATGGGATTTCAAGATGAGAAAAAATAGAGAGAAGGGTTCGTCTGCTCTTTCTCTTCCTCCTCTTTTTTCTTCTTTACTCCATTTTTCTTAGAGAGTCAGAGAGATTGATGGAGATTAACAACATCAACTATTAAGAGACATCTTTTGTAAGAGAACTAGCATCCAGGTGAAGATGCAGGGTTCAATCGGATTCGAGGGCCTCGTGTGGATATATGTAGAGGCTGAATGCATGTGTGGTTGATCCAAGATCTTTGAGTATACTACGATCATCAACTACGGTGTTTATCGACTGGCATAAAGATACGAGATCAGATCTTCGGTTAGATTTATTTTCTAGATCACATTTTAGATCGAATAGTTTTATGTTCATATGTAGATCCCAGGCAGTTAGTAGATTAGATCTAATATACATGTTAAATTAAAATATTTTTATTTAAATTTAATTTTTGCTATAATTAGATGTAATTAATCTAAAAATTTTAAAATGCATGTATGTAACCATCTAACAATAAGGCTATATCGGTTGTCCCTATATTAAAACTCTCGAGGTGGTCCATTGGGTTCGAATGTTATTGTACACCTCAAACAGCGCATCTTGAATCTCCTTGGGGGTGGCTTGTCCATGGTTGCCTTGGAAAAAGGTGGATCGATGGTAATCTCTAGATTTTCTCCTTCGCCAGCATATCTTTCTCTTAAGGCTTTGATTTTGAGGTTCATCTCCTCGATTATTTGATTGTCGCTAGCCTCTCTTTTGGAGAGCCTTTTCGATTGGAGGGATTCCAAGTCTCTTAAACTGGAACCATCAATTTTGCAATGATCACTGGGGAGATCATCCTCTTGGCGACAACTTGAGTTTGGGTAGATAACCAACACTCTATGCCAGGCAAATCTGTCAATCTAGATGCACGGTGGTCCTTAGCCAATTCAAGCATCATGCATCAGGAACCACATTCAACAAATTCTATATTTGTTGGACATGTAGATTAAACTACTTGATCATTACCACCTCAGGAGTTGGTTGTAGAGTTAGAGATTGCATAGGCTAGGCTGGGAATCATGGGACTCCTATTGGGACTGATTGATGGAGTGATGATTGTTGCGTCTGGGCTTTATATCTCTTAACTCTTCAAATAAACCTCAAAAGAAAAAAATCTTTCCTCTTGCTCCAATCTGGTGCATTCAAAATCTAGCCCAATAGGTGGACAGGTGAGCTACTCTATGTGCATGGGCTGTGGTCGAGCCGGGCCATTCTAACCCAATTTTCTAAGTCAATTTGGGGTTAGGTTTTATTTATTTATTCTTTTCTTTTCTTTTGAATTTTGATTCAGGGCTTAATTTAAATTCGATTTGCTTTAATTTTTTTTAACTAAAAAATTAAGCTTTTTTTATTGACGATCATCTTTCTTGCAAAAAAATAAATAAAAATATCAATTTTTAAAAATAAAATAAATTATTTTGTAATTTAATATTTTTATTAATCGATTTATTATACTTATCACTCTACTTGGCGGAGTTGGAGGAGCATAGCATGGTAATAGAGTTGATATGTATCCATAGAAAATAATTGGGGGGTTGTCGAAATATATCTAATGAGATCGGTCTCCGATGTCTAAGTCAAGCAAAGTCTCAGAAGAATATGAGAGATAAAAAAGAGAAAAATTTATGAGTATAGTATTGAAAATTTTCTTCATTATGTCTAGGCCTCTTGTGCTTAGTATTTATGGAAATGAAGATGCAAATCTGTGTAATTAGGATTGCAAGATTTGTGAGTAAACAATTGAGCTTTTTCCTTATCTACTAATTAGAGTAATGAGGATATTCATTTTCAACTATGTTATGATTAAACACTTTTTTTATCTGCTGGTTGGTTACGATTTTTCTTTTCAGATGAATTAAGATTGTGTCGAGTTATAACCGATTGATGATTATTTGAAGATTTGATCAGGTATTGATTTCACTCGGCACATATCATCATTTGATTTAGCAGGTTCAGCTATTAGATGAGATTTTAGGAATTACAAATCAAACTATATTATATATATATACTTAAATTTATTTATAAAACATTTATGAAAGTCTATGTCCGACTTGTGACAAAATTTAAATTTTATAAGGAGTGATAGATTATTACTATATCTAAGCTGTCAATATGCATGGCATTAACTCAGCCGGCCTGGTTAGAAAAATTTTCATACACATATCCAACATCAATGTAAAGTTGCCACAGTCCATGGATTGCAATAGATTATGAATACATCTAAACCAGTATTTTCACGCATATCTCCAACGTTGATATGGTAACTCCATTAAAAACGACTCTCTCCGGTAATGGATTTGTTTTTTTTTTTTTTTTCCAATCAAATGCAATACTTTTTGATAGACCCTAACATTTTGGACCAACATAGTTGCATATTTCAAAAAAAAAAAAAAAAAAAAAAAAAAAAGCCTAGAAGAACAAGATTATTTGACCAGCCACGGCTTATTCCGTCTCTTATAATATTGTTTCGCCAGGCATTCTATGACCAAATAGCTTTTGGCCGAGAGAAGAGGCTCGAACAAAACACCCACTTTATTTAACACCAGTTTCATTTAGCTGGTTTTCATCCTCAATGACATGGCCTTTTTTCATTATTAGCAAATTTCATTTGCTCTTTCATTATATTTCCACCGGCATCTTCGGTCCCTTATCCCATAGGGAGCATCATACATATTATCCATCATACGATGGATGATCGTATATAAATATATATCATATACGATCATATACGATCTTTTATCGTACGATAAATGATACGTACAGTAGAGAATCCGCGCCTTGCTTGTTCCGATGACTGGCGCGCCGGGTCGGTGCTTGCTCGACGGTCTTTTATTATTTTTTTTCCGCAACGGGTTTGTATGGGGCCACACGCACCGACAAGGATGGTTGCTTGGTCCACGCTCACGGACGACCACGTGAAGAAATTTCAGCCACGGATTTAAAAAATTTAAATGCTTGACCCAAGTCAATATGAATCCGCCGACTCCTCCTCCTTTAAAGGACTTCCTCAGCGACTTGGCTGCCCACGGGATAAAGCGCGCGGCGCTACCGGAGTGATTTTGGCCGCAGGTGCGTCTCAAAGCTCCTAAGAAGCTATAATTTCCGTAATGTTTCTGCCCTCTCCTTGCTTTCTCAGATCTTGTATGCTCCATGAGTCTGTCCTTGAAAAGGACAGGATTTGTGATACTCTTGTTTAAAATAAATACAGATTAATTTGGACATTTCTATGCTATAAATCAAAATCATGATTTTGTTTTCTGTAAAAGATCTAAGAAATTTGTGATTTTTGGTTTCTAACTATTTATGTATTATGGGTCGCAGATCCAAAAAAATAGCAAATAACCTATTGTACCAAGAAAATGTTGAGCTGAAGTAATGCATGTTCCCTTAGAACCAAAAAAAAAAAAAAAAAAAAAAGAAAAACCAATAAGCTCCAGGTTTATGCTACTTGCCAAATTAGAAAATTAATAAATCAATGCTGATTATATTAATAAATCAATACTGATTTGAAGTAGTGCAAAGTGAATGTATGATAAAGGAGGATAGTCATAAATGAGGCTATAAATAGATGAAACCTAGCACTCAGGCCCGATGGATGGCATGACCATGCATCCTGCTGGTACAACCCCCAGAATATATGCTAGATCGATAGATCTGAACCAAATGCTTAATAACAATATATTAAAAAATAAGATAAGCAAATATTTCATAAATAATAAGTCCCCAAAACATAGATTTCAATACAATTCGATATCAAATATAGAATCTATCACCCTATAAAGCTTGGTGTTTTGCGTTTATGAAAAGAGAAAATAATGATGTGAGCTAATAACCCACTAAAAATTCCCACATATGCATACCAATATAAATAAAATAAAAATCTTTAGTAAATATATAATTTCTAAGAAAATAATAAGATTCATATCTCAATAATTTAGTAAAAATAATAAGATTCATAAGTCAATAATTTGGTAACAATAATTGTTTAAGAGATCTAAATATATCTCACATATAAAGAATACAACATCCACATCATGATTTTTTACCAATAAAGCAGTTCAAATGCAAATATCATATCTGCAAAATAGCAATTTTAATAGGCATATTATATATTAATAAATTAGTAGTTCTATGGGTTTTTTTTTTTCAATATGCACAATTCATTTCTAGCAGTTTCACTACTCATGATCATGCTCCAATCATGGTACTACATTCCTATCCTTAGTGAGACCATCCACGATATTGTAATTAGTCCAATTGCCTTAATTTTAGGCCTTTCAATTATACCATCCATTTTATCAGTTCTTTATGCATGATATGTTTACTGCAATTAAGAATAATTTAATATCATCAAAAATTGATGTAAATAGTACTATAATCTATTCCATATTATACTCACGGGCACATGGTACATATGTATATGTGAAATATCCACAGTTATATGTATAGGTGATTATGCATAGGGATTTATTAAGTGTGTCTTGAGATTCTATGACCTGCCCTGCTACATGATTTAGTTTGACAATTTGGAGAAAAAACTTGAATGGAAATGTTTTTGTGATGTACACCCTCTTCCACCTCATTTTAGGAAATTACAGATAGGATGTATTAGGGTTAGGATTTTGTTGAGCCGCAGATGCTGTTCTTGTACTCCATTCTTTTGTCCAGCAACTTTATTCTTGTACTCTAATTTTATTATAGTTGAATCTTTTCTCTATCTTTGATCATTGACATAGACCTATAGCTGAACCATGCAAATTTGTGCATGTTGTAATTTTGCTTTCTCTCTTTTCAAACCTCTTTATTCTTCTTCATTTTGAGCCCTAAGGATCCTATTTCATCAAGATCGATAACCTTTGTTGGTAGCATCAGATAAAAACTTGATCCACAGGCCAACCTAACCGCTTGGTTAATCTAAAATTAATATCCAACATAATAAAATTTGGAAACTGATTTCACTAATTTAAATAATTAGTTGCTGATTTCTATTTTTTCTAAATTCCAAAATTACCTAGCCTAAGTTTTTTGCAACCTAATCTCAATAGTAAATTAAGGAACTAATAGATTAGATTTTACCTTAACTAGTGGGTTCAGGGAGACCTTATGCTAGTCCTCTGCTCATGGAATTATTATTCACCTACATAGTTAAATTGACACTAGATTAGAAAAACAGGGAAGAGCACTATAATAAAAAAAATATTTTTAATGAAAAAAATCATCATAAAAAAATCAATTTTGTCACAAAAAACTATTTGTGATGAAAAAACCATCATGATGATCATCATGAAAAGTGCACACTAAAGATACATGGTGACAAAAGATATGTTTTATCACTAAATATATATTCATGGTGATGAAAATATTTTTGTCACCAAATAGTGAAACATTTTAGTGGAACTTTCTTTGTTCATAATAATTTGGAAATATTCATCACCATATAATATTTTTTTCACCACCAAAGAATATCTTTGTGCGATGTAAACAAACTCATCATGATAGAGGTTGTAGTTTTTGTGATGAAATTATTTATCACAAAAAAGTAAAAGAATTTTGTTAATAAAAGGTATGTCTTCATCGCTAAACAAATTTGGCTTAATTATGCAAAAATTCTTTAATATTTTGGGGGTTTTCAATTTCATCCTTAACTTTTATTTCCCGTGCAATCAAATTATAGAATTTTTAGGTTATTTCAATTCGGACTCTAGCTCTAATTTCCATTGTCCTATCATAATAGAGTTACCACATAGCTTGCTTATATGGTATCAAGTTGCTTATGTGATAAGAGATCAATTTAAAAATAAAAAAGAGAGATCAATAAAAAGAAGAAGGCAAGAGCCTACAAATCTAATCTTCCTTATAAGCTCTCAATCCATTTGAAAAATCCAAACTCAGCACCACCATTTCCTTCTTCTGTCAAACAAACACAGCAACTACATAAATCTAATCTTCCTTATAAGCTCTCAATCCATTTGAAAAATCCAAACTCAGCACCACCATTTAACTACATAAATGGTGTGATAGGCTATGGAGAAGAGGCTAACAGAGAATAGCCAAAGCCTAAATTAGACATAAAAAAGCCAAAAAAAAAGGAAGGGAGGAGGTGACCTTCCCATTCTGGCCATGGGGTGGTGGCTTCAAGGGGATGCCCTTAAGAAGGGAGGCATTGTTGAGTAAAAGGGGAGGAAGGGTGTCTTGGGTGAGTGAAGAAGAGGATTCCTTCCATTAATGAGAGATGAATGGAATGATAAAGTTAGGATGAAAGGGGGTTGGAGGAGATAAAGTTGTATTACCTTTGTAGTCTACTAAACCAAAAATGGAATCTCTTCCTTTTATTCCCAAAAGACGAAAAGGAGAGAGGATAGAGATTTAGAGGTAGAAGATTTTTTTAGCCTTCTTGGTAATACAAATCCTAGATAGAAAAAAAAGAAGAAAAGGAGAGAGAAAGACTTTCAGAGTTTTTTTTCATGTCCATATAAGCGGGTCACATGATAACACAGTCACGGTAGATTGACAGAAGTTAGAGTCATATTTTAAGTTAAAATAATTTGAAAGTTTGATAATCTGATTATACTAAATAAAAATTTAGGGTGAAATTGAAAACTTCCAAAAAGTTTAGGATTTTTTGCATAATTAATCCTATTATAATGGGTTGATGCAAAGTTTTTATGATACAATAGCTTAAATTTTGTAACAAAAATACTTCATCACTAAATATTATGGTAATCCGGTAATGAGTCCGATTTCATCATCAAACATTGAATTTGGTGGTGAACTAATTTCATCCCCAAAATATTGCATTGTGATGATCATATAGTTTTTTATCACTTAATATCATAGTGATTTTATGATGAGTTAAACTCCATCACCGAGTGTTGAATTTAGTGACAAAAAAAAATATCATCACCCAAATATTTCATACATGACGAACATAAGGTGACAAGTATATTTCATCATTGAATAAAATAATAATTTTATGACAAATCAAATTTCATCACCAAATTATGAATTTTATGACAACAAACATCATCACCAAAATTATTATATGTGACAAAAATATTTTATCACTATATATTAAAATAATTTTATGATGAATTATGTTCCATTACCAAAGTTTAATTTTGTGAAAAGCAAATTTCAGCACCAATTTTTAAGCCATGACTAATTTTCTTGTAATTACAACTGATGATATCATTAATCTAACCCATTATATTGCATCCACAATCAAGATATTTATTACAAAAATACCAAGAATCTTCCAACATATTCATCGTCTATGTCCATAAAGCTAGCTAGTCAATGTCCACAACATCCACAATTATTCGAAACATAATATCATCCATAAAGGAAAAAACAATGTCACATCCAAAATGTCCTAATCATTGATAATAAAAGGCTGGAAGATAATGCTTCGTCATGACTAGAAGAAACTCTATAATCGCCAAAGCCATACGGAGCCATAATTACCACCATCAATCTGCATATAGAATAATTGAAAATGAGTTTGAAGAATCATAATGGAAGGGTTTGAAAAGGAATATAACAGTATGATCACCAAACGGACAATGTTGAAAACAAGAATTAATTGTTAAACAATAGTTCGAAAGCAGTTTCTTATAGCGTAAGAAACAATAGAGTAAAGTGTGATAGACTATGTCCATTAGAGTCACCCAATCATCAAAACAGATCCATGGCATCATGAAACCAGTTCATGTAGTGAAACAAATACTAGAGTACTGTCATTGCCAAAAATATATCAGGTCGGCCAAAAATATTTCTGACACAAGCTAGATCTAGTCCTAACTAAAAGCTTAATCATGTAATACTTTTTGAACTTGTATTTTAAGAATGATTATTACCTTAAAACAGATGAAAGAACATTTTTGGTAATATTTCATCTTTATTTTATAAATATATTGATTTTGTTTAAAAATTTTGCATGATTTTATTTGATTTTCAAATATTAGTTTAAGTTGTAAAAGAATAGCTAAATATTTGACTGAAATTATAAATATGACCAGACCTGATCATAATTGAAACATGAAAATTTTGTGTTGGATCTAGTCATGCTTTGCTGTCTGACGTAAATGATCAATTGAATTTAAAATATTTCTCTTGCAATAATATAGGCAGGGTCTATGGCTGAAATGAAGACTCAATCATGAAAGCATGGAGGTCTAGTCCAATTAAGCATGCCCTTGACCAACCCAACTTGTATGCAAGTCCAAGATAGATAAATAATCGGTTGGAAAAATATTGCTACAAAAAAAATTTTGCAACCGTTGTTTTGTCACCAAGTAATAATTATAAGCAATTACATGGAATGATCCAAAATTTTGCAACATATTTGTGGTGACAAAATTTTAAATTTGATTCCATTTTAATCCATAGCAACATTTACAATTAACTTATTTCTATATTTTCTAAATGATAAATGGGTAAATGTTTATTGATATTTCATCATAAATTATATGAATTGTTAGTGATGACAATTTTTGTCATGGTATAATAGATCACAAAAATTTTCTCAAAACTATACAAAACACCACATTTGTGGTGACAATTTTTTTCTATAGCAAAGTTGCAATCATTGGTGATGCTATTGTTTTTATCATGAATAATAGTTTTACATAATTTCTATTTTTAAAAAATGAAACAAGTGTAAGTGACAAAAAATTTAAGTTACCAAAAGCATAATATTTAATGACCCAAGATATTTCATCATGCAATTCTTGAATTTTTAGTGACAATCATATAGTCAAAGCTATCAGAAAAAGTTCCTCCATGTGGCAGGAATTAGCTCCAGAAATTCTGTGATGAGAAATTTAGGTCACTAAAAGCATAATAGTTTAGTGACTCAAGATATTTTATCATGAAATTTACGAATCCTAAGTGATGAAATAAATTTTATCACGATATTGTAAAAGTTGTCACAAAAAAAAATTTCTTCTATGGTGTGGGAATTAGTGCCAAATATTTGGTGACCTACTATTTTGTCACAAAAAGTAGCCATAGATAATTTATAGTTTTTGAAAATAGAACAAAAATAGATGATAAGAAATTTAAGTCATCAAAAGTAAAAAGAATATTTAGTGATCCAAGATATTTTGTCAAGAAATTTATGGATTCTTAATCACAATAAATTTTACCACAATTAGTAAAAGTCATCATAAAAAAATTCAATCCATATGGTGGAAATTAGTATAAGATGTTTGGTAACATAATTTTCTGACAAAGATAATTTTTATTATAAAAAAATCACTAGCTCTAATAGTGTTAAAATAGCAAATTTTCATCATCAAAGTTATATTTTGTTAATAATTAAATTTTTTTTATGATCAAAATTTGTCATTATTTTTTTTTATTGTAGTGGTAAGATAGGAATGACCCTCAACTAGAGTCAACACTAGGGAGAGAATTGGGTTCTACTAGACTTAGGATGAGAAAATAAAGGTAGAGAGAGAAAGAAGAGAGAGATAAAGAAGAGAAAGGGAGAGGATAGAGAAAGAGAGAAGGGGAGATAAGAAAGAGAGGGATAGAGAGAAAAAGAGAGTTAGATATACCGGGACAAAGAGAGAGCAAGGAAATGAGGAGGGCCTAGGGCTGTCCATAGAAGAGAGGGAGAGGAAGAGGAAGAGAGAGAGGAAGGAAGATAGGGAAGGGGTGTCAGTGGTGATGAAATAGGGGATGGCTATGCCATTCCCAGTTGAGTGCAAAAGGGAGAGAAGGGGCTTCAACCCTCAAAGGGGAAGGAGATGAGGGGAAGAGAGGAAGGGGATTTTGGGCTCGCTAATTAGGTGACCATATATATATGGTTCCTAGTGTTCAACAGGAAATGGCAATGTTAGACATAGGGCAAGGAATAGGAGAAATAGAGAAGGAAGGAAAATGGGCTGGTTCTATTGTTGATCGGGCAGCAACATCCGATAGCCTTGATGGCAATCAGTGCAAGGGGAGAGAGAGAGAGAGAGAGAGAAGAGGGTGGCTCTAGTAGGGGAGAAAGAATGCCTCGAGGAGATAAGCTCATGGGATGGCACCCCCTACCCCCATCCTTCTCTTAGTTAGAGCGGTACAATGCCTCCTTTCTCCCTTCCATTCACATAGTTATGGTGGGGCCCCTCTTTTTATTATTCTTTCTCCTTTGGCTACTTGATCAAAGTTTGTTCCTGGACCAGCCACTCAGCTCTACGATCTCTGTGCCAAACCATATTCAAAGCTATCGTAGGATTATATATCCAATAACGTATCTAAGGTGTCTTTTACTATATTGCATCCACTATCAAGTAATCAATACATCTAAGCTGGCAACTAGAAGCATATTTTCTAACCTTTTGTGCCATCCAAAGAGCCTTATTTTTTAAGAAGGAGCTCAAATGAGGTGAAATATTGTGCATTCAATAATTAGCCAAAGCTTAATGCATGTCTCACGTAGTAGATGCAAAAAACTACTTATAGGGGTTCTTGTAAGTATTGGAAGGCTCTTTAGAATGCTAGGATGTCATAGTCAAAACTAGAAAACTTTTCTTTCTCATTTTTTTCCTAAAGATGTGCAACAACAATATTAGATCTCATTTCCTTAAAGGTGCATTTGGTTTATGACCGGAATTAGAATTGAAATCAAAATCAGTTGAAATTGGAATCAGAATGATCATATCCCCTCATGCATTTGATTTGTGCCTAGAGTCGGAATCAGAATGGGATTTAAATACTAGGAAAGCATAGGAATTGGGTTCTAGGGGATTGTAGTATTCCCATTCCCTCCAGAAATCGGAAATGGGAATGTAACTTCTCTAACTAAATGACTGAAATGGAAGCTACTCATTTCCATTCCCATTCCAAAGTCTAACTCCTCCCAACGTAACATTCCCTAAATAAAAATAGCAATAGACCTTATTGTTAGAGAGTAACTCATGAACCCAATAGATAAGCAAGAGATTTGAAAATATTCAAACTATGTTAGCTCATAACAACTTTTTGTTATGATCTAGATTTTAGGTTGTAACAATATTTTGTGATAACCTATTGTACAACAAATACTTCATTATAACCTATTGTAACAATACTATGTTATAAATAGCCAGGCAAGGAAGAACACAAAGTGGGCTGCCATTTATCATCAAAAACTTTTGTAATTTGGCATCAGAGTTACAAGAGCGTAATAACCAAATAATCCTTTTCTTCTCCAGCTTGCTATGATCCATCTACCATGACTTCTTCTCAAGTGTCGCCATCCATTTGGTCATCAGTCCAAAGTATTGCAGCCCCCACAATGGTGATTTCTAATATATCAAGCCTTATCCCAATCAAATTAAATACAAGTAATTATCTATTGTGGAAGTCTTTTTTTGTTTCCATACTTTGTGCTCATCATCTCTTTGGTTTCATAAATGGAAGCAGTTCGACACCATCTTCATCTATTCCTAAATTTGTCTCATGGTTTGCAAGGGACCAAACCTTTTTATTATGAATTAATGCAACACTTTCTAAGTCTACATTACCATATATCATTGGTGTTTCATCTTCAAAAAAAGCATGGGAAGCACTTGAGGGAAGATTTGCCTCATTTACTCCCTCTCATGTACTTACACTTGAGAGATAGCTTGGGTTATATTCGTAAAGGTGATCAGACTATGCATGACTACTTGTAACAAATTAAAACCATATTCATTGATCAACTTGTAATGAGTGGGTGATCAATTAGCCTAATTGATTTGTTGGGATATACACTTGACAAATTGCCTGAGAAATACCATCTATTTCAATCTTCTATTTGGACTCTACTCCACCATGGTCTTATTTCTATTGAAGAACTCCATAGACTACAAATCCATGAAAAAATTTGCTTTAGTGAGCAGGAAAATACTCTTGAACACCCTACCACATTTGATGTATAATGTTTTTCTGGCCAACCATTGAAACAAACAAGCCCACCTTACAACTAGCAATGTCAGGCCCAGTCTTGCCAAGATCAGTACTATTCCCAGCCAGGGAACCGCATGCAACAATTGTCAGTTAATAAGGGTCCACAAAACAACAGCTTGCCCAACACCAATATCATCACATTACTAGCTCCAACAACAGTATATCCATTTGTCAAATTTGTAGAAAACTTGGTAATTCTGCAATTGATTGCTCTCACCACATGGACCATCCCTATCAAGGGCTGGTTTCACCTCAATGTCTAACAGCAATGGTGTCTCCTCAGACTCCAAAAGCAACTACTTGATATACTAATACTGGAGCTACAAACCATATTGTTGTAGATCTAGCCAATCTATCCATCAATTTGTCTTATCAGGGTACTGATAATGTCAAGTTAGAAACGGGCAAGGTTTAAAAATTTCTAGAACTAGATCTATCTCACTCCCCACCTCCTCACGTACCTTTGTATTTTTAGATGTTTTATATTATCCTAATGCTTTTGCTAATTTACATTTTATATAAAAACTATCTCATGATAATTATTGTTACTTTTGTTTGGATGATTGTGGTTTTGTGATAAAGGACAAGCATTCATGGTAGACATTCTACCAAGGCAAGTTTGAAGATGATCTCTATTTTCGCTAACCCTCAAGCACATCTCCCTTCCCTAATTAGTCATCGGGTTCAGTCAAAGGTACGACACAAGCATCTTGGTCATTCATTAATAAGTATTCAGCGCTTGATTTTATCTCAAGCATCTGTTCTACTAAAAGAGTCTTCCTTTATTTGCATCTCTTGTCAATTAGGAAAAATTAAAAAAATTATCGTTTTCCTTGTCCTCACATGTTTTCTCTAAACCTTTTGTATTAGTTTATTAGGATGTTTGGGGACCAACTTCCATTGTGTCTAATATTTTCTTTAAATTCCATGTTATTTTTGTGGATGATTTTTCATTATATACATAGTTGTTCCCTTTGAAGTCCATGTCTAATGTTGTTTCTGTGCTTATATCCTTTAAAGCCCAAGGGGAAACACTACTTGAATTCCAAACTCAAAATCCTATGTACTGATGGAGGGGATGAATATGTGGGTACCTCATTCTCTTTTTTCCTCTACTTGCATGGCATCATCCAACAAACTACATGTCTATACACCCTAGAACAAAATAGAATTTCAAAATGTAAACATCAACATATTGTTGAGACTAGACTAACTTTAATGGCTAATTCCTTACTTCCTCTCAAATACTGGTCTGATGCCTTCTTCACTGCTACCTATCTTATTAATTGGATGCTAATACTTCATGACAAAATTTTACTGTATGAAGCTTTGTTGAATACCAAACCGGACTATCATCATCTTCATGCCTTTGGATGTGCTTATTATTCGTGGCTTTGCTCATATTCACTCATAAACTGGATTTTAAAACAATTCAATGTGTTTTTTTTCTAGACTATTACACAACTCAAAAAGGATATAGATGTTTAGAATTTTGGATCCTAAGTCCGGTCATCTCTATCTCTCACACCATGTAATATTTGATGAATCATATTACCCATTTCATCCAATTCCCCTTTCTCAACGGTCTGGCTAGATGTTTTCTTGATAACTGGCTTGCATTTTGCCACATATCACCCTAGTTTCTACTTCAGCTCCTTCTATAGGGATCTCTTTGCATACCTCTCAAGTGGAGTTGTCCAGTGCTACCAACCATATTGGGCCCTTGTCCTCTAGCCCATTTTCTATCTTTATATCTAGCCACAACATTAGTGCCTTTGTCCCACATTCACTTATCCCAACAGCTGCTACCATTCCAACATCTCAGTCTCAGCAACCAATGAATGTTGAACCAATCGCAAAAAATCACCCCAACAGTTCTACCACTGTCTCTAACACATCCCAACTATATCAATCAGTCCCAACTACTCTTGCTTGCAATTATCTAACGACAATAAGATTACAATCTAGTGTTGTTAATCCAAACCTGACATATGCTCTACCTAAGGTTCTACTTGCCATGCGTCCTATTGAACCCACCTCACACACATAGGCTTCAAAATTAACTGAATGACGATCTACTAGATGTTGAATTCACTGCCTTGCAACAAACTCGGACATATGGACCTTTGTTCCATACCAAGCTGGTATGAACATTATGGGATCCAAATGGGTCTATTGAATCAAGCGCAATCTTGATGGTTCCATCAACAGATATAAGGCTCTTTTGGTTGCCAAAGATTTTCATCAATAGCCCTTTAAAAGCTTTCAGTCTTGTTGTTAAGCACACTACAGTCCATGTTCTCCTAGTTTTGGCTGTCAACCTCAAATGATCCATTTAACAACATGTTGAAAGCACCATCCTCCATGGTGATCTCAAGAAGGATGCCTATATGGCCCAACCTCAAGGTTACGTGGATCCTGACAAATCCAACCATGTTTGCAAGTTGTAAAAGTCTATCTGTGGTCTCCGGCAAGCACCTTGTGCTTGGTCTGAAGAATTTTCCCCTATAAACTAGTAGAGTTGGTTTTCTCTACTACAGTATCAGATCCATCATTATTTGTTCGTCATAATGGTTCACGGTCTACTTATCTCTTACTTTATGTTGATGGCATTTTGCTTTCTAGGAGTAATTTCAAGTTTATTCAGCTTTTTATTTCTCAATTGGGCCAACACTTCAAAATGAAGAACCTTGAACTGCTCTCCTACTTTTGGGGCCTCAAAGTATATTGCACTGCTACTAGCTTATATTTAACTTAAATCTTATATATGACTCAAGCAAAATATATGCACGACCTCCTTCAGTGTACTAGCTTCTTGGATTCTAAACCCATCAGCTCACCCACCACTCCATGCACATCTAACTTCACTTCTATCCTAGTTGTGGTTGATCCTTCGGATCATTGCTCTTATGTCGGTGCCTTATGATATTTAATATTAACTTGACCAGAAATTAATTCCGTTATCAACTAAGCATCTCAGTACCTCCATTGCCCATCTGAAGCAAACATGTCATTTGTCAAGTGCATCTTATGATTTCTTAAGGATACAACCAAATTATGGGATTCACTTCAAATTAGGGGTAAAAGTGGTGTGGATAATATCCATCTAGATCTATTTTCATATCTAAATCAATCCGGATATGAATAAAAATTTGAGGAACCAACTAATATTTGTATTTGTATCTATATCCATCAAAGAAAAATGGACATGGATATGGATAGATAACTATTCAATCCATATCCAAATATTTGAATATATCTATAACTCTATATAATTTTATATAGCACTTATTAATTTTTTTAAAAAATATACTACCATATAAACATGCTATTGACTTGATTTATTATGTATTTTATAATATTTTTGATTATGTAGTCATAAAGTTTAATTATTCAACTTATATCTATAATTATATTCATATTTTCAGTATCCAAATTGTATCCATATCTATTTAAAACAAATATGAATATGAATTTTTGCATCCAAATAATATCTATATTCGAATTTATATTCATCAGATAAAATAAATATGGATATGAATGTGCTGTTATCTAATTCATAAATGATCCGGTTTCAGCCCTACTTCAAATGTAGTCCAATTTGTATGCAAGGCTTTTGTGATGTAGATTGGGCAGGAGATCTGATGGATCAATGCTCAACTAGTAGTTACTGCATCTTCTTAGGCCCCAGTCCTATGTCATGGTCCGCTAAAAAGTAACTTACAATTGCTTGGTCCTCTATTAAGGCAGAATATCATAGTTTAGCACGTGCTACTATAGAAATCTCTTGACTATGTTTACTATTTCAAGGGTTTTATATTCCTCTTAAGGATACTTTCTTCTTCTTTATGACAATGCCTTTGCTATTGCCATTACCTTCAATCCTATGTTCTATGCTCGGACGAAGCATATCGAAATTGACTACCATTTTGTGCATGAAAAGATAGCCCATAAACATGTTGATGTCAAGTTTGTGTCTTCTCTTGACCATGTAGCTGATATTTTTAGTAAGGGGCTTCACCCACATCAAGTTTATTATCTTCAATCCAAGCTCGTAATTCTATGATTGCTTAGCTTGAGGGAGTATGTTAGAGAGAAACTCATGGACCCAGCAAATAAGCAAGAGATTTGAAAATATTCAAACTATGCTAACTCATAACAACTTTTTGTTGTAATCCAGGTTTTAGGTTGTACCAATATTCTATTATAAACTATTGTGTAACAAATACTTTGTTATAACCTATTCTTACAATATTATGTTATAAGCATCCAATCAAGGAAAAACCTGAAGTGGGCTGCCGTTTATCATCAAAAACTTTCTTTGTAATTCTTATCTCATCATCTATCACTGCCTTTTGACACTAGAATTGGCATTACAGTCTAAAATTGTATGCATCCTCCTCTTAAAATTCCCCATTTTGCTTGCTTTGTTATGCAAAGTAACCGCAGGTTTGCTAGGAGACTAGCCATTAAGGTCCATTTACTTGGTTCTCGACCTGGGCTAGTCATTGGTAGTGGTAACGGCTATATCAAATACCATTCTTGACAAGACCTCTACACAAAAAGGGCCATATATATCCAGGTACCAAGGGATGCTATTCTCTTTAACGTTACGTTGCGAGTGCATCTCACTTCTCTTAACAAGAGAAAAAGCTCCACCGTTTCTCTTCTATCCATCTTTTCCCTTCTGCAATTTTAATTATCCATTTTATCATTCCAGGTGTTTATGATCATTTTCCTCTAGTTGTCAGTTCACCACCTTCTACATGCTTGTGCCATGCTTGGAGGTTTCTCGACTAATCCAGAGGTTAATCATATCTTGCAGCATCCTCACCATCAACTTGCACAAGGACAACAATTATATATTACAGATAACCGATAGCACAAGGTTAGTCACCAGAAAACAAAATAGCCCAAGGTTGACCTAAAAGGATACTTTTAACAGTCTAATAAGACCCATCCTGATGAACAATGGTTCTAAAAATATAAAAGTGAATTATTAAAGAATTATTTTTCCTTAGAATCCTGCTTGGATTAACACAAATGGTTGTTCCATCTCTGTACATTTACATCATTCCTACTCGAATTATCAAATATGCAAAGCTAAAACGATCAGGATCTTTATCGCCTCCATAAAACAAATAGATATGGCAAACATCATAGTTGACAAATTGGCATTATAACTAGTAACGGGTCCATCTTCAAAAATAATTGCAGAAATAAAGTGGGAGGGGGAATCAAAGTTTATTGTTCACAAAAGTAGTTTCACGGGGCGCAAGTTCAGCAAAATGTTATTTCCAGGTGCATGCCAACTTAAGCAATTCAACTGTACCTGAATAACCAGCTTCTTCTGGTAGTGGGTTTGTGGTTGATTTATTGCTACTGATTTTAAAACTCTCAGAAGAAAGAAGGGTTAACGAGGGATAAAGTGTTTCATTTCATCAGCGAGAGGCTTACTGATTGCATCTGGAAGTTCTTACGGTGGGGTGTTTGGATCAATAGAGCCAATCTCACAATCAGGACAAAAACCTGCTTGAAAAGTTAAAAGGATTAAAATATATATTTTCTTTTGTGATAAAAGAGAAAAAGAGGAAGACTTCACACATGTAATATCATCAAAGAAAAATAGAATCATCTAAGAGTGTGCATGGTTTGGATCCGATCGGTTTAGAAGTATATTTTGAAATGCTTAGCCCTGAGTATCATTCTTCAGGTATTTCAGCCCTAAGCATTATTTTGAGAAAAACAAGTGGAACCTATGGTGTAGATTTTATAGAAATAGATTCTAAACTTGGCAGTCAGAAAACTTGTTTTATTTTCTCTTCTGTTTGCTTATATTTTGCATCATATCAGACTTCTATTAGGGGAGAAATAAAGAGCAAAATTTGATGCTAAAGCATGTAAACTCAACAATAAGACCAATAGAGCCTGCTCTACAATCGGGAAAAAAACCTGCTCAAAATGTTTAAGGCTTGAAATCATTTATTTTCCTGAGAGAAAAAGCTAAATTCCTGTGCTTGTTTCAACTTAAAGCAGTAATATATGCCAAAAATAATCTTCGCTAAATGTCAGAAAGCAAGAGAGGCTTACCGTCTTTATGGAGTGAATGTGTAGATGGTGCAGACATCTCTTTGGGAGATTCTGTTGCTGACTGGCTCATCCCAGCTGCATACAACAAATTAGTAGTAGCAAGAATTTTAAAAATTGTTTATAAAGACATGAAACGGAGCATAACAATTTAAAAACTTGTGGAATAGAATAAATTTGGTTTCTTTAGGATAGGGAATCATGCATTGCAAGTAATTGTCAGCTAGAAATTTGACATAACTTGGAAGTATGTTATGTGGTGCTTAATGCCACATATTGAGCAGATGAGCATTTGATCCACATGAACGTATGGATAGGACTATCTTTAGCAATATTTGAAACTAAAGTGCGTCATAAATACTTTTTGGCATGACTTACATCTATTTTTTAATGATGAAAGCATTTAATGATGACGCAACGATAATTGTTCAATCTGATTTGGCCAGATAGCATGGCAGATCACTGCCAGGCAATTCTAATCATAAATACTTTTTGGCATGACTTCTCCTCCTTTCACCGCCAACCTCCCCTCCACCCTCCCCTCCCCTCCCCCACCACCTCTTCCTATAACACCCTCATCCGCTCCCTCTTCCCTTTCTACGACTGCAAGCACGTCGCCCTCCATTTTTCACCTCTACCGTCGAATGCCCTTTGGCGGTTGTTGGGAGGTGAGCGGTGGGGAGACGGGTAAAGACGGTGAGAAAGACAAGACGTATAGGTGGGTAGAGGCGAACTGGCGGAGAGCTAGGCAACGATAGAGAGACTGGTGCCGGTGGGGAGGCAGCACAATAGGATTTTGAATGGGGATGCTAGAGAGATCGCGAGTTGGAAGGCTGCTGAAGAAAATTAATCAATAAAATAATAATAGAAAAGATCTGGACTAAGCCAACTTTGGATGCCTATGCCTAATTTAGTTCAGCCAAGTCTGAGCACTTCTCAGAGAAAACAGAAAAGAGTGGCAACCAGATCTTTAACCTGTTAGAAGAAAATTATCTTATGTGCTCTTATCCAATGGACAGCTAGGATCCTTTTTTATGTTTTATTAAAAAATAATAAAAAAGTACCACAGCACAATACATTAAAGTTAATTTATTACATTTCTTCGTCACCAACAGATGTCTAAAAAGAAAACGACCAACGCCAAGAAAAGATGGATATGAAACGAATTGAAAATTGTGAAGCGTGTCATGCAGTCTCCAGAACAGAAATTGTAAAACATGTAGAATATGAGGAAACGAGAATAAAGCGCGGTTGGGTATCCCTGGACGGGATTCACGCGTTATACAAGGAAACATATTGGAAATGTCTCTGGATAATTGGGACCCATTCTTTGGACAATAAAAAATTTATTTAAAAAACTATATTTTTTAGATAAATATTTTTTTGGCAACTTATAGATAAAATCATGGGTAA
This sequence comes from Cocos nucifera, assembly GCA_006176705.1. Taxonomy (NCBI): domain Eukaryota; kingdom Viridiplantae; phylum Streptophyta; class Magnoliopsida; order Arecales; family Arecaceae; genus Cocos; species Cocos nucifera. The sequence goes on along the minus strand of QRFJ01000398.1, from coordinate 11,970 downwards.
CTTATTTGTTGTAGTTGTCTATCCAGATCATGACCAGTTAAAAAAAATTATCGTTTGATTTTGAAAGAGGGTTTTGAATCAGCCGGGATTGCCATTTGAAATAGGAAGCCGAGAAAAGGTCGGTAATAGATCGAAGACTGATCAAGAGTCATCTGAAGATCGATCGGTGATCAATTGGAGGGATGAAGGATTGATCGCTCTGATTTTTATAGGCCAACAGTCACAAGTCCCTAATCAAGGATGGATCGAAAGACCAGGTTGAAGTCGTATGTGGCTGAAAAAGTATCGACGATGTACCATAAATACCAGAGACTTATGGTAGGTTGATTGTCACCGACGGTAAATTGGAAGTTGACGATAGGTCGGTGATGGATAAAAGGTGGCGAAGACATTAATTTGATTTCATTGAACAGATTAGAAATCGAGAGGGATCGGTAGGTATTGGTGATAATTTGGTCAAGATGGATCAATTGTCATTGACAAGCAATGATCTAGGGGCGACGATCGTCACTCGAGAGGGTTGAAGAAGGGTCAGTTGAAACCAACGATGCATCGGTGATTCCAGAGAGCACTGTTAAGTCTCCAAATGAAGCTCCATATTATCTAAGTTGCAGGTCTTCGACAAGGATGATTTTATCTCTAATATTTTGCATTACTATTTTTCAAGATAAGTTGCTAAGATCTATCTATAATTTTTATAATATTCTTTATTATATAATAATAAAATATAAAATAAAATAAATATAATATAAATAATATATTATATTATATAATTATATAATATTATATCATTCTTATTATATAATATAGTATTAAAGATATTATATAACATATTATATTATATATTATATGTTATATATTATATATTGTATAATATAATATACATGTATTTATATCATCGGTATAATCTGCATCTATGTAATAGATCAACTTAATTAAAAAATTATTAATATATAAATAAATTTGATAATATGTCCTTGGATCCATAAACTTACGTCGGCCCTGAAGGTATTGGCTGACAATGCAAACTATAAAAAAAAAAAATCTAATTTTGTGATAGTCAAAATCAAACTACCCATAATCTATCTATATATTATAAGATTATTAAAATATTATTTTATTCTTTATCTAACTTTAAGTTTTTTTTTTTTTTAAATTAATGATGATCGCCCATTAGATAGGTCCAAAAGCCGTAATTGGATTGAATGGCTCTTCAATCTGGCATTGTGCTACAAAAGCGTCTAAATTCATCATTGACTCCCAGATTACGGTCAGCTTCCCCTATCCCGAAGGTCCTAAACAGCCATCCAACAGCAATTGGCTTGAAAGATTGACCACCAAAGAAAGAAAGCCAGAGAGAAATGGGCGTCTAGGTTCATTGTACCTGAAGTTGCATAACCAATGGAAGGATATATTTGTTTTTTAACTATCATCACAGAGCGCTGATCCCGCTTTTCCCATCAGCCTCTGAAAGCCAAACAAAAACCCCCAAAGGAGAGGACGTGAGAAAGTGGTTCTGGGGTTTGATCTTAGATTCAATAACGTCGCTTGGATTTTAGGGTTGTGATTCGACACCGTTTGTCCTTCGTCATTAGTTCTTTCTTCCTCTCCTGAAAACCTCAAAACCTCATTTACGGCAATAACATTACTATTATTATATATCATTATATTATTATTATATTTTTATGATTATTTTATAAATAAAATAAAAATAATTATTTTGATTGAAATAGGCAAAGATCTAGTCTCTATCCATTCTTCCAACGTGATCCGCTGGTCAACTTCCGTAATTGACTAAGCTGCCGACAACGTGATCCGCTGGTCAACTTCCGTAATTGACTAAGCTGCCGACTTCAGCGCAGCTCGTTTACACGGCTGCCTCAGTTTGAATAAGGATGGATCGATCTCATTGTTAAAGATCAAAAATTAATAAAATAAAATTAAATAAAATTAAAAATAAAAATTGAGCTAACTTTTTCTTGTTGCGGAACGAAATGATCGAGCAAATAGGAGATAAAATAATAATATAAAATATTAATAAAAAATAATTTATTTATTTTTTAAATAAATATTTTTTATCATGAATAAATTTTATTTATGAAAAAATAATTTATTCATGATATATAATCAATAAAAAAATTGATTCAACTTTTTATAATATTTATTCATCAAAGAAGAGGCCTTTAAATCTAATATATATTTTGTATTTTTTTTCATATTTTTTTATTATTTTCATATACTTTTTGAGTATTTTGCTATCACTTCATCTTAACCCATTTGCATTGGAGAATTCGCTGTTCCAGTGATATCCAAGAAACCGAAGGCCACAAAGGAAAATCTTGGGTGACCAAGAACATTTTTTGTTCAACTAAATCAAGGTAAAGTATGGTGCAGAACATTTTTTTGTTCAACTAAATCAAGGTAAAGTATGGTGCTGTATGGCTGCCAGAGCAGAGGGGAAAAGGCAACATGAAAATTTATCAATTTTTTTTTAAAAAAAAATATTATACGAAAGTAAAGAAATCATAAAAGACTATATGCCTCTAATAAATTGGAATTACCTGTCGATGCAAAACCAATACCATCCTGGTCTTTTTTCACGGCAAGGGATGCTCCGCCGCAGAGGGTACGGCGGTACAAAGCGGGCGCAGGCTCCTCGAGAGCAACTCCACGGTCCGGGGAATCGGAGGGCTGAGCAAGCGATTGCGCCAGCCCGAACATGACCACTAACGCGATCAAGAACGCGATCGTATTGTTAAAAGCCATCTTGTTGCGTCTCCGCTTCCGTGCGGATCGGCTAAGCGTTTCTTATAAAGGAAAGTGTATAACGTTGCCTAACGGAGGAAGCAAATCGATGCAAGAAAGTAGGATATCTCTGACTTCTCCGACTACAACTCCGTTACCGCCTCAGTTAGCTCTCTTTGTTCCAGGGAAATCAATTACCAAAAAAAAATAAAGACTGTAGAAATATCTTCGTTCGTCGTTGGACCAACAAAACATTTTAATAATACAGTGCCAGGAGCCGGTGCCAATACGTACGATAACAGAAGAAGAGCCGTGGAGGTTTTCATCTGCAATTGATTGAATGAAAAGGTGGAGACTAGTTGCCACTTGTGTGAGAGATGCATGTGAAGCTGACGCCCGAGGCTTGTTTGTCTCCAGTACGAGTGGTAAACGGGATCTTCTTTTTCTCTTTTTTTTTAATATAAAAATATAATATAAAATGTTGCATTATATAAGATTTTTGTTTAAAATAAATAAATTAATTTTAAGTCATATTTGAGCTAGATTTGTTTAATTTTTGAGCTTACCAAACACATGGAGCTCTACTTGTGAATGAGCAAGGTAAGTGCAAACTAAATTTCAAACCAAATATGCACACGAGCAGTTCACTTGCTCGACACCTTTATGATAGTTCGAGAGGATGCAACAGGTTGTAAGATGTCAGAGCCATCTTTCACATGAAAGGGATACGCTGGTTGTAAATTTTGACATTGGTGCTCTTCCCATTATTTAATATCATTTAGGGATTACATTTCGAACCAATAGAATGAATCATGCTGGTGACTGACTAGTCTTATTTGGTATGCCCCTAACCAACCCATTCAGCGTAGTTCAACAGACCTTAGAGAGATTAATTTCGTCATTTAATTAGGATCCATTATACAAAATGTGAGAGACGGATGAAAATATCTAATAGAATTAAGAGTTGGTTGGACGAAATAGAATAGTATCTCTAAAATATTATGTGATAAGTGCACGCTCTAAAGATCTAAAAAAAATTTTAGAGAACAGTAGCAAGACCTGCAATGTTGTATGACACTATTGGGAAATTAAGTACATGAAAATAAATTATATGGCAGATATGAGAATGTTAAGATAGATTTATCATAAAATAAGAAATGATAAATTAAGAAATAAATATAATTAATGAGCCATAAGAGTTGCACAAATGGAGCAAATGGTAAAAAGTTGATTAAGATGATATGGATATATACAATAAAGATCTGAGCAACCTCTTGAAACGAGAGAAATTTTAGTGTGCATTATCATACAAAATGTGAGAGATGGATGAAAATATCTAATAGAATTAAGAGTTGGTTGGATGAAATAGAACAGTGTCTCTGAAATATTATGTGATAAGTGCACGCTCTAAAGATCTAAAAAAAAATTTAGAGAACAGTAGCAAGACCTGCAATGTTGTATGACACTATTGGGAAATTAAGTATATGAAAATAAATTATATGGCAGATATGAGAATGTTAAGATAGATTTATCATAAAATTAGAAATGATAAATTAAGAAATAAATATAATTAATGAGCCATAAGAGTTGCACGAATGGAGCAAATGGTAAAAAGTTGATTAAGATGATATGGATATATACAATAAAGATCTGAGCAACCAACATATATATATATATATATATACACACACATTTATACACATCTATATATATACATGTATACACATACATATGTATATATACATGTATACACATACATATGTATATGCATATGTATACACATACATATATATATATATATGTATGTATGTATATACATACATATATATATGTATACTTATACATATGTATATGTATACATATATATATGCATATATATGTATATGTATATGTATGTATATGTATATGTATATGTATATATATGTATGATATATATATATATATATATATATATATATATATATATATATATATATGTATATATATATATATATATATATATGTATGTATGTATGTATGTATGTATGTATGTATGTATGTATGTATGTATATATATGTATATATATATATATATATGTATATATATATATATAATATATATATATATATATATATATATATATATATATATATATATATATATATATATATATATATATGTATGTATGTATATGTATGTATGTATGTGTATGTATGTATGTTGTGTGTGTGTGTGTGTGTGTATGTATGTATGTATTGTATGTATATATATGTATAATGTATATATCTATATACACACACACACATAATATATATATTAATATGTTATATATGTTTATATATATGTAATGTTATATATATCTATATATAACACACACATATAAATAAATAAATAATACACACCACACACACACACACACACACACATATATATATATAATATATATATTGTATGATATGTATGTATGTATTATGTATGTATGTATATATGTGTGTATTATATATATCTGTTGTGTGTTGTCTTATATACGTATATAGGTATAGTATATACATATATATGTTATGTATGTATGTAATTATAAATATGTTGTGGAGATGTGTGGTGTGTGTGTGTGTGTGTGTATGTATATGTATATATAGAAGATATGTATATAATATATATATATATATATTATATATATAATATATATAATATATATTATAATGTATATATGTATGTTATATTATATGTATATGTATGATATTATATGCATATATATATATATCTACATGTATGTATATATATATATATAATACATGTATGTATATATATATATTACATGTTTGTAGTATTATATATATGTATGTATATATATTATTATATGATGTATTGTATGTATGTATATATCTAATATATGTATGTATGTATTTGATTTATGTATGTATGTATAATTATAATATATATTATATATATATAATATATTATATTTAAAGGGTATATGTATGTATGTATGTATTTAGTATATAGTATTATGTAGTATATATATATATATATATATGTATGTACATGTAATGTATTATATGTAGTATTATATGTATGTGTATATGTATCTATATTATATCTATGTATGTATGTATTATTATGTATTGTATGTATGTATGTATAGTATGTATATATCATACATACATCATATATATTATAATATTATATATATATATATATATATTATATATATATATATATATATATATATATATATATATATATATATATATATAATAGATGTATGTCACACAACACAAATATATATATATATGTATGTTTGTATGTTATGTATTTCTATGTTTATGTAGAGATTAGCTTCTATCTATCTACTATCAATATATATATATATAAGATATATAAATATATAATATATATATATATATATATATATATAAATTTTTTGTATGTATGTATTTATCATTATTTATCTTTTTACGTATAATATCACGTAATACTTATTTATTCGAATTTATCTATAATATTATATCCACATATATATGATATGATACATAATTAGCATACATTCATATTACATTATTTTATTTTATTATATTTATTTACTACTAAAGTATAGTTTGAGTACGTTACAAAATAGTAACATATACGTATATAAATAACATAATATATATATTATATATTAGATATACTACATATACAAATAATATATTCTTTATATATATTATATATATATGTACATATACATTATATATAATATATGTACATATAATATATATTTATATATATGTACATATACATATTATATATATATATGTACATATACATATATATATATATATATGAATATATATGTTATACCTCATACCCATATATATATATATATATATATATAATATATATATATATATAATATATATATATAATAATATATATATATATTTTCTATATTTTATTTATTATATGTTTTATATTTCTATATCGTATATGATGAATTATATCTCTGTTATATTATATGTACATATTATATGTTTAGATTATACACTCATTATACATAATAGGTATTATGTACAACACATATAGGAATATATAGGTATACTAATATAGTATAGATACATATACATATACATTACATTACATCCGAAATACATTACATACATCATACAAATATTATATATATATAATAAAACATTACAATACATTACATAATACATATATAATTTTATTATCTATAGATATATCACTACGCACGCACACATTTACATATAACATATATATATATATATATATATATATATGTATGTATGTATGTATGTAGTATGGGTATGTATGTATGTATGTATCTATATATATATATAACATTTAACATATCATACATACATTCATATATAACTTATATACATACATATATATATACATATATATATATATATATATAATATATATATATATTAATATACTACAAATAAATATAATATATAATTTGATATCTATCTTATATTACAGTTTTATTTTCATAATATATATATATATATATATAAAAGTAGAGTATGTAGTTTAATTATAAATAAATACATTATATATAGTATAATACATACAATATATAGATCTATATACATACATATACATACATACATACATACATATATATATATATATATATATATATATATATATATAACGAGTATGATCGATTGGTCTTTTGTGCGCTTTAAAAAAACTGCACTGCCAACCATACAAGGGATTGGCGTAAACTGCAAGACAACTGATTATTAAATTTTCATGCTGACGTCAAAGAGTCGAGGAAATTTTTATGTGCTTGAGGGTGCATCAACAAGGCGCTGCCTCACGGGCACGGATCCGCTGTTGTATATGGTATAACAGCCGCAAAACACATCAATCATTATATGATGGTTGGCCGGATTCAAGAGGCATGTATCCACATGCAATCATCTATCATGTGATAGGCGGTGTGTGCTATACATCATATTTTATGGTGCATAGTAGAGTACCTCTCTTCATAAAAAAATACTATCCAATTAGCCATATTATTGTCCTTCTTATATGTATGGTGTTATAAGATCATGGCATCTTGATCATAATTCTCAAGATCCTGAGTGTCAGCTGACCTCTAAGCTAGGAATATATATCTTGGCCACCCACGTGCAACAAATCAATGAACTCTACTTTCTTCAGCTGCAACTATTATACTTAGCTGGATTGCTAGATTTCATCACATCATATCATTAAGGAAGATAGTTGACTATACCCTACCTATAGTCATATCAAATATCAAATTTTAGAAAGCCATGCACACCAAATGCGGCTAATTCTTATTGAATAGAGCGGCATTAGCAGCCAGACTCCAAAAAATTGAAGCAGAACTCCTAGAATGATGTGATCAGGAAGGATAGAAGCCCCACTGCCGTTCCTCTTTATGGCTCCAATATCCACATATAAATAGGAAAATCAAGAGACCTCCAAGAGAGGTATGTAACGGTTCCATCATGCTCTATTTTTCTTATCTATTTCATAAATTTCATACTTGAACATCCCCCTCCTCGTTCTGATGAGAGACTTATTTTGTAGGTTTTCAATTGCCGTCCCCCTCCTCGCTGTTCGTCTTCCTCCAGCTCCAACCTGAGCTGGGATCTTGTGGCAATATATGGTAAATTAGACAATATGAATACTACATAATGAGTTTCTGGATGATTGTCTACTAAGAACTCAACTAAAGAAGACAACAAGAAAATTACCATCCTTAAGTCCTCTCCCAGCACCGCTTTGTCCGCATGCAAGATAGTGACAACATACATCAGACATCCTCAAGCAACTTTTAGTTCAGCTGAGCAACCAACATTCAGAAGGAGCAAGAACCACCGGTCGAGGGAACAGATCTCGAATCATAAATAAACAAAGCCAATACCATCCACGATGAGCTCTGCACTTTATATTACTTGGCAAAGTTTGGATCTTGAGAAAAATACGAGAGGAGATAGGAGTCCCACAAAAATTAGGATCTCATATGCTCAACCGTGTAATATTAGAACCCCAAATTTCCAAAACATCAAGGGATTCCGGGCGAACTTTTGGCCCTCATCAAATCGGTGGCATCAACCATCCCATCACCTCCTTGGAGGGCTGTCCCGAACATTTTCAAAGATTCTTCTATTTTCTATTATGCCCAAAAGTAGTATATATCGCAGCATAGGAAATCACCTTCTCTTGCTGCGGTGGACTTCCCGACTTTCCAACATCAAACTGGATAAGTATTCTCCCGACTTCAAGTAGTTGCTGAATACAAACTACCGGAAAAAAAAAAAAAAAAACAACGATGGCGTCAATCCGCGAAGGAACTTTGGATAAGATGGCAAACGGTTGCACCGAGTTATCGTGTTTGACCAACTCTCGGACAATTATCTGTGAGAACGGCTGCACCTAACTACCATGTTTGACCAACTCTCCGTGGACCAAAGAAGTTTCTCACCTGAAGCGCAATTAAAGCTTGGATCGAACCGCCTCTCGCACCTTCATTGATCGATCGGACAATTATGTGGGAACGGTTGCGTCTACTTATCGTGTTTGACCAACTCTCGGACAATTGTCTTTAACGGCTGTTTGACCAACTCTTCTTGGAGTAAAGACCTGTAACGCAATTAAAGCTTAGATCAACCCTGCAAGAGGGAAGTCTTCACACATACAACACCATAACAATGGAACTATCTAAGAGTGTGTATGGTTCGCATCTGAACAGTTTAGAAAGTATTTCAGCCATGGTGTAGATTTTATAAAAGTAGATTCTAAATTTGATAGTGAGAATATAAGAATTTTATAGGACAATAAAACTTACATAAAGATGAAGCCTATAAAACTGAAACCATCAAGAATCGTCTGGGATCATCTAAGCAGCCTATCATCCAATCAACCTGCAACCTACAACCACAAAAGAATCAAACTGGATGTGCTTCTCATAGTTTATTGACCAGCACCTTGGTTTCCCAATCCTTCACAATTCCTAATCTGAGTATATCCGGTGGAGAGGATCTTACAAGCTTTCGGATGAATGGAGACTAAGATCGTAGGTGTCCTTTTATAACATGCCTCATCCATCAGAAGTAGTATGATATATTGAAATCAATGGATATGATTTGAAATATGGACATTATTCATGAGGTTGCGTAGGTTCCAACTTTTATCAAATCATTAAATTATATTCCTATCTATTTATTGAAGGTTTATTTTTAGTTAGAGTCTATAAGGTTTCGGTGGCATAGTAAAAGCTTAGATTTCAAAATTTTTCTTGATGGAATCCAAGCAACCGAACCTTAAACCTAAGATCCTTGTTGATGGTCAATCAAGCTAAATGGAAGCCATATCTTTTTAAGTTCAATTTGGTGATGACACTATCACAGATAATAAATGTATGTCATCAACGTTATCCATACAGGGATTTTGATCAATGGAAGTACTCCTCTTGGAAACTAAACTTTGCTTGCTAAATTTCATCTTAAGAATTCCACCTGCCTTTCAGAATTTAAAACTCTTTTATTGTGCAGATTCTGATAGACGTCGGATCGGTGGAGCTGAGGAGAAGAGGTTTGCCGTCGTGACTTGAAAACAATAGTTTCATCGGAAGTTCGGTGGTGGTGGCTTCGACAGGATCTGCCGACGAATCAAGTTCAGGCTCTTCTGACAACAAAAATGGAAGTGACTCAGGAATGAGTTCAAACAGAGTTTCGGGAAGAAGAAGGAGCTTAAGAGAAAACATATTTTGGAGGGTCCTTTATAGACGGAGCCAGTAGCCAGACTGAGAGTGAGCGGATGTAAACCATCCAAGTAGTGGGACGCTTGGGAGCCCAAATTAGAGTTTTGTTATGAGAGAGAGGTGTCTGTTGCCGTAATGCGATCGCTGCGTTGAGATTTAATAGTTCAAAGTTCAGAGGAAGCAGGCATTGGTTGGTGAAGCTTTGACTACATCAATTCTAGAAGGAGTTCTGGACTCCTAAAGGGAATTATGGTTAGAGAGATCATCCGGAAAGGACATGTAGTTGAAATCTAAAAAGTAATCCACTGGAGGAATCCGGACGGAGTTCACACTCGATGGAGAGAGTCCAGGAGGAGTATGATTTGATGGAAAAGTTCGACCGAGAGAAGTCGAAGGAGTTTTCAACTTTCTGAAGAAATCCGACTAAAGAAAATCAGAAAGGAGTTTCGGCTCCTGAAGGAATTCGACTGAACGAGAAATCCAGAGAAAGAATTCGGCCTCCTTGAAGGATCCGACTGAAAGAGAAGTCAGGAGGGAGTTCGGCTCTTATAGAATTCTGACCTGAAAAAGACGTCAGAGGGAGTTTCGACTGAAGTTCGAAGGAGTTTGGCTAGGGTTCTACGCCAATGGAGGAGTTCGGTTTGGATTCGACTGTCGGGAGAATTCGGCTACTGAAGGGAGCTCTGCCACTGAAGAAGATCGCTGGGATTCAGCCGCTGGAGGAACAATTCTTGATTTGCAAGCCTCTTCCATGATTATGCGGTTGCCTGTAGGTATAGCATCAGACTGAACTTTCGATGGGAGTGAGATTTATCTCCACAATAAGTTCCCCACTTTTCAGTTCGAAATTTGTAAGAAGGAAGTACAAAAAAGGCAGACTACAAAGTTCTTTTTCGGGCTCTGCATCCATTGAGATTGAAGCTCGGGGGGAGATTTTCTCCAGGTCGAGGTTGTTGAAAAGGATTTTTATCTCGTATTGAACGTTGACGTTTAAGCTGCGGAGGAGTTTTTTTCAATCAAGGTTGAAGAAAATCTTATCTCTATTGTGTTGAGTTGAGTTGTAAGTTGAAGCTCTGGGAGATGTCTTATCTCTGCGGAGTTTAAGGAGATCTTATCTCTATTGAACGTTATAGTTTGAGCTCAGGGAAAAATTCTTATCTTCAGTCGAGGTTGACGTTAAGTGTGATGCTCGGGGAGATCTTACTCCAACCGAGATTGAGTTTGAAGTTGAAGCTCAGAAGAGGATCTTATCTTCACGTCGAGGTTTAATGGAGGATTTTATCTTCCTATCCACTATTGTAATTGAAAGCTCGGGGAGATCTTATCTTAGCCGAGGTTGACGTTGAAGGTTGAAGCTTGGGAGGAGATCTTATCCTCCAGCCGGAGGTTTGAGTAAAAGTTGAAGGCTCGGGGAGTCATTTTATCTCCAGCCCGAGGTTTGAAGTTGAAGTTGAAAGCTCGGCAGAGAATCTATATCTCGCCAGCTGAGGTTTAAGGAGAT
>QRFJ01000397.1:492235-589243 GCA_006176705.1 Cocos nucifera | reverse complement strand
CTAGTGAGAGAAAGGCGATTGAAAGCTAGAAGGTTGCTGCTGCTGCAAAAGACAATTGCTGATCTTTGAAAGGTGTTTTGAAGATCATCTAGATCAGATCCAGATCTAATTTTTGGAGATGTGATAGAGAAGAAGAGGATCTCTAGATCCAACATGAGTGAATACCGATAGAGGCCAGGCACTTGCGTGGCTAGATCTAGAATCTTTCACTGCTTACAGGATCATCAACGAGTAATAGAATTACCCTACATCAAGGTAAATTAAATTTGATTTAATTTATTTAGATTTTATTTTTATTATTAGAATAACAAGGATCAGATCTGAAATATTTCAGATCTGATTAGGATCAAAGAAAAAATTTTTTTGAAATATATCTCTTGATCCGATCAAATCTGAACGAACCTAATCTAGAAAATCAAGATTTCACTTCACTAATAAATTAAATTAAATTAAATTAAATTTATACCTTGTTCTTGGGTAAACTTATTATCTTGTGATGATCCTACTAATTTGCTGAGGTTCTAGATGTAGCCATATAATTGTCTGGCCTTTATCGATATCCACTTGGGTAGGATCTAGAGATCTTCTCCTTCTTAATCTTTTCTCCAATGATCAGATCTAGATCTGATCTTGAAGATCTTTAAAATAATTTTTGAAGATCCGATGTCGTCTCTTGCAGTAGTGCTGTCTTCTTCCTTTGTTGTCGCCTTTCTCTTACTTGGATTGCACCAAACTTGAGCCCGAAGCATCTTGGCCATCGAGAGCAGAGAGAGGATCAGAGGTAGGCATGGAAGAGAGGGGAGAGGGCTATGTAGCATGGGCAAAGGGAGAGCTCTATCAAACCTAGGCGCAGATAGGGTTTATATATACCCTATTGCGCCATGCAGTGCCACATCATCCTGACCAATCACATCTCTACATGCAATCAGATCTAAATCTGATTGGTGGGATGATATCATCTGATCCAATCAGATGAGAGGCCCTCTCAAACATCCTTAGGTGGTGTCAAGACTAGTCAAAGTAGAGTCTTTGGCGCCACCTTGTTTGATACCATGAAGCAACTTAGAGTTCCATCTATATGGGACTCCAGGCATCATTATCCTTGGGCGCACGCATCTTTAGGCATGCGCCCCCTCCTTTTCTCTTTCTAGTAGGGGGATAAGAGATCAAATCTCTCTTCTATGGGTACATGACACATGGGCAGATGTCTAAGTATCAAAGGTCAACATTTGACCAAAGTCAAAAGATAAGAATTAGTAGGTGATGAAAAATGGTAGGTGTTGTCTCAAATTTATCTCATAAATTAACAAAATCCTTTTTTAACCTAGACAAGCTTCAGTCAGACCAAGTAAAGATACCTAAGTTAGCATAAATACATTTGGCTCAGTCGAGATAGCATTTGATGATTGTTGAAGGAGAACATTAGGCTCAATCGTGTGCTAGCACGATTTACTTGAACCTAGTTGAATCTAATTCAAATAAATTGAATTAGATTAGTCCAATTGATGATATCCAGATCCAAATTCTTATTTGTGTGACCCAATTAGATTCAGTTTCATATGGTAATGAGATATGTCATGATTTCTATCATCAACATCATCGAAACACCTTTCGATGGATCAGAACTTTTTTGATTCAGACAACTAGAATGATCAATCATCCAAATCATTCTAATTGCTCCCAAAATCCACCAGTGATACCTAGCAGTATATGGTGGCAACCCATTAGAATTGAAAATGAACCTCTCGGTGCAGTTACCTATCTGATTAAGTTCTTTTATCTTGAACCCTGATCGATTTAAGATTAAGGTGAACTCGTCAAATCCTAATTTCCATCATATGAATTAATCATTCGATTCGAATCCAATGTGAAAACGTTAATAGAAACTATTTCTATTATTTCACTCTACCATGGCCATGGACTTATTAATTTAATTCTCGTGATCATCATAGAGCTGCTCCTCATCTATCGAGGTAGATAGATTCCCTCTTGGTGCAATCCAATTCCTACAATGAACATGCTATAGTCAACATACACCTAGGGTTTCAAATGGCTAGGAGACTGAGTCATGGTGTAGTCAAATTATAACATCCTCAAGGTGAGCTATCAATGCTCCTCAGGTCAAAAAACCAGACACACCACTATAGCTTCGAGATAGTCATCGATGAGAAGGTAGACATCCTAATAACTGCTTGAGGTGGTCATGCTCAATGCCCTCATTCTCTAACGAGTACCTGTACTCTCGCTTTAGTATCTCTATACCTTAGACTCAAGACTCATCTACTATAAAGAAGTGGTTATACACCAATCTTTTGGATCAATCATGATCCTCATGATGAACCCACGGTCAGGAATAATTTATGAGTTAATAATGAAAATTTATGTCTTAAATTTTCAACTATTAAAAATAAGAATTATCATTGCCATTAACTCAAGAGATGTATCATAGACACTAAATATATATTATGATAGAAAATAACCCATTTTATAATTTATAGTCAATTATAATTTTGCCCTTAGAAGTGTATAACAAGTGTCACACAATTCTGGCTTCTAGGGCATACATATCTAACAAACTCCCACTTGGCATAAAGCCAATTGGCTACAATTCTAAGTTTCATCTTCTCAAGGTGGGCTTCGATCTTCTACTGGCCCAACATTTTTGTAAGTGGGTCTACCGCATTGTCGGTGGAGTCGACTCACTTGACCTCGACGTAATCTTTTTTGAGGTAATTGTGGATGAGGTGGTATCGCCGCTCGATGTGCTTAGATTTTTGGTGAGACAGCTCCTTAGCTAGGGCTATGGTGCTATTATTATCGCAGTGTAGAGGAATGGCATCTGATGGCATCACTCCAATCTCTGCGGTAACTTCTTGTACCAGAATGCCTCCTTTGCAGCTTCTGAGGCAGTAATATACTCTACTTCCATGGTGGAATCTGCTATCACTGTTTGTTTGAAACTCTTTCAACTGACAGCACCACCATTTCATACAAATAGACTTCCAGATGTTGACTTTCGATCATCTATATCGGATATAAAATCCAAGTCTGTATACCCCTAGACATGGAGTTCTCCATTATCAAAAACCAACAACATATCCTTAGTTCTTCTTAAGTACTTAAGGATACAATTCACCGAAGTCCAATGTTCTTTGCCTGGATTCGATTGATATCTGCTTGTGACACTCACAGCATGGGCTATATCAGGTCATGTACGTAACATGGCATACATGAGGCTCCCTATAAGGGATCTAGCTCATGCATTCTATCTCCTCAGGAGTGCTAGGGCACATTTTCTTGAAAAGATGAATGCCATATCTGAAGGGTACCAAACCCCTCTTAGAGTTTTTCATGCTAAACCTCTTTAGTAGTTCCTCTATATACATCTTCTATGAAAGTCCTAGCATCCTATTCGGTCTATCTCTATAGTCCTTACTTTCTAGAATAAAGGATGCTTCTCCTAGGTCTTTCATGGAGAATTCTTTGGATAACCATATTTTAACTATGGTCAACATGGGAATATCATTTCCAATAGGGAGGATATCATCCATGTACAATACGATGAAGATAATAGCGCTCCCACTGACCTTTTTGAAGACACGTGGTTCCTCCTCATTCTTGATGAAATAAAATAATTTGATCACATCATTAAAATGAGTATTCCAGCTCCAAGATGCTTGCTTAAGTCCATATATGGACCTTTGCAACTTGCATACTTTGTGATCAGCACCACTGGATGTAAAACCAAGCGGTTGTTCCATATAGATATCTTTCTTAAGGTATCTATTTAAGAATGCTATTTTCACATCCATTTGTCATATTTCATAATCAAAATAGACTGCAATAGAAAGCAATGTGTGGATGAATTTTAGCATAGCTACTAGTGAAATGGTATCCTAATAGTCAATGCCTTTGCGTTGACTATAACCTTTTGCCACTAATCTAGCTTTGAATGTCTCTACATTTTCATCTGCACCAATCTTTCTCTTGTAGATCCATTTACACCCAATAGGTACTATACCTTCTGGTGGATCTTCCAAGATCCAGACTTGGTTTGAGTGCATCAAGTCAATTTCTAACTTCATTGCCTCTAACCATTTCTCAGAGTCGATATCCGATATCACCTCATCATAGATTTTGGGATCATCACCATGAACCCCATTACCTACGAGGAACATTTTTTTTACTTTCTCTGAAATAGTACCTAAGTACCTCTCAGGGGGATGGAAAATTCTTTTCGATCTATGAGGTGGAGGAGGTAGTGATTCTGTATTGGCTCAACCTGATTTGGTTCCATTTGGTCCTTAGCTCGTTGCTCTTGTGAGACTTTCTCATCAAGCTTGATCTGCTTTCCAATGCCGCTATCTTGAATAAACTATTTTTCAAGAAAGATGGCATGTCGACTCACAATCACATTATGGTCTTCTGGAAATGTAGAAATAATATCCTAATGACTCTTTAGGATATCTTATAAATCAAGCTCTAAAGGACCTGAAGTCTAACTTGTCCGCTTGTTGTCTTTTGACATGAGCCGAACAACCCCAAATTCTAAGATGACTCAGATTTGGTTTCTTACCATGCCATATCTCATACAGTATGGTAGGAACGATTTTAGAAGAAATCCTATTCAGTAAGTATATTGTAGTTAACAGACTATGTCTCCAAAGAAAATCAGAAAGGTCTGTAAAGCTCATCATGGATTGAACCATATCTAATAGGATCCGATTCCTTCGTTCTGAAACTCCGTTGAGTTGAGGTATTCCAGGTGGAGTCCATTGAGAGATTACGCCATTTTGCTTGAGATAGTCAAGGAATTTTCGACTAAGGTATTCACCTCCTCAATCTGATCAAAGAATCTTAATAGATTTTTCAGTTTGCTTTTCGACTTCATGTCCGAATTCCTTGAACTTTTCAAAAGCTTCAGATTTGTATTTCATAAGATACACATACCCATACCAAGATAAATCATCGATAAAGATTATGAAGTAGACAAAGCTGCCTCTAGCCGGCACATCAAATGGGTCATACACATTAGTATGTACTAGGACAAGTAGATCCGTGGCTCTTTTCCCATATCCTGTAAAAGGAAGCTTAGTCATTTTACCATGAAGATAAGATTCACAAATTGGATATGATTCAAAAGTCAGTGGACTCAATAGCCTGATTTTTTTCAATTTGTTAATCCTATATTTTGCTATATGACCTAGTCTTAGGTGCCATAGATATCTATCATTTGGACTATCCCTAGGTCATTTTGTTCTTATGGCATTCATATTTTGCTTGATATTAAAAATAGATACATCAATATGTAACTGGTAAAGATCATTAATAAGAAAATCTCTTGCAATTTTATTTCTTTCATAAAGAATGTTATAATGGTCCTTAAGAAAACTAATTATATAGCCTTCTAGTGCTAAGCATGAAATAGAAATCAAATTCCTACTTGGTGTAGGAACATAATAACAGTCCTTTAATACTAAGTCTAAACCAAATGGTAGTCAAAGAGGGTATGTTCCCACAACCACAGCAGCAACTCTTACTCCATTTCCAATGCGTAGAATCATCTCACCATCTCTCAGCCTCCTGCTATCCTCAAGATCCTACATGGAAGTGCACAAATGAGCACTAGAACCAGAGTCAAGCACCCAACTAGATGCAGAAGAAGCTATAAGGTTAGACTCAGTAACGAGCATACCTCCAGAAGGACCAGCCTCCTTCTAATTCTTCAGGGTGGCCAGGTAAGTAGGGTAATTTCGCTTTCAGTAGCTGTCAGTGTTACAATGAAAATACTTTCCTTTGTCAGCAGTCTTCTTCTTCAGCTCTGCCTTTTTTTCTTTTCTCCTTCCACCTTCTGCTTTTTCATAGACTTCTTCTTTCCAAAAGACTTTCTCTTTAAAGAAGTTCATTTCATAGCAAGCACCGAGCCTTTAGAATCTTTTAAGAAAAGATCAGCAGTAACCAGCTTGTTCATAAGCTCGGCTAGAGAATTTTGAAGTTTATGCGTATGGTAGTTCATGATGAACTGTCCATATGCATCAGTCAAGGATTGTAGAATTATATCATTCTATAGATCCAGGTCCAACTTCACTCTGAGCTTCTCAAGATCTTTCAGGTCCTTGATCATCATCAGACAATGATCTTGGACTGACTGTCCATCATGCGTTTTAGTCTTGAATAGTCATTTAGTGACTTAATACTTAGCTGCACGACTCTGTTCACCAAACATCTCTTATAGGTGACTCAACATTTGGCGGGCAGTCCTGATATCTTCATGTTGGTGCTAAAGCTCATCAAACATTGAGTCCAACATGTAGTATCTAGCCTTGTTATCTTCGTCCATCCACTTATCAAGAGACGCTCTCTATTCAGTGGATGGACGAGCTGGTAAGGTAAGGGGGTCCTGGTCCAATACATGAGTTAACTTCTCAGAATCCAAAATGATTTTGAAGTTCCAAAGCCAATCCTTATAATTGGATCCGATTAGTCTATGGGTGTCCAGGATATGTGCTAGCGGGTTGGAAGTAGACATTTTTCTGTAGAGAGTCAAAGTTTCTAGTTAGATATTATAATTAAGACTTGATTAATTTATTTAGAGATTTTAGTTTTAAATAAATTAGCTTCCACTATTTTCTCGAATCCCTGCACTTTCTTTGTAGAGATGCAAAAATCTCCATGATTAATGATTTCTAGTAGATGGTGCGATCCCACCAATTGACTCATCACCTCACCTAATAGTTATTGGTGATGGGTTAGCCAATGGGTGAACAACTCTTGTTCAATGATTCTCTAATCATGGTGCATCCAAACTTGATCTTTAATTTATGAATCTCACCGTGCCCAGATTATTGATCCACTCCTTAGTTAAGTCAGATCCATCATTTGCACAGATTGGATTTCTAATTAGGTCTCTCACCATATCCAAAATATTGACCCCAATCCATCCTCCAGCCCATAGCATCCAATGCCTAATAGACATGGTTGCATCTTTTTGATGCAACCGAACTACTATAACCAGTCAAGAATAATCAATCCCGAAAAGGGCCCGCACATCTACAATGGTGGAAGACCTTAAACTTAATATTTTCTTAGGGAGATTTGATTTAGGTCTCATTAAACTAGACTTGACATAGTCATAACCATTATGACTAACCTTGTGGCATGGGTTAGCTCAAATTATTTGCCACCTCAGATCAGGACTGAGCCAACAAATATGGCTAGGTAAGTGAGATCGGTGGAAGGGATATGACACTAACTTGACAAGAATGCATTCAGATTGAGTAGCTCTCAATTAAAAACCAGTCGATCATATCTACCAAACTTTCCTTAGACACCAAATTATTGAACCAGAATCAATCAGATTAGCCTACAATCCAGACTCTAACCATTGAGCCTAATTAGGTCTTAGCTTGATCGATTACTCACATGACTCAATCTTGACCCAGACTTAATCCTATTAGGTTGGTCAATTTAAGCACTCTTGATCCCATCTAACCAACTCTTGATTCGGTTTGATCAACCGCTTAGACCTAATTGAGCTACCCTAGACCGAACCCAATTTTATGAATGTCTTAAATCTAAAAATTTTTAATTTTTAGACTTAACATATTTCATAATCTTAAATCTTAATTTTAAGTTTAGGATTCATAAATAAAATATGTAAATAAAATCCTAGGATTTCAAGATCTAGGATTTTGCAGAAAATAAGTTTTTGGATTTTTGACTAAGGACGAACGCACAGCATCCTTACACATTATATGAACACCCCATCAAATGGAAGGAGAGGACATTTAAACCCTACTTTGTTCTTATGATCGGATGGCCAAGGGGAATGACTTAATCAGAAATATGAAAACTATAAAACTAGTTAGATCTACATCATATATCTCATATATAAGAATTAAACTAACTATAAACATGTTTTGCATACATCTCATGTATCATATCATGTATGTTTTTAAATCTAAATTATCTCATAATCATCTAAAAAATCAAATTTAAATTGATCATATCAAAATAAATTCTATTCTAGACAATTAAGTAGAACTATTCTACAACTAGTCTAAACATGCATTCATCATATCTCATATGAACCAAAAATTAAATAATTTCATATTTTATTTATCAGATCTTATAATAATATTAATAAGATCAAAAAATAATAAATAAATAAATCTAAAAATTATAACTTATTTAAATTAAATTATGATTATGCAAGACTATACATAGAATAATTCTATTGTAGAACTAGTCATGCATCTTGTACAACTTAGATCTAAATTAATTAATTTTTAATTTTTTTTAATTTTAGATCTAATCATATCTCAAGTAATATCTAAAATCACCTAATTATCAGATTAAAAATAAATTAAAATTAGATCTAAATTATTTATGGAAACCTAACTCTGATACCAGTTGAAGGAAAAATCCTATTTTTTGGGTCAGGTTCGTTCAGATCTGATTTGACCAATAAGAATATTTCAAAGATTTTTTTCTTAGATCTAAATTAGATTTGATACTTTTTAGATCTGATTTGATAAATCTAATAAAATAAAATAAATTAAATTAAATCAAATTTAATTTATATCTTATTCTTGGGTAATTTTATTATCCTTTGATGATCATGTTGATTTGCTAAGGTTCTGGATGCAGCCACGCAATCGCCTGGCCTCTACCGATATTCACTAGGACAAGATCTGAAGATCTTCTCCTTCTTAATCTTTTCTCTAAAGATCATATCTAAATCTGATCTTGAAGATCTTCAAAATAATTTTTGAGGATCCGATGTCGTCTTTTGCAGCAGTGCTGCCTTCTTTCTTTCTTGTCATCTTTCTCTTGCCTGGATCGCACCAAACTTGAGCCCAAAGCCTCTTGGGCATGGAGAGGAGAGAGAAGATTAGAGGTAGGCATGGAAGAGAGGGGAGAGGGCTACGTGGCATGGGCAAAGGGAGAGCTCTCTCAAACCTAGGCGCAGATAGGGTTTATATAGATCCTGCTATGCCATGCAGTGCCACATCATCCTGGCCAATCACATCTCTATGTGCAATCAGATCTAAATTTAATTGGTGGGATGACATCACCTAATCCAATCAGATGAGAGCTCCTCTCAAACATCCTTAGGTGGTGCCAAGATTGATCAAAGTAGAGTCTTTGGCACCATTTTGTTTGATACCATGAAGCAACCTGGAGTTCCATCTGTATGGGACCCAGGCATCATTATCCTTGGGCGCACACCTTCCTAAGCATGCACCCCCTCCTTTTCTCTTTCTAGAAGGGGGATAAGAGATCAAATCTCTCTCCTATGGGTGCATGACACATGGACAGATGTCTAAATGTCAAAGGTCAACATTTGAGAGAGGCGTGCACCCCCTTCTTTCCTCTTTCTAGCAGGGGATAAGAGATCAAATCTCTCTCCTATAGGTGCATGACACATGGGCAGATGTCTAAGTATCAAAAGATAAGAATTAGTAGGTGATGAAAAATGATAGATGTTGTCTCAAATTTATCTCATTAATTAAGATAATCCTTTTCTGACCTGGACAAGCTTCAGTCAGACCAAGTAAAGGTACTTGAGTTAGCCTAAATACATTTGGCTTAGTCGAGACAATATTTGATGATTGTTGAAGGAGAACAATGGCTCAATCATGTACTAACATGATTTTCTTGAACCTAATTGAATCTAATTCAAATCAGTTGAACTAGATTAGTCCAATTGATGATATCTAGATCTAAATTCTTATTTGTATGATCCAGTTACGTTCAGTTCCATATGGTAATGACTAGTGTCGTAATTTCTATCATCGACATCATTGAAACACCTTTCGATAGATCAGAACTTTTCTAATTCAGACAACTACAATGATCGATCATCCAAATCATTCTAATTGCACTCAAAATTCACCAATGACACCTAGCAGTATATGGTGGTAATTTATCAAAACTAAAAATGAACCTCTCATTGTAGTTACCTGTGTGATTAAGTTCTTCTATCTTGAGCTCCGATTGGTTTAGGGTTAAGGTGAACTCGTCAAACCCTAATTTTCGTCATATGAATTAATCATTCGATTCGAATCCAATGTGAAAATCTTAATAGAAATTCTTTCTATTATTTCATTCTGCCATGGTCATGGGCTTATGGATTTGATTCTCATGATCATCATAAGGCTGCTCCTCATCTATCGAGGTAGATAGATTTTCTCTCGGTGCAATCTAATTCCTATAATGAATATGCTATAGCCAACATATACCTTAGGATTCTGAATGACTAGTAGACCGAGTCATGGTGTGGTCAAACTATAACACCCTTAACGTGAATTGCTGATGCACCTAAAGTCAAAGAACCTTGCACACCACTATCGCTTTGAGCTAGTCATCGATGAGAAGGTAGACTTCCTAATGACTGCTCAAGGTGGTCACGCTCAGTACTCTCATTCTCTAATGAGTACCTGTACTCTCACTCTAATATCTCTACACCATAGACTCAAGACTCATCTATCATAAAGAAGCGATTGTACACCAACCTTTTAAATCAATTACCATCCTCATGATGATCCTACAGTCAGGAGCATTTTATGAGTCAATAATAAAAATTCATGTCTTAGATTTTCAACTCTTGAAAATAAGAATTATCATTGCCATTAACTCAAGGAATGTATCATAGACACTAAATACACATTGTGATAGAAAATCCCATTTTATTATTTATAGTCAAAATTATAATTTTGCCCTTAGAAGTGTATAACAAGTGTCAGCCAATTTTGGCTTCTAGGGCATAGATATCTAACAGAAAAAGGATGAAAAAATAAGCTACTAATCAATGGCAAAACATTTCTTCTGACCATAAAAAGATAAATATAAATTCACTTCTTTATCCTTAAAATCTTTACAGAGAAAAGATTTTTAAGAAGGCCATTCTAATTAAAAGGACTGTTTCTAAGAAAGGAAAGCTTTCTCTAGAACCAAATGAAGAAAACCCAATTCCCTCATTCTATAATCTAGGACTTCCTTAAGAGACTTTTGACTTAATTAATCTGGTATGGAAAACTCATCTCCTGGATCAAAAAAGGGAGTTTAGAAAAGCTTTGACTACTCTAGCAGATCATCCATCTGAAAAGGAATTATCTTTAACAAAAATAAAAGAATAAATATCACTGATTGGAGGACAATCAAATCAAATTACTCCAAAACTAGTTACTCTCTACCAGATCTGTGATCTTGTAGAGACGCCAACTATGGTCAAGCTAAAAAGGCTTGACTATTGGAAAAAGGCCCAAGAAGCACTAAATTCTAAGTTACATGAAGACATCCTTCAAAGAGCAACCCAGCTGGATGAAGTCAAAAGGCTACTAGAAGATTTACAAATGTTCCTAATAAATGGTTGGAGCTATCCAGAGTTATATTTTCCATTGTTCAACATCTTTACCATGAAAGAAGAGGTCAAAGCTTTATACAAAGGATTAATACAAATAATATTAGTACACCCATTTGCCAGTTTACATATGTTTCCAGCAGTATCCAACAAAGTACTCAATACAATTGCAAGAAAATATCAAAGTATACTAAGATTAATAATTTTTAGTGGGCTGGAAATCAGGAAAATAGGAGAGATCATTCATCCCTTTTAAATGTATGAAGTCAGCATATTAGAGGAAGAAGACTATGTTGGGATAACTGAAAGAAATGGGGAAGAACTTCCAAAGCTTTATGATTTCAAAGAATAACAAGAGAATTGCTATGTTGGAGTCTACCAAGAAGCCCAAAAAAGAAAAATGCAGAAATGTTGGAATGTCAGAAGAATTTGGATAACTACTATGATTCTCATAGAAATTAAAAGACAGTCAGATTGGGGGAGAACATAGGAACCACTTTTGAAGATAGAAAACTATCCTCAAATGGTTCAAGAAAGAATACTAAATCAAGAAAAAATTCTCAAAAGAAGTCATCAGTCAAGCTCTCCTACTTTTGAAGAAACTTTTTCTAGCCTACTGAATACAAAATTCTCCTGAGCATTCAAACTCAAGTGGAAATGAAGACCAGTTTATCAATATATTCACTTTCAACAATCAAGAAGCAACCTTTTCATCTTTTGAAGACTTGACATCTTTTGAGCTCAACCCACTAGGCTGAGATTAAAAAAAGAAAAGAAAAGAAAAGAAAAATATTTTTTTACTAACCCTCTGCCAAAACTTTGTTAGGATGTTTTTCTGTAGGTACTACATTCAAAATTTGTTTGCCTCTCATAATAGCCAAAGATAGATCACTACTCCAAGGTCGACAGAAGCTATCAATCAGGCTACAAAAGAATTTCAAAAATGATAAGTAACAGCCTACAGTACACTTGAAATGAAGCATAACGATCTACAAGAAGATTCCTGATAAGCACAGCTATAGGAAGATTCTCTGACAAAAGTAACTACAGAAAAAGATAGCTATAGGAAGATCCGAACTTCATTCAATCTCAAATTCGTAGACTCTAAATCAAGTGGTCTACACTGCCCCTTCCTCATTTATAAATAGAGGGGAAGGGCTTCAGCTGGAGTAGGTGGAGTGAGCGGTCGATAGCCTAAGCGACCAAGTGCGGGAATGCTCCACCAAGAGAGTTGAGAGTCTCTTCTCTTCTCTTTCTTGCTACTTCCCAAAGCTAAGGCAGAGCTACTCTTTCTTCTTTCCTCTCTTCTTCTTTCATTTTTCTCTTCTCTTCTTCCCTTCTTTTCTTCCCTTCTCATCCTCTTTTCATCTTCTTCCTTCATTATCTCCTCTCTTCCATCTCATCTCATATTCTCCACTTCCTCACTCAAACATCCACTACGTCCATTACCATACAAATATCTTCCACTACATAAGCCTTCATTTCATCCTAATCTTCAACTTTTCCACCCATAAAAACTCCCTCCTTAACTCTCTCTTGCATCTCCCTATTGCATCTTCCTTTGGCATCTTCGAAATAAAGATCCAAACCTTCTTCTCTTCTCTCCTTTCCATTTCCTCTTTATTCTGCTTCCCTTCTACTATTCATCTTCTTTCTCTGAGAGAAACTCTTGCCAAAGCTCTCTTGTAAATATGTAAGTAAGTGTGCTTAATGTGTGATTAGTATGTATTAGCTTATATCAAGTGTGGTTGGCATCTCTGGTATGTAAATAACTTTGTTTAAGCTTGTATGTGCTTTTAAGCTTTCTTCAGCACTAATGTAAGTACTGCTGTGTAAATAATGTGTACTTATCTTTATAATTATTTTTTAATTTATATTACTATTCATAGTTACTATTCATAATTACTATTCATTATTACTGTTCATAGTTACTATTCATAATTACTATTCATTATTACTGTTTATAGTTACTATTCAGCACTATAGCTCGATACTATAGTAGAAACCACTGTACATTATTGGAGCAGATACTATAGCACTGCTATAGAAACCACTATCCAATACTATAAATTTGGGTACCATAATATAAGAAAAATCATCCAAGTACTACACAGGGTTGTTCTGTAGAAAAACTATGAATCCTGAAGGGTAAACCATCCCTGAGGTTGGTAGAGACTACATTGTAAACAATCGTGCAGTCAGGATAAACAACCCAAATACCTCCTTGTACCCTCAATATCTCGATTGCATTGTAAACAACCATGCAATCACCAGTGCTGAGCATTAAGTATTTCTCAGTTAACTACTGTCTAGTATGCTTTGACAGTAACTATTTATATTAACTATTGAGCAGTATGTTAGTAGTTAGTTTATTTAACTATTTATATTAACTATTAGTTATTGCTTATATTTTGTTTTAAGTTTATTTCAAAAAAAGCAAAAAGCATTAGTTAGTTCTATATCAATTTTTGTTTTGTTTTTAAATTAAAAAAATCAAAAAATATTCAGTTGTTAGTCTGTTAGCATGTTTATTTTGAATCTAAAAAAATATAAAAAAGATTTTTTATTTAATTAAATCATCTATCCAAGTTATTAGTGTCTATCTGCATGCTTGTCTGAGTACTTTTCCTCTTTTTTATCTACATAGTCTATCTATCTGTAGTGTATATCTATCTTTGTTGCCTATCGATCATCTTAAGTAGTCATAGTTATTATCTGTTTACTTTATCTCAGGCTATTGTCTTCTTCTCTTCTTAAAAGTGTCCAATTTGCACTTTCATTCCTAGATTTCGGGTTGTATTGTATATGTACATGGGCAGTATTGTAGTTTTTGGAGCTCATCCTTTAGTGTAGCATAATTGGTATTCGGCCTTAGTTATTGGTAAGAGACATTCTATCCATCTTATACCTTCTAAATCTGGTGTTCCTAGTTCAGTTGCCTGATGTTAGCTGATATAGTGGATCTCCGTATCACTCCAAATTTGAGGTTGCCTCTCCGAGGGCCCGGGTCATCTGATATCAGAGCCTTATTCCTTTTTAGGATGGGAGAAGGGATTAGTGTCTGATTATATGGAGGTTTTTGTAGCAAACTTGTTCTCATAGCTTCATTTCTCATCTGTTCAATCGTTGTACTGTAAGCATGAATTTTGGATTAGTAAGTCGCAGATTTGTGAGGGTGAGGTATGGCTGGTATCGATCGATCTTTTTTTGCTTGCACAACTTAGTCTGAGGATGGTGAGTAACCTATCTTTCTAAGGATAATGACTGCAGAAAAATCTAATTTTGTAACTATAGAAGAGTTAGAAAATAGTTTAGATAAATATAAAATAATAACTACTCTAGATACTTATTATGATTCTTCTAGTAATATAAAAATAAAAATTATAAAAAAAGCTCATAATGTTGATAGACCTTATCTGCCTAATCTTAAGATTACTGTGTTCTAGATTAATAAAGAATGGCTTAAAAAAGATTTTAAATTAGAAGAATATCATAAAAGAAAAAAGTAGTTCTTTATTTCCCATAATAAAACTCAGAAAGACTCTATTAGGGAGGTTTGGTTCATCCAAATGAGGGCCGAAGAGAGACATATTATCTTCTTTGACTGGTTTGATCAATACTATCTTAAGGATCTTGAAAGAGCTAAGCCTGAAGTACAAACATTAAAAATTAACTTACTTTTTCAATCTTGGAAGATTGATGGTAGTCTTGCCAAGAAACCTGTTCATCCTTTAAACCCAACTAAGGTTGAAGGAGAAATAGGTAGACCTAGTTTAGAGGCCAGTCATTCTGAAGTGTCTACTGATAAAATAGAAAAAATTATTAAGGTAGATCACTTAATTCAGGTTGAGATGCAAGAAAGCTTGTCTAACCTTGCCCTTAACACTGTAGGAATGTAGGAGGATGATTCTAATCACACTGATGAAATTTCTATTGGACATCCTCCAATTAAAAAGAGGTATATTTATCAAGAAGAAACTAAGAAATTTCCTCTTGAACCTGTTTCTCCTACTACTGATTCTCGTGAGCTAGAATTAGAAGTCAGATTTGGATCTATTATTAAGTATGTATTTTAAGAATTAAATAAATTAGAGTCTAAGTCCATAGAGTCAGTCCCATGCATAGAGTTAGTCCCCTTAGAACCTTTAGAGTCTAATAAAATAATTAGAAAAAATAAAGGCAAGGTAGTGCATTCTATGGTTAAATTAGGTCTTTTAACCTTAAGAAGGTCTACTTTATCTTTGAAAAAATCTATAAAAATTAGAAAAAGTTATAAAATAAAAGGTTCTAAGCCTTCTAAATTACCTGAACCCTATAGGGAATCATATATCTCTATAGAAATAGAAGGCTATTCTCCGAAGAAGTTTGATAAAGTATTATCTAAAAAATCTAAAGAAAATTATAAAAATTTAGTTTTAGTTGACCTTGTAGATAATGTTAATAATAGAACTAACCAAATCTTTAGGAATAATCTTATAGTTTAGACTTTCGACTTAGAATTTCGTTGTCCTAGACTTGTCCAGGCAAATTTGCATTCGAAAGTCATCTATGATACTACATCTGCCATTGAGTTCAATCAGAATCTTGAGGAATTTACTAAAAATAAAGAGATATTAAATTAAAATTCTAAGAAGATTAATAATGATTCAAAGAAGACAATGGAGATAGCATCATATCTTTGAAGATAATTGAGGAGTTGGTGGGACTACCATCTCACTGACTATTAAAAGAATGAGATTCTAGATGCTATCAAAAGAGAATCTAATAGAAGCCATTGCTTAGATTATCCTTTAGATCTTGTAACTATTGTAAATATCATACAAATATAAAGAATTAGTCTTAGGATAGATCTTAACATTTGTACAATTAGGATTTTCTCAGATCCAAATCAAGAGATTATTTGTAGACTACCTCCTTTATTCTCAGATTTGATCAGACCTAGTATAAAGAATGAAGGCTTTGGTAGAATTGATCTTAATTGCAGAATTCCTCATTACATTTGGATTGTTGGATCTGAACTTTTTTTATGATTATTTGAGTCAGCAGAGAATACTTAGAAGAATAAAATTCGATAATCTCTACTATCAAGATAAAATTCTAATAAATAATTCATTTCCTAAACCTTACAAAAAATTGAAAAAGAAGTATTTTAATAAAAGAGCTAGAAAAATTTCTGAAGACAAGAGAGAAATAGCTCTTTTGAAGAGATATTCGAGGATTTATCCAAGAAAGAATATTAAAATCAAATATCTTATGACATATCATTGTCATTCTAGAAAGAATAGAGTGACCTTAATATATATCAATTTGAAAGAATTCTGTAGCAGTGAAGGATACTCTTACGTCAATGAATCTGGTGATATCCCAATCCTAGAAGCCACTAGGAATACAAAAGAAAAGGCTCCATTAATTGATGATTATGAAGATTTCTTAGGATCCAATGATAAGCATGAAGTTCAAAAATGGTTCTGTGAAATCTTACTTAAGAACCAAAGTATTAATAGGCTCTGGAGCTGATATAAACTTTATTAAGAAAAACTTAATTTCTTTAAAATATTTTGAAAAAATAACTCAAAATAT
This sequence comes from Cocos nucifera, assembly GCA_006176705.1. NCBI lineage: Eukaryota > Viridiplantae > Streptophyta > Magnoliopsida > Arecales > Arecaceae > Cocos > Cocos nucifera. The sequence goes on along the minus strand of QRFJ01000397.1, from coordinate 572,298 downwards.
TAGAATGAAAAAAAAAAATGAAAATCTTAGGACAAGACATAAAATCTCTAATATTTATGTTTGTGTAGGAACCACCTACATTCAAACGTCCTTCTTTTTAGTCAAAACCCTAAGTTAAGAAGTTATATTAAGAAACCCCTTTATAACTTCAATAAAATCTTTCACTGTTACAGACGAAGATATTATTATAAAGATTATTGGTGAAAAGATAATATTAAACTTCTATCTTGAAGGGTCTTTCTTTAACGAACTAAAATAGGTAGTTGAAGTTAGATTCATAAATAAATTTTCTCTTATAAATAAAGACTTCAAGAAAAACTTATCAAATTTTTTTTTCAATCTACTAAAAGGAGTTATTAAATTTATAGGAAGATCCTTTAATATTAGGATTGGCAAAGCCATAAAAATCTATTATGAACACCCTTTTTTCTATCCACCTTGTATCCTAGAAGAAATTAAGTTCTTACCAAAGAAAAATTTAATGAAAAGAACTATTCTCTAGATGTGTACCCTTTTCCACTATAAAAGGATTACTATGGTTAAAGCCTTTAAATTTCAAAAATCCCTGGTTCAGTACTACTTGAACATCTTTAACTTTTATGAAATCTCTTATAAATGATAGAATAGTCATCTCATGAACTCCCTGGCCTGGAGAGTCCTGCATACCTAGGTAAGAAAGAAGATCAATAGAAAGGTATATCATTTTTTTCTATTTTGAAATAGCCTATCAAGATGTTTTCAAAATTATATTCTATGCTTTTAACCTAGCCTTTGAACATATTTTAAGACAAGATGGAAAAAGGATGAAAAAATAAACTACTAATCAATGGCAAAATACTTTTCTTTTGACCTTAAAAAGATAAATATAAATTCACTTCTCTATCCTTGTAATCTTTACAGGAAAAAGATTTATAAGAAGGCCATTCTAATTAAAAGGATTGTTTCTGAGAATGGAAAGCTTCTTCTAGAGCCAAATGAAGAAAACCCAATTCCCTCATTCTACAATCTAGGACTTCCTCAAGAGACTTTTGACTTAATTAATTAGGTATGAAAAACTCAACTATTGGATCAATAAAGGGATTATTGAAAAGCTTTGACTACTCTAGCAGATCATCTATCTGAAAGGGAATTATCTTTAATAAAAATAAAAGCACAAATATCACTGGTTGGAGGACAATCAAATCAAATTACTCCAAAAATAGTTAGTCTCTACCAGATCTGCAATCTTGTAGAGACGCCAACTATGGTCAAGCTAAAAAGGTTTGACTATTGAAAAAAGGCCCAGGAAGCACTAAATTCTGAGTTACTTGAAGACATCCTTCAAAGAGCAACCCAATCGGATGAAGTCAAAAGGCTACTAGACGATATACAAATATTCCTAATAAATGGTTGGAGCCATCCAAAGTTATATTTCCCATTGTTCAACATCTTTTCCATGAAAGAAGTGGTCAGAGCTTTATACAAAGTATTAATACAAATAATATCAGTAGACCTCATTACCAGTTTATATATGTTTCCAGCAGTAGCCAGCAAAGTACTCAAAACAATTGTAAGAAAATATCATAGTATACTAAGAGCAATAATTTTTAGCAGGCTAGAAATCAGGAAAAAAGGAGAGATCATTCATCCCTTTCAAATTTATGAAGTCAGCAAATTAAAGGAAGAAGACTAAGTTGGGATAACTGAAAGAAATGGTGAAGAACTTTCAAAGCTTTTTTATTTCAAAGAATACTAAAAAAATTGCTATGTTAAAGTCTACCAAGAAGCCCAAAAAAGAAAAACTCAGAAATGTTGGAACGATGGATGAATTTGGATAACTACTATGATTCCCATAGAAATTGAATGACAAACAGATTGGGGGAGAACATGGGAACCACTGTTGAAGATAGAAAACTATCCTCAAGAGGTTCAAGGCTAAATACTAAATCAAGAAAATTTCTCAAAAGAAGTCATTAGTCAAGCTCTCCTACTTTTGAAGAAACTTCTTCTAGCCTACCATATACATAACTAAATTCTCCTAAGCATTCAAACTCAAGAGGAAATGAAGACCAGTTTATTGATATATTCACTTTCAACAATGAAGAAGCAATCTTTTCATCCTTTAAAGACTTGACATCTTTTGAACTCAACCCACTAGGTTGAGATGTAAAAATAAAATAAAAAATAAAAATAAAGAGAAGAAAAAGAAAAAGAAAAATATTTTCTTACTAATCTTCTCCCAAAACATTGGTAGAATGTTTTCCTGCAGGTACTACTTCCAAATCTGTTTGCCTCTCATAATGGCCAAAGAAAGATCACTACCCCAAGGCCAACAGAAGTTGTTAATCAGGCTATAAAAGAATTTCAAAAATGATAAGTAAAGGCCTATGGTACTCTTGAAATGATGCATAAGGATCTACAAGAAGATTCCTGACAAGCATAGCTACAGGAAGATTCTCTGACAAAAGTAACTATAGGAAAAGAAAACTACAAAAAGATCCAGACTTCATTTAGTCTCAAATCCATGGACTCCAAACCAAGTGAAATCTGCACTGCCCCTTCCTCATCTATAAATAGAGGGGAAGGACTTCAGCTAAAGGAGGTGGAGTGAGCGGTCGATAGCCTAAGCGATCGAGTGCAGGAAGGCTCCACCTATAGAGTTAAGAGTCTCTTCTCTTCTCTCTTTCGCTACTTCCCAAAGCAAGGGCAGAGCCTCTCTTTCTTCTTCCTTCTTCCTTCCTCTCTTCTCCTTCCTTCTTTCTTTCTTCCCGTCTCTTCTTCCCTTCCTTTCTTTCCTTCTCATCTTCTCATCTCTTCCATATCATCTCATATTCTCCACTTCCTCACTCTGACATCCACTACGTCCATTTCCATATAGATGTCCTCCACCACATAATCTATACATAAGCCTCCATTTCATCCTAATCTTCCACTTGTTTCACCTATAAAAACTCCCTCTTGCATCTTTCTTGGACATTTTTGGAAGAAGAATCCAAAACCTTCTTCTCTTCTCTCCTTTCCATTCCCTCTTCATTCCTCTTCCCTTCTACTGTTAATCTTCTTCCTCTAAGAGAAAACTCTTGCCAAAGCTCCATTGTAAATACGTAAGTAAGTGTGCTTAGTGTGTGATTAGTATGTATTAGCTTGTATCAAGTCTGGTTGGTGTCTCTGGTATGTAAATAAGTTTGTTTAAGCTTGTATGGTATGCTTTTAAGCTTTTTGCAGCACTAATATAAGTATTGTTATGTAAATAAAGTATGCTTTTCTTTATAATTAGTTTTTAATTTATATTACTATTCATAGTTATGATTCATAGTTACTATTCATTATTACTATTCATAGTTACTATTCAGTACTGTAGCTCAATACTGTAGTAAAAACTACAGCGCAATATTGGAGCAGATATAATAGTGTAGCTGTAAAAACCACTATCCAATACTATAAACGGGGGTACCATAGTATGAGGAAAACCATCCAAATACTACATGGGGTTGTTCTATAAAAAAATAGTCAATCCTGAAGGGTAAACCAACCCTGAGACTGGTAGAGGCTGCATTGTAAACAATCGTGCAATCACCAGTGCTGAGCATTAACTATTTATTAGTTAACTACTATCTAGTATGCTTTGACAATAACTATTTATATTAACTATTAAGTTTTATGTTAGTAGTTAGTTTATTTAACTATTTATATTAACTGTTAGTTGTTACTTTATGTTTATTTAATTTATGCTAATATTTAGTTTTAAGTTTATTTTAGAAAAAAGCAAAAAATATTAGTTAGTTAGGTGTTAGTTTGATAGTATGTTTGTTTTATATCAAAAAAAACCAAAAATATTTAGTTGTTAATATATTTTAAATCTAAAAAAAATATAAATGATCTTCTTCTTTAGTTAGTTTATGGGAGTGTGTCTAGTTATTTGTATGAGTCTGTCTAGTCTATTTATTTTTACTATTAGTTTGTCCAACTTATTTTTCTGTTGATCATCTTAAGTAGTCATAGTTATTATCTATTTGCTTTATCTCAGGCTGTTGTCTTCTCTTTTTCTTTAAAGTGTCCAATTTGCACTTTTATTCCTAGGTTTCGGGCTGTATTGTATGTTAGATATCTGTGCCCTAGAAGCCAGAATTGGCTGAACTTGTAATACACTTCTAGGGGCAAAATTGTAATTATGATCATAATAAATAAAATGGGTTATTTTCTATCACATATGTGTATTTAGTGTTTGTGATACATCCTTTGAGTTAATGGTAATGATAATTCATATTTTCAAGAGTTGAAAATTTAAGACATGAATAATCATTATTAACTCATAAAATGCTCCCGACCATAGGATCATCACGAGGATGGTGATTGATCCGAAAGGTTGGTGTACAATCGCTTCTCTTTAGTAGATGAGTCTTAAGTCTATGGTGTGGAGACACCGGAGCAAGAGTATAGGTACTCGTTAGAGAACGAGGGCACTGAGCGTGACCACCTCGAGTAGTCATTAGGGAGTCTACCTTCTCGTCAATGACTGACTCGATGCTGCAGTAGTGTGTCTGGTTCTTTGACCTGAGGTGCATCGGTAGTTCACCTTGAGGGTGTTATAGTTTGACTACACCATTACTCGATCTCCTAGCCATTCAGAACCCTGAGGTGTATGTTGGCTATAGCATGTTCATTGTAGGAACTGGATTGCATCAAGATGGAATCTATCTACCTCGGTGGTAGAGGAGCAGCCCTATGATAATCATGAGAATCAAGTCCAGAAGTCCATGGCCATGGCAGAGTGAAATAATAGAAAGAGTTTCTATTTAGATTTTCACATCGGACTCGAATCGAATGATTACATCATATGATAGAAACTAGGGTTTGACGAGTTTACCTTAACCCTAATCTGATCGGGGCTCAAGATAGAAGAACTTAATCACACAGGTAGCTGCACCAAGAGGTTCGCATTCAGCTCTGATGGGTTGCCACCATATACTGCTAGGTGTCACTGGTGGATTTTGGGAGCAATTAGAATGATTTAGATGATCGATCATTCTAGCTGTTCGAATCAGAAGAGTTCTGATCCATCGAAAGGAGTTTCGATGATGTCGATGATAGAGATCATGACATATCCCATTACCATACAGAACTGAACCTAACTGGGTCACACAAACAGGGGTTTGAATCTGGTGATCATCAATTGAACTGATCTAGTTCAATTGATCTGAATGAGATTCAATTAGGTTCAAGGAAATCGTGCTAGCACTCGATTGAACCTAACGTTCTTCTTTTGCTATCATAAATAAGTTGTCCTGACTGAGCCAAAGGAGTTTGTGCTCAATCAGAGGCCTTCATATGGTCTGACTGGAGGTTGTCCAAGTCAGAAAAGGTTGTCTTATTTTGTAAGACATTACCTGCCATTTTTGGTCACCTGCCATTTTTTGTTCTTTGACTTTGGTCAAAAGTCTACCTTTGACTGGTCAAATATTGACCATTGACACTTTGACTTTTGACCACATGTCATGCACCTATTGGAGAGCTGGTGGGGGCCTGTCCCCCTGCCAGAACCTGGCAAGGAAGAGGGTGCATGCCACCCTTGGCGTGTGCCCAAGTTGGAGGCGCCTAGGAGTCCCTAGTTGGATAGGGACTCCATCTCCTTTTTGGATTCCAATTAGAGTTCTCCTAAGAACCAACTTTGACTGGTCTTAGGCGCCCTCTAAGGAGGAATCCAGGGGACTCTATTCCCACCAATCAGATTTAGATCTGATTTCATAAAGAGTTGTGATTGGTTGGGAAGAAGAGGAGTTGGATCACAGATAGTCTATAAATAAGACCCTGCGCCCAACTCAGATTGTGATTGGAAGTGATTGAAAGGAATCACAATTCCCCATGCCCAAGGCTGCCTCTCCCCTCTTCCTCCATGCCAAACCACCTTCTCCCTCTCCTCTCCACATCCAAAAGGAGTTTTGGATTTTTGGTTGGTGCGATCCAGATCAAAGAAAGGCGACTGAAAGCTAGAAGGCTGCGCTGCTGCAAAGGACGACTGCTGATCTTCAAAAGGAGTTTTGAAGATCCTCCAGATCAGATCCAGATCTAATTTTTGGAGATGTGATAGAGAAGAAGAGGATCTCCAGATCCAGCCTGAGTGGATACCGGTAGAGGCCAGGCACTTGCGTGGCTAGATCCAGAACCTTCCGCTGCATATAGGATCATCAACGGGTAATAGGATTACCCAATCAAGGTAAATTAAATTTGATTTAATTTATCTATATTTTATTTTAATTTTAAAATAATAATAATTAGATCTAAAATATCTTTAGATCTGATCTAGATCAAAGAAAAAAATTTTGAAATATATCTCTTGATCTGATCAGATCTGAACGAACCTGGTCCGGGAAAATCAGGATTTCCCTTCAACTGGTATCAGAGCCAAGGTTCTAAAAGTGTTTAGATCTGAATTTTAAATTTATTTTAATTAGAAAATAAGTGATTTTAGATGTCACATGAGATGTGATCAGATCTAAAATCAGAAAAAATTAAAATTAAATGATTTGGATCTAAGATTAGAAAATATGCATGACTAGTTCTAAAATAGAATAGTTCTATAGAATAGTCTTGCATGTTTTTAATTTAATTTGATTAAATCATATTTTAGATCTATTTATTTACTATTTTTTGATATTATAATGGTTATAATAACATCTAAAAAATAGTAAATAAAAATTATTTAATTTTAAATATCATATGAGATATGATTGATGCATGTCTAGACTAGTTGTAGAATAGTTCTACATAGTTATCTAGATTAGAATTTATTTTGATTAAGATCAATTTAAATCTAATTTTTTAGATTATTATGAGATAATTTAGATCTGAAAATATGCATGATTCGATACATGAGATGTATGCAAAATATGCCATGATTAGATCTAATTTGTATATGAGATATATGATATAGATCTAAAACTATTTTGTAGTATTGCATGTTCCTGATTAAGGCGTTCCTCTTGGCCGTCCGGTCATAAGAACGAAGAAGGGTTTAAAGGCCCTCTCTTCCATTCGATGGGGTGTTCTTATGATGTGTAGGGGTGCTGCGTGTTCGTCCTTAATCAGAAAATCCAAAACTTACTTTCTGCAAAACCCTAGATCCTGAAACCCTAGGATTTATTGTGCATATTTTGTTTATGAACCCTACTTAATTAAAAATTAAGATTATGGAATATTAATTAGGTCTAAAATTGAGAATTTCAGATCTAAGACATATTCATAATACTGGGTTCGGGCTTGGGTAGCTCAATTAGGTCTAAGCGGTTGATCAAACCGAATCAAGAGTTGGTTAGATGGGATCAACAATGCTTAAATTGACCAGCCTAATAGGATTAAGTCTGGGTCAAGATCGAGTCACGATCAAGCAAGACCTAATTAGGCTCAGAGGTTAGAGTCTGGATTGTAGGCTAACCCAATTGGTTCTGGCTCAACAATTTGGTGTCTAAGGTAAGTTTGGCACATACGATCCGACTGATTTTTAATTGGAAGCTACTCGATCCTGAATGCGTTCTTGTACGAGTTAATGGCATATTCCTTCCACCGGTCTCACTTACCTGGCCATATCTGTTGACACAGTTCTGATCTGAGGTGGTCAATAATCCGAGCTAACCCATGCCACTAGGTTAGTCATAATTGTTATGACTATGACAAGTCTAGTTTAATGAGACCTGAATCAATTCTCCCTAAGAAAAGATTAAGTCTGAGGTCTTCCACCATTGTAGATGTGCGGGCCCTTCCCGGGGTTGATTGTTCTCGACTGGATACAGTGGCTCAGTTGCACCGGGAAAGATGCAACCATGTCTATTAGGCATTGGATGCTATGGGCTGGAGGATGAGTTGGGCTCAATATTTTGGATACGGTGAGAGACTCAATTAGGAACCCAGTCTATGCAAATGGTGGGTCTGACTTAACTAAGGAGTGGATCAATATTTCGGATACGGTGAGATTCATGAATTAGAGACCAAGTTTGGGTGCACCATGATTAGAGAATCATTGAACAAGAGTTGTTCACTCATTGGCTAACCCATCACCAATAACTGTTAGGTGAGGTGATGAGTCAGTTGGTGAGACCGCACCACCCACTAGAAATCATTAATCGTGGAGATTTTTGCATCTCTACAGAGGGAGTGTAGGGATCCGAGAAAATAGTGGGAGCTAATTTGTTTAAAAATAAAATTCTCTAAATAAATTGGTCAAGTCATAAATTACAGTATCTAACTAGAATCTTTGACTCTCTACAGGAAAATGTCTGCGTCCAACCCATTGGCACGTATCCTGGACACACATAGACTGACGGACCCAATTATAAAGATTGGCTCAGGAACTACAAAATTATTTTGGGTTCTGAGAAGTTAACCCATGTATTGGACCAGGACCCTCCCACCTTACCAGCCCGTCCATCCATTGAACAGAGAGCGTCTCTGGAAAAAATGGATAGACGAAGATAATAAGGCCAGATATTACATGTTGGGCTCGATGTCTGATGAGCTCCAGCGCCAACATGAAGATATCGGGACTGCTCGCCAAATGTTGGCTCACCTGCAGGAGATGTTTGGTGAACAGAGTCGCGCAGCCAAATATCAAGTCACGAAATGACTTTTTAAGGCTAAGATGCATGATGGGCAGTCAGTCCAAGATCACTGTCTGACAATGATCAAGGACATGGAAGAGCTTGAGAAGCTCGGTGTGAAGTTAGACTTGGACCTGCAGAATGATATTATTCTGCAATCCTTGACTGATGCATATGGGCAATTCATCATGAATTACCACATGCATAAACTTCAAAATTTCCTTGGCCGAATTAATGAATATGCTGGTCACCGCTGAGCTTTCTATGAAAGGTTCTAAAGGCTCAGTTCTTGCTATGGAATGGACTTCTTCCAAAAGAAAGTCTTATGGAAAAGAAAAAGAAGTCTGCAAAAAAGCAGAAAGGTGGAAGGAGCAAAGAAGAAGAAGGCAGAGCCGAAGATGAAAAGGCCGATGTCAAAGGAAAGTGTTTCCATTGCAACAGCGACGGCCATTGGAAGCGGAACTGCCCTACTTACCTGGCCACCCTGAAGAACAAGAAGGAAGGTCCTTCTGGAGGTATGCTCGTTATTGAGTCTAACCTTACGGTTTCTTCTGCATCCAGTTGGGTGCTTGACTCTGGTTCTAGTGCTCATCTGTGCACTTCCATGCAGGGTCTTGAGGATAGCAGGAGGCTGAGGGATGGAGACATGATCCTACGCATCGGTAATGGAGCAAGAGTTGCTGCAGTAGCCATGTGGAAACATACCCTCTTCGATTACCATCTGGTTTAGACTTAGTTTTGAAAGACTGTTATTATGTGCCTGCAGCTAGCAGGAATTTGATTTCTGTTTCATGCTTAGCACAAGAAGGCTATGTGATTACCTTCTTTAAGGACCATTGTAACATTCTTTATGAAAGAAATAAAATTGCAAATGGTTTCCTTATTAATGGTCTTTATCAGCTACATATTGATGTACCTGTTCTAACTATCGAGCAAAACGTGAATGCCAAACGACCTAGGGATAGTCCAAATGATAGATATCTATGGCACCTGAGATTAGGTCATATAGCAGAAGATAGGATCAACAAATTGGAGAAAAATGGGCTATTGAGTCCATTGACTTCCGAGTCATATCCAACTTGTGAATCTTGTCTTCAAGGCAAAATGACTAAACTCCCTTTTGTTGGACATGGGGAGAAGGGCCACAGATCTCCTTGCCCTAGTACATACTGATGTGTGCGGCCCATTTGATGTGCCGGCTAGAGGCAATTTTGTCTACTTCATTACCTTTACCGATGATCTGTCTAGGTATGGGTATGTGTATCTTATGAGACACAAGTCTGAAGCTTTTGAAAAGTTCAAAGAATTCAGACATGAAGTAGAAAAACAAACTGAAAAACCCATTAAGGTTCTTCGATCAGATCGAGGAGGTGAATACCTTAGCCGAGAATTCCTAGACTATCTAAAGGAAAATGGCATAGTCTCTCAATGGACTCCACCAGGAACACCTCAACTCAATGGGGTTTCAGAATGGAGAAATCGGACTCTATTGGATATGGTTCGATCCATGATGAGCTTCACAGACCTCCCTGATTTTCTTTGGGGACACTCATTGTTAACTTCAATTTATCTACTGAATAGGGTTCCCTCTAAATCGTTCCTACCACACCGTATGAGATATGGCACGGTAAGAAACCAAGTCTGAGTCATCTCAGAATTTGGGGTTGTCCGGCTCATGTCAAAAGACAACAAGCGGACAAGTTAGAGTTTAGGTCCTTCAGAGCTCGATTCATAGGATATCCTAAAGAGTCATTAGGATACTATTTCTACATTCCAGAAGACCACAATGTGATTGTGAGTCGACATGCCATCTTTCTTGAAAAATAGTTTATTCAAGATAGCGGCATTGGAAAGCAGATTAAGCTTGATGAGAAAGTCTCACAAGTACAACGAGCTAAGGACCAATTGGAACCAAATCAGGTTGAGCCAATAAGAACACTACCTCCTCCACCTCGTAGATCGGAAAGAGTTTTCCATCCCCCTGAAAGATACTTAGGTATTATTTCAGAGGAAGTAGAGAAAATGTTCCTCGTAGGTAATGGTGCTCATGGTGATGATCCCAAAACCTACAACGAGGCGATATCAGATATCGACTCCGAGAAATGGCTAGAGGCAATGCAGTCAGAAATTGACTCGATGCACTCAAACCAAGTCTGGACCTTGGTAGATCCACCAGAAGGTATAGTACCTATTGGGTGTAAATGGATCTTCAAGAGAAAGATTGGTGCAGATGGGAATGTGGAGACATTCAAGGCTAGACTAGTGGCAAAAGGTTATAGTCAACGCGAAGGCATTGACTATCAGGATACCTTTTCTCCAGTGGCTATGCTAAAATCCATCCGCACATTGCTTGCCGTTGCAGCCTATTTCGATTATGAAATATGGCAAATGGACGTGAAAACGGCATTCTTAAATGGATATCTTGAGGAAGATATCTATATGGAACAGCCGCTAGGTTTCACATCCAGTGATACTGATCACAAGGTTTGCAAGCTGCAAAGGTCCATATATGGACTTAAGCAAGCATCTCGGAGCTGGAACACTCGTTTCAATGATGTGATCAAAAAGTTTGGTTTCATCAAAAATGAAGAGGAACCATGTGTTTTCAAAAAGGTCAGTGGGAGCGCTGTTGTCTTCCTCGTATTGTACGTGGATGACATCCTCCTTATTGGGAATGATATTCCCATGATTGACAACAGTCAAATTATGGTTGTCCAAGGAATTCTCCATGAAAGACCTAGGTGAAGCATCCTTTATTCTAGGAATTAAGGTCTATAGGGATAGACCGAATAGGATGCTAGGACTTTCACAGAAGATGTACATAGAGGAAGTACTAAAGAGGTTTAGTATGGAAAACTCTAAGAGGGGATTAATACCCTTCAGACATGGTATTCATCTTTCCAAGAAGATGTGCCCCAGCACACCTGAGGAAATAGAACGCATGAGCAAGATCCCTTATGCTTCTGCAATAGGGAGCCTCATGTATGCCATGCTATGTACACGACCTGATATAGCCCATGCTGTGAGTGTCACAAGCAGATATCAGTCAAATCCAGGTGAAGAACACTGGACTTCTGTGAAATGTATCCTTAAGTACTTGAGAAGAACTAAGGATATGATGTTGGTCTTTGGTAATGGAGAACTCCAAGTCCAGGGATACACAGACTCGGATTTCATGTCCGATATAGATGATCGAAAGTCGACATCTGGAAGTCTGTTTGTGTGCAATGGTGGTGCTGTCAGCTGGAAGAGTTTCCAAGCAAACTGGTGATAGCAGATTCCACCATGGAAGCAGAATATATCGCTGCATCAGAGGCTGCGAAGGAAGCATTCTGGTACAAGAAGTTTGCTGCAGAAATTGGAGTAATGCCATCAGATGCCATTCCTCTATACTGCGACAACAATGGCGCCATAGCCCTTGCTAAGGAGCCGAGGTCTCACCAGAAATCCAAGCACATTGAGCGGCGATACCACCTCATCCGCGATTACCTCGAGAAGGGTTACGTCGAGGTCAAGAGAGTCAACTCCACAGATAATGTGGCAGACCCACTTACAAAGCCGTTGGGCCAGCAGAAGATCGAAGCCCACCTTGAGAAGATGGGACTTAGACTTGTAGCCAATTGGCTTTAAGGACAAGTGGGAGATTGTTAGATATATGTGCCCTAGAAGCCAGAATTGGCTGACACTTGTAATACACTTCTAGGGGCAAAATTATAATTTTGACTATAAATCAATAAAATGGGTTATTTTCTATCACATATGTGTATTTAGTGTCTGTGATACATCCTTTGAGTTAATGGTAATGATAATTCATATTTTCAAGAGTTGAAAATTTAAGACATGAATAATCATTATTAACTCATAAAATGCTCCCGACCATAGGATCATCACGAGGATGGTGATTGATCCGGAAGGTTGGTGTACAATCGCTTCTCTTTAGTAGATGAGTCTTGAGTCTATGGTGTGGAGACACCGGAGCGAGAGTATAGGTACTCGTTAGAGAACGAGGGCACTGAGCGTGACCACCTCGAGTAGTCATTAGGGAGTCTACCTTCTCGTCAATGACTGACTCGATGCTGCAGTAGTGTGTCTGGTTCTTTGACCTGAGGTGCATCGGTAGTTCACCTTGAGGGTGTTATAGTTTGACTACACCATTACTCGGTCTCCTAGCCATATCGGAAATCCTGAGGTGTATGTTGGCTATAGCATGTTCATTGTAGGAACTGGATGGCATCAAGATGGAATCTATCTACCTCGGTGGTAGAGGAGCAGCCCTATGATGATCATGAGAATCAAGTCCAGAAGTCCATGGCCATGGCAGAGTGAAATAATAGAAAGAGTTTCTATTTAGATTTTCACATCGGACTCGAATCGAATGATTACATCATATGACAGAAACTAGGGTTTGACGAGTTTACCTTAACCCTAATCTGATCGGGGCTCAAGATAGAAGAACTTAATCACATAGGTAGCTGCACCAAGAGGTTCGCATTCAGCTCTGATGGGTTGCCACCATATACTGCTAGGTGTCACTGGTGGATTTTGGGAGCAATTAGAATGATTTAGATGATCGATCATTCTAGCTGTTCGAATCAGAAGAGTTCTGATCCATCGAAAGGAGTTTCGATGATGTCGATGATAGAGATCATGACATATCCCATTACCATATAGAACTGAACCTAACTGGGTCACACAAACAAGGGTTTGAATCTGGTGATCATCAATTGAACTGAATCCAGTTCAATTGATCTGAATGAGATTCAATTAGGTTCAAGAAAATCGTGCTAGCACTCGATTGAACCTAACGTTCTTCTTTTACTATCATAAATAAGTTGTCCTGACTGAGCCAAAGGAGTTTGTGCTCAATCAGAGGCCTTCATATGGTCTGACTGGAGGTTGTCCAAGTCAGAAAAGGTTGTCTTATTTTGTAAGACATTACCTGCCATTTTTGGTCACCTGCCATTTCTTGTTCTTTGACTTTGGTCAAAAGTCTACCTTTGACTGGTCAAATGTTGACCATTGACACTTTGACTTTTGACCACATGTCATGCACCTATTGGAGAGCTGGTGGGGGCCTGTCCCCCTGCCAGAACCTGGCAAGGAAGAGGGCGCACGCCACCCTTGGCGTGTGCCCAAGTTGGAGGTGCCTAGGAGTCCCTGTTGGACAGGGACTCCATCTCCTTTTTGGATTCCAATTAGAGTTCTCCTAAGAACCAACTTTGACTGGTCTTAGGCACCCTCTAAGGAGGAATCCAGGGGACTCTATTCTCCACCAATCAGATTTAGATCTGATTTCACAAAGAGTTGTGATTGGTTGGGAAGAAGAGAAGTTGGATCACAGATAGTCTATAAATAAGACCCTGCGCCCAACCCAGATTGTGATTGGAAGTGATTGAAAGGAATCACAATTCCCCATTCCCAAGGATGCCTCTCCCCTCTTCCTCCATGCCAAACCACCTTCTTCCCTTCCTCTCCACGTCCAAAAGGAGTTTTGGATTTTTGGTTGGTGCGATCCAGATCAAAGAAAGGCGACTGAAAGCTAGAAGGCTGCGCTGCTGCAAAGGACGACTGCTAATCTTCAAAAGGAGTTTTGAAGATCCTCCAGATCAGATCTAGATCTGATTTTTGGAGATGTGATAGAGAAGAAGGGGATCTTCAGATCCAGTCCGAGTGGATACCGATAGAGGTCAGGCACTTGCGTGGCTAGATCTAGAACCTTCCGCTGCATACAGGATCATCAATGGATAATAGGATTACCTATATTAAGGTAAATTAAATTTGATTTAATTTATCTATATTTTATTTAATTTCTAAAATAATAATAATCAGATCTAAAACATCTTAGATCTAATCTAGATCAAAGAGAAAAATTTTGAAATATATCTCTTGATCTGATCAGATCTGAATGAACCTGGTCCGGGAAATCCGGATTCTCCTTCATTGTATACGTGCATGAGCAGTATCGTATACTTTGAAGCTCATCCATTAGTATGGTGTAATTGGTATTTGGCCTCGATTTTTGGTAAGAGATGTTTTGTTCACCTTATACCTTCCGAATCTGGTGTTCCCAGTTTAGTTGCCTGACGTAAGTTGATATGCTGGATCTCCGTATTGCTTCAGATTTGAGGTTGCCTCTTCGGGGGTCTGGATCATCTGGTATCAGAGTCATGTTCTTTGTTATGCTGGGGGAAGGGATTGGTGTCTGATTATATGGAGGTTTTCGTAGCGGACTTGTTCCCATAGATTCATTTCTCATCAATTCAATTGCCATGTAGTAAGGACCCATTTGATTTAGCCGATGGACAAACATTTGATTAGGGTTAGTAAGTCATGGATTTGTGAGTATGAGGTATGGCTTGTATCCTCTGATCTCTTTCTAAAGGCATGACTAGGCCTCAGGGTGGTGAGCAACCTAATCATATAAGGACAATGACTTTAAAAAATGCATCTTCTATAAGTTTTGAGGAGCTACAAAATAGTCTGAGTAATTGGGAAATGCCTAGGTTATATGCTAATGAATTATATCATAAGATAAGGTTTTGTTTTAGAAGTACTAATTATATTAAGACCATAGAAAAGACTCTCTCCATAAGTTTGGCTCAACAGACAATTCATCTGTTGAGTCAAGAAGACCTAAAAGAAATTCCATCTGAGTTTAAATACCTTCACCTTAGATTTGTTCAAGTGGCTGTTAAACCTTTAACTAGAAAAGGATTGAACACTTCTATTTTAGGTTGCCTAAGGGATTGTTGAAACCTGAACTTTGCCGATTCACTCTTAGGCCTCATAGAGGCTAGTCTAGCTGAAGGGCCAGTATTCTTCAATATTGGACTAAACTTTTTCGTATCTTTGATAGACCAAAATATCCTTGATAGCCTTGTTCTTAATCTTCAAACCTCTAGATTTGATATGAAACTAGGATTAGAAAATATCTCCATCACCTATAGGGTCTATTACGAAGCCATGACCACTGTCTGCCCTAAAGTAAAATTGATTAATATTAAAGGGGTAACTACGTTGTTTCTTGCTAATCCTAAGAATAATTTCTTAACCCAAAAGACATTAAAGTGGAATGAAATAACTTTACTAGAAGAATGGACTTTAGAACAAGTTATAGAACCCATGAAAGCTCAAAACACCATGGCTAAAAGGATTGTTGAAACCCCTAAAGGAAATGTCGAAGTTCACTTCTCATTCAACAGAAGGATTACTTTAGATAGAAGATTTTCTACCTCTGATGTTCCTATTACTAAAAGAGAAAAGGATCAACAAGGAGCCTCAAACATTGCTTATGCCATGTATGAACTAATGAGTTCTACCTCTGGTCTTAAACTTAATGGTATAGATCTGATAAGTTTCAGATAAACAAAGAGCTGCTAAGAAGAGACTTCTATTCCTTGAAAAATATCAAGAAAAGATTGTGGTTCTTTGAAACCTATGATAAACAAAAAAGTGGTGCTATCAGAGATATTTGGTTTAGGCAAATGGAGGCTGAAAAAAGGCACATCCTTTTCTTTGATTGGCTCGACACCAATTACTTCAAAGGACTTGAAGATATTAGGCTTGAGCTTCAAATTGCTATGATTAAGATTATATCTAATTCTTGGAAAACTGAGAGAGGACCTGATATCGAGTCTGTTCATCCTCCCTTTGAACCAATACAAATAGAAGGAGGAATTTGTGCTAGTCCTTTAAAACTGTGCAACACTGGGCTTAAGGAAACTCCTAAAGTTGAACATCTTGAGCAAATTGCAGAACAACAGAATTTCACTAATATTACTCTTAGAAGCATTGGCCTCCATACCAAAAGAATGGAGAACTTTCTTCTTGAAAAGAAGGAAAAAGCTGGAAAGGTCATCCGAAGATTTCATAAAAGTCAAAAAATAAAACTAGTTATGATGCCTTTAAGCAATGGAGAAAAAACCTCTTCTTCAAAAATTGTTCTACCTATGTTCAATTCTCATGAATTAGACTCCAAGGTCAGCTAGGACCCTCCTTTTTTGATAAATTTATTATTCAAATATGTGCCAAAATGACTTTCCTAAAACATAGAGATACTATTAGCTATCTATTTGGTGATTCTTCTGATGAACTCGACATCTCAGATGACAATAAAGAATATTCATCAGAAAAATCTGATAAAGAATTAGAAGAAAGATCTGTTAGTAATATCCTTAGTAAACTCCAAATTCCAAAAAATCTTGAAGATAGACATAATTATGAGGTTAATAAAATCTCTAGCTATAGACCAATTGTGCAGGCCCCTAGAATTAAAAACTATTATCCTAGGCAAACATATATGGATTTGCAGTTAGAAGAGAATCCTGATACTACATCCACCATTCAATTTGCTAGAAGAATCCTGGTCAAATGGAATCTTGATGGATTTAGTGAATATCAAATTATTACCATTTGTCATCAAATGATGATGTACTCTAATGCCTACAAAGTTCATGAAAATTCTGAGAAAAATATTATTACTATGATAGTCTCTAGTTTCTTAGGATAATTTCCTATCAAAAATAAATTTCTGATGCTGTAGTCACCTTAATCTTGAATATCATCTAACACTTTATTGGTGATTGCACTGATATTTATGAAAAAAAATAGAGAACAATTGATTAATTTAAAGTGCAAAACCATGACTGATTTTAGATGGTATAAAGACACCTACTTTTCAAAACTCTACCAGCTTCCTGACCCAAACCAAGAATTCTGAAAAGAAAAGTTCATATCAGGGCTACCTCCTTTGTTTGCTGAAAAGGTTAGAACTAGACATAGAAATGAAGGAGATGATGTTATTAATTATAGTCAATATGATATGGGTAATATTGCGCAGAAAATTCAACTTGTTGGATTTGAATTATGTAATGATTTGAAAATCAAGGATCAATTGAAAAAACAAAAGATACTTGGAAGAAAGGAATTAGGAGATCTCTACTATCAATTTGGATTCCAATTAGATAAACCATACCACAAAAGGTATAAGAAATCTAAGGATTATTAAAGGAAGCATTATGAAAAGAAATCTCAGAAGATTCCTAAGAAAAGGAAAGACACAAGATCTTGCTCAAAACCTTTTTCAAGAAAAGAAAAGGTTGACTATTAGAAGACACCGCTAGTCTACTTTAAATGTAATCAAGAGGGCCATCTCGCAAGCTGATGTCCTAAGAGTTTTAAAATGAAGATCCGAGAAATTTTTGAAGAAAAAACCTTAGAAGGTATCAAAGAGAAATTAAAAAATCTAATATGTACCTTAAATTTAGCATCCAATGATGAATCTAATTCTAAAGAATGTTCTTGCTGTAATGAACCCTCTGTTAAAAGTGATAGTAGTAAAAATAAACTCCTTATTTTATCTAATGAAGAACAATTTATTATAGATATGATAGATTCTCTAAAAAATCCAGAAGATCGACAAAATCAGCTTGAAGGATTTTTTACCATAATCAAAGGACAAAAATCTAAAGTTCAAAACCCTTTGGAAAATCAAAAATTTTACTCTATTGAAGAAGTTTTTCAAAGAATAAGAAAAGAAAAAGGTCAGAAACCTAGTTTAGAAGGATTACTCAAAGAACAAACCCAGTTAAGAAAAGAGATAACCCTACTTAAGGAAGAACTAAAATCACTTCAAAATATTTTTAAAGAAAATGAGCCTCAATCTATCCTTGAAGAAGAAGAAAACTTTATTGGATCCATCGATAGATATATAAAGCAAAAATGATCCTATGAGATCCTATTTAAAATTGAAGACTATCATTTTACTCCTAGAGCTTTAATTGACTCTAGAGCTGATGTCAACTGTATTAGGGAGGAATTAATTTCTTGTAAATATTATGAAAAATCAGCTCAAAGTATCCCGACTGCTAATGGAGGAATTCTTAAGGTAAAATATAAAATTTCTAATGTTCATATTTGTGTTAATAAGGCTTATTTCCAGTCTTCTTTCCCACTTGTTAAAACTCTCAAACAAGGAATTATTCTAGGAAACCCCTTTCTACCTCAAATCAAACCTTTTGCTGTCACCAACGAAGGGATAATTACTCACATAAATGGTGATGAAGTAATATTTATGTTTTATTCGGACCCTGAAGAATCTTTTCTTAATCAATTAAGAGAAGCTACTAAAATAAATGAATTATCTTTTTGGAAGGACAAGGGAAAAGTCTTATCATCCTTTCAGAAGAAGGACATTCTAAAAAAATAGGTAAATAAATCTTTATCTCAATCAGAATATTTAAGTTTTTTCTTTCTTGACAGGAACCCAAAAGTTTGAAAGAATTCATGAATCATGGTAAGTCACCTGACTGAAAAAGAAAATATCCAAAAGATTGAAGGACATGTAACACAGCCCTCACTCAATTCTACATCTCTCTATAATCTTTGTGAAATACCAGAGATGCCAACAATAGTTAAGTTTGAAATACCTGACTGTTGGAGAAAGGCCCAAGAAGTTTCGATCACTAAGCCATGTAAAGAAATCTATCAGAGATCAACTCAATACTTTATCATTGATAACTAGACTCATCACAAGCCTTCTTTCAATAATATCTACACTAGACATGTAGAAGTCAAAGCACTGGAGAAGATATTCCCCATAGATTGCCCTATGAAGATTAATATATTCTCTCCTATTGTGGCAACCATATTACAAGATATTGGAAGGAATCAAGACTACCTTGAAGTCAAAATATGTAATATTCTTGAGGAGACAAGCTACTTAGAAGTTGTTCATTGGGTGGCAAGAAAATTATGACAACAGCAATACAGGACTGATGAAGAAATTAAGGCATGCCTCAAACTCAAAAACAATATGAAGGCTACCAACAGATCAACATCCTTTGACATCCTCTTTAGCCTAGAGGGCTAAGCAAAAAAAACAAAAAGAGAAAGAAAGAAAGAAAAATGATTTCTTAATAATCTCTACCAAAACTTTGGTAGAATATTGTCTTGCAGGTACATCTTAGAGCAAAGTTCAAGTCTATAGCTATCATTGCCTAGCCAAATAAATGATTAGTGGCCAACAAAAACTGACAATTAGCCTATAAAAGAATTTCAAAAATGACAAGAAATGACCTACAGTATTTTTGAAGTGACACATAACGATCTAGAAGAAGATTTCCTACAATACTCCTGATGTGATGCATAATAATCTATAGGAAGATTTCTAATAGTATAGGTACAAGAAAAAACAGCTACAGGAAGATCTGAACTTCATTTAGTTTCAAATCCATGGACTCCAAACCAAGCGAAGTCTGCATTGCCCCTTCCTCATCTATAAATAGAAGAGAAGGGCTTCAGCTCGAGGAGGAGGTGGAGTGAGCAGTTGATAGCCTAAGCGATCGGAGTGCGAGAAGGCTCCACCTAGAGAGTTTGAGAGTCACTTCTCTTCTCTCTTTTGCTACTTTCCAAAGCTAAGGTAGAGCTTTTCTTTCTTCTTTCCTTCTCTTCTCTTCTTCCTTCCCTTCCTTTCTTTCCTTCTCATCTTCTCTTCATTATCTCATCTCTTTCCTTCATCATCTCATATTCTCCACTTCTTCACTCTGACATCCACTACCATCTTCCACTACATAACTCTCCACTCCTCATTTTTTCCTTATAAATATTCCATCTGAGGGAAAACAAAGAAAAGGAAACTCTCTCCTAAACTCCCTCTTGCATCTTCCTTTGGCATCTTTAGAAGAAGGATCTAAAACCTTCTTCTCTTCTCTCCTTTCCATTCCCTCTTCATTCCTCTTCCCTTTTTCTATTCATCTTCTTCTTCTAAGAGAAAACTCTTGCCAAAGCTATCTTGTAAATATGTAAGTAAGTGTGCTTAGTGTGTGCTTAGTATGTATTAGCTTGTATCAAGTGTGCTTGGCATCTCTAGTATGTAAATAAGTTTGTTTAAGCTTGTATGGTGTGCTTTAAGCTTTTTTCAATACTAATGTAAGTACTTCTATGTAAATAAAGTATGCTTTTCTTCATAATTAATTTTTAATTACTATTCATAGTTACTATTTATAGTTATTATTCATTATTACTATTCATAGTTACTATTCAGCACTGCAGCTCGATACTATAGCAAAAATCATTACGCAGTGTTGGAGCAGATATAATAGTACTGCTATAGAAACCACTATCTAGTACTATAAATGGGAGTACTATAGTATGAGGAAAACTATCCAAGTACTACATGGGGTTGTTCTGTAAAAAATAGTCAATCCTGAAGGGTAAATCGACCCTGAGGCTGGTACAGACTACATTATAAACAACCATACAGTCTAGATAAACAACTCAAATACCTCCTTCTATCCTCAGTATCTCGATTACATTGTAAACATCCATGCAAATATCGGTACTGAGCATTAACTATTTGTAGGTTAACAACTATCTAGTATGCTTTGACAATAACTATTTATATTAACTATTGAGTAGTATGTCAATAGTTACTTTATTTAACTGTTTATATTAACTATTAGTTATTTCTTTATGTTTGTGCTTATATTTAATAGTTGTTACTTTATGTTTATTTAATTTATGCTAATGTTTGGTTTTAAGTTTATTTCAGAGAAAAGCAAAAAATATTAGTTAGTTAGGTGTTAGTTTGATAGTTTGTTTGTTTAAATCAGAAAAACCAAAAAGTTTTTAGTTGTTAGTCTATTAGTATGTTTGTTTTGAATCTAAAAAAATATAAAAAAGATTTTCATATTTAATTAAGTCATCTATCTACATACTTGTCTGAGTACTTTTTCTCTTTTTATCTGCATTGTCTATCTATCTTTAGAGTATGTCCATCTTATCTGCCTATCAATCATCCTAAGTAGTCATAGTTATTATCTGTTTGCTTTATCTCAGGCTATTGTTTTCTCCTCTTCTTTAAAGTATCCAATTTATATTTTCATTCCTGGGTTCTAGGCTATATTGTATATGTTGGGAATTATGTTCATCAGCCTATTGACGGTTGAGATATTGTAATTAATTTATTAATTAATAAAATATATTTTAACATTTTTTTCATCTCAAATTTATATTTTCTAATGAACTCCATTGTTGTGATGAAGTTCTTAGAACTATTTAGTTTCAATAAAGAGAGAATTTATCAATTAGTCCTTAAATTTGTTTACGACCAAATGATAGGCTGTTAATTAGAACGACAGCATCCGTCAAGCATAGGTCGCTATATGCCATATAGATTGGTTGTCCTATTAACTAAGAAGTGTGGAGATGCTAGTACAGCATACAGGTGAGATATATGGGTACATCATCTTTGAACGTGACCAACTCTAGAGCATTCTATTGTCGAGAATGTCTCTGATGGCATATAGGTATAAGTATCCCATAGACCTAAGATCACCTCAGTGACTGGCAAGCAACTCACTATGCTTTGGTACCAGACTAACTGAATTTCTAGTTTGGCAACGAAAGGCTTTTGGGCACAGTCATGTACTTATGAAGTCGGTGTGTGATCAAGATGGAATTGACCACTCTAAGAGTTGGAGAAGAATGTATCCCTGTATTTCAATATAGCAAAACCTTGGCCAGGGTAATCCATCAAATGGATTTGATATTTTGAAATACAATATGGACAACCTGATCAGAGTTGATAGTTGAACTCTTAGGTGTCCTATGAGCATTATGGTCAAGGGGACGAATTATCTAGAAACTATATTCGCATGGGTTCTAAGGAGAGTGTTCTACACCTTTCGACCTATCCAACCGTCGGATATCATTGCTAGATGGTCACTTTGATTGGTATAAAAATTTATTCCTATGCTACGGACTTAGGTTCAGACTTATGAGATCACACACATTAGAGTTCACATTTTGGTCGGATGGTTGATCAGCGATTTAGAATCATTTTAGGGTTAAACAATCAATATGATTGGTATTTACCCTAGTGCAAGTGTTATAGGAGGATCGATTAGCAATTTGATTCCTATTTGGCTTAATTTGATTAAGTCAGAAGATTGAGATTAAGTCTAATTAAATATGATTTAATTAGATTTATTTTAGACTTGATTGGATTAAGTCCAATTGGTTTATTGGATAAGTAAAGTGCAAGGAAGAACTAGTCCTAGTCTAACTAGGACTCGAGTCAACCCAATTTTCTAGTTTGATTAGAAAATTAAATTAAAATTAAATCTAACTTAATCTAATTAAATTAAATACTTAAATGGGTTAGGGCCTTATTTAATTAGATTAGTTTGCTCTTATTTTTATTTGGTTAAAAGACCTTGTTTGACCAAGTCAAAATAGGAGTCCTAGTCACCTTGTTTGACCAAGTCAAAATAGGAGTCCTAGTGTGACTAGGACTCCCTATTCCTTGCACCACCTAATCCTCACGCCCCTCCCCTTTTCTCTTTGTATTTTTACGTGAATAATATCCATGCCCAAAGGTTTCTCATGCCTCCCTTCTCTCTTTCTTTTTCTCATATGAAAGTTTGTTGGAAGACCAAGTCAAAAGGAAAATTAGTTTTGCTTAAGGATTCTATGAGATAGAATCCTTGTCAACCAAAACTCTTCCCATAAGTGTGCCGACCCATCCTTCCTTATTTTCTTTGATTTTCATGGTAAAAGAGGACATTATTTTGTGTGCTCCCCTTGCTGGTCTACAGCAGAAAAAAAGGTGGGGGCGCCCAAGAGTTGGGCGCCCCAACAACTTCTCTTATTTGGTCCTTCCTAGTCTAGGTTTTTTATCTAACTTGGACTCTACATATCTATTTATTTAAAAAAAAAATTTGACTAAAATTTTTGTGGTTTCAGACATTTGAGATGCCTATTTGGTATAGAAAAATCATAGAAAAGTTCTTTTGGGTCATGGAGATATTAAAAACATAAATTAGGGTGTCTAGAAAAGAACAAATAAGAAGAAGAGGATCTTCTTCTAGGATTTTTGTTCTAGATCTCTTCCTCCTATTTTGTGAGCTTTTAAGAGGTGTCTTAGCATCACAAATCTTTATCTTTTATTTTGGTATTTTAGAGTATCCAAGCTTCAAAGAAGGAAGTATTAGATCAACCGTCGAAGAGAGATCAGCATAGTGCTAGCATACTATGCTGATTTTCTACATCAGAATCTCTGATCGTATTCGTGGGCTCGCGTGGACGACTCTTAGAGGCTGGATGTGTGTGCGGCTTGTGACTTCATCCTCAAGTCTGAATCAGTAAGTTAAAATATCTAACTTGCTTAGGTAATAGATCTGATCTATTAACTTTATACCTGCATTTGATGTAGTCTAGATTAATTTGATCAACCTTTTCTTTCTTGTTTGATTTTAATTTTTGATTTAATATCATGCCTTGATCGTATAATAAATCTAAGATCTAGGTATTTATATATTTATTTAAGTAAATATTTAATTTATTTAAGTCTTTTGCTGCATGATCTTGAAAAAGTTTCAAGATCTACCTTTGAAATCCTAGATCTGGTTCCTTTAATTGGTATCAGAGCCCAGGTTCTTATTACATGATTTTTATGCATATTTAGATTATTTCTTAGATTAGATTTAATTTATAATCTAATTATTAAATCTAAAATTAAAAAAAAATTTAAATCTCATGAACTACCATAAGGTTGTCCTGCTATAAGGTTTATCACTTACAATAAAAAGATTGTCCTAATTCGTGATGATCTGACTCTAATCATAAATTTATTAGATTTATTCTAATTTTATTTATAATTTAATAAATTTAAAATAATTTTAGATCTAAAAATAAAATATTTTAGATTGCACGGACTGTCATAAGGTTGTCCTACTGTAAGGTTTATCTTTTACAGTAAATAGGTTGTCCTAGTACGTGCTGATCTAAAATATTGATCATAAAATTTTAGATTAGATCTAAGAGATTTTATGATCTAATTAAAAATATTTTAATCTAATTTCAATCATCATAAATATGTTAGATTTGATCTAGAAAGATTTATGATTGATTATTATTGAAATTATTTCAATTACATGAACCTATTTAGATTAGATCTAAATTAGTTTTATGTTTATTTTACTTGCATATTAATTATGAATCAAATATTTAACTTGGTTGATAGAACCATATTGCAAAAATATTTTATAAATATGAAAATCATTTTTGAAAAGCCGAATCCAAATCCTCAGCCCAAAACTTAATTGAGAATTAAGAAGTTGATTGATTAGGATCTAGGATTGTGAATTAAAAATCCTAGGACACGAATCATAACACATTGGGTTAAATGGGTTAGTGAGGATTAGGTCCATTAATTGGGTTAGACCTAGGGTTAGATTAAAAAATGAACTTAATTAGAGAATTGACTAAATCTATTCAATTATTGTCTTAGATTAGGTCAAGGATTCTCTAGATCAATTACAATAGTTGTAGTTGGTCAAGTCCATGTCTTTAACAAGACCCAAGATGGATTTGATTCTTGGCTACCCAGTCTAGCATGAACTGTTAGGTTGATCTAATTGGAACTAATTAAACCAGTTGGTGTCTAAGGTAAACCAGATCGATGGTTTTTAATTGGCAACCCACTTATCTGGCCATTTTTGATAGTGTCTAAGGCAAGCTTTGGCAGACCTCCCATCGATCGAACTTACTTGGCCTTTTGGTGAGATTATATTTTGATGGAATCATCTGACTATTCGAGCTAATTTAGGTGCTCCTAGACTAGCCTATTTATGGTCTTCCTTATGCTGACTTGGTTAAGCCAGTGGGATGATTATGACAAGCTGGTTAATTTAACCTACTCTCTTCTATAAATAAATCCTCTAAAATTATTAAGTTCCTAAAATAAAATAGTTATATGATAACTAGATCATAGCCTCCCATTAAAGTGGATGATAATGGGTCCATCAGTTGGATAATCATTGGAGGCCCAAAGGCCTGGTGTATATCGGTTGATGGAATTATCATCCATTATATGATCTCTTTGATACATCTTTCGAAATGGTGGTCAGGTGGGCCAACCAAAGTTGAGCCTGATCATTCATTGGTTAGATGGGCTAAGTATGGTCATGTTAATGATTGGATCTAACTGGACCCTTTTCTGAGAAGGCGAAACAACTGAACAGGGGCTAGGGCAAAATTTAATTACTAAAAATTATTTAAAAAAATAATTGGTTATGAACCCATCCTTAGATGTACATGGGTTGGCCAACCAAAGTTAGGCTCGTATGCAGTCTACGTGGATTCTAGTACCCACTAAGAAATTAGGGTAATTCCTTGAATTGAAGGTAGAGGCTACCAATTCGAATAAAATAGTGGGAGAAACCTTTTGATTAAAGTTTAAATCTTTTGGTTTAATGAATCAATTATGAATTAGATTTTGGTTTTCCTTTGTGCAGACATGGCCACTTTCCTATCGCTCGGATTATTATTGGATAATGATAAGTTGGAGAGATCCAACTTCGATAGCTGGTATCGAAAGTTGAAGATTGTCCTAGAGCATAAATGGATCCTATATTTATTGACGGATCCTGCACCTGAGGAGCCAGCTACCAATGCACGTGGAACAGTCAGAGACACTTATCAGAAGTGGCTCAGTGATTGAACCATGATGCACTGCATTATGCTGGCTATGATGAGCGATAAGTTCAGTCATAGGTTTGAGACAGCTCAGCCAAATGAAATGCTCCAAGTGTTGGAGAATTCTTTTTGCACATTCGATGACGTTGAGAGGCACAAGATTAGTAGCACCATCTTTCATGCCAGAATGCAGGATGGAGCCTCTATCATAAATCATCTACTGTACATGATCGAGCTGATAGAGCACTTGAGCAAACTCAACTTTCCCTTGTATGAACAACTTAGAGAAGATGCAATACTAAACTCACTGCCAAAGTCCTATCTTACTTTCCTTACTCATTATAGAATGACAAAGCCTAAAGTAAAGTACCATGCCTTACTGGGGT
The DNA here is from genome assembly GCA_006176705.1 of Cocos nucifera. NCBI lineage: Eukaryota > Viridiplantae > Streptophyta > Magnoliopsida > Arecales > Arecaceae > Cocos > Cocos nucifera. The sequence continues at coordinate 545,864 of QRFJ01000397.1, read as the reverse complement.
TACTTCAGAACTTTGAGAAGGATCACCAACTTCATAAAGAGTTGATGAACTTAGTGGGAGGTTCATCTTTTGGTTCTTGACCCTTTAGAAAAGTGAAGAAGAATAAGAAGAAGAAAACAGAGAATGTGCAAGTTCAGGCTGGGACATCAGTGCAGGGCCAGACCAAGAAGATCAACCCGATAAGAGTTAAGTTGAATGCTTCTTTTGCAAGAAGTGGGGGCACTGAAAGAGGAACTGTCCTCAGTACATTGCCTCCCTGAACCCGAACAAGCAAAGAAAGAAGCAAGCTATTGCTAGGCAAGATATTTACATGATAATTCCTTATAATTTTTCTATTTATGATATTACCGACTGGGTATTAGATACCGGTAGCCCTTACCATATTTGCAATTCATTGCAGAGGTTGTAAGTCAGTAGAAGATTTGAGCAAGATGAGAGATTCTTGAATGTTGGAGATGGAAGACCAGTTCCAGTTCTAGCTTTAGGAATTTTGAAACTTGTATTTGAATCTCATACTGTTGTTCTTATTGATTGTCATTTCTATCCTAGTTTCTTTTTCAATATCATTTCTGTAGGCCTTTTGGCCATGAACAATTATGAAATTTCAATAAAGAAATGAGTTTGTAATGTCATTATGAATGGTGTTACTGCTTTCTATGGATAATTGAACAATGGTGTATATATGTTATCACAATCTGTTAATGTAGTCTATTCTATAAGCAAGCACCCTAGATTAGATAGTATATCAGATATCTACTTATGGCACTATAGGCTAGGACATATAAACAAGAACAGGATAAATAGGTTGACTCAAGAGAAAATCCTCGAAGTCAGTGAATGTGAATCACTTCCAACCTATGAGTCCTGTCTTCTTGGTAAAATGACCAAGTCACCTTTTACTAAAAAAGGTGAGAGAGCCAATAAGCTCTTAGATCTAGTATATATTGATGTATGTGGACTAATGAGCATATGTGCTAGAGGTGAATATGTCTACTTCATCACTTTTATAGATGATTTATCTAGATATGGATATGTCTGTCTGATGAAACATAAGTCGAATTCTTTTGAAATATTCAAATGATTCTGAAGTGAAGTAGAAAAACAAACTATGAAGAGTATTAAAACTCTTTGATCTGATCGAGGAGGAGAATATCTTTCTCGTGAGTTTCTCATATATCTAGGAGATAATGGGATTCTCTTTCAATGTACTCCTCCTAGAACACCACAGCATAATGGTGTGTTTGAAAGGAGGAATCGAACTCTATTAGACATAGTTCGATCCATGATGGAATTTGTTAGCTTATCAATATTCTTTTGCGGATATGCACTTGAATCGATTTGTTATCTATTAAATAGGATTCCAAGTAAGTCTGTAGTTAAAACCCCATATGAGATATGGACAGGGCGTAAGCCAGCACTTTCATACCATAGGATTTGGGGGTGCCTAACTTATGTCAAATAATTAATTATAGATAAACTTGGACATAGTTCTAACAAGTGTATATTCATAAGGTACCCAAAAAAGACCAAAGGATACTATTTCTACCATGCTGATGAACAAAAGATATTGGTCAGCCTTAGGGCAATCTTTTTGGAAAAGGAGTTCCTTGATAAAGAAACTGTTGCCTCTAAGGTTGAACTTGATGAACTTCAATAGATAGAAATTCTGACATAAAATATTGAACCTAAGTCGGATTTGATCATATCAGATCCAAAGCCTAGTGAACCCACACCATTAAAGCAATCCGGTAGAGTACTGTGCCATCTGGATAGATACTATGGATTCTTGATCCAAGATGGTGATCCCATCGAACTTGATGAGAACGATAAGGATCCGATCACTTATATGAATATGATGTAGAGAACCAACTCTGAGAAATAGCTAGAAGCCATGAGATCCAAAATGGATTCCATGAAGGTCAATGATGTATGGACATTAGTTGACCCACCTGAAGGGGTTAAACCCATTGGGTGTAAATGGGTATTCAAAAGAAAAAGAGGTGCAGACGAAAAGATGGAGACCTATAAAGCCTGTCTGATTGCCAAGGGATATCATCAATGTTTTGGTATTAACTATAACATGATATTGTCTCCAGTGGCAATGATCAAATCCATTCGGATAATGCTTGCAATAGCTGCCCACCTGGACTATGAGATCTGATGGATGGATGTGAAGATGGCTTTCCTAAATAGAGAGCTAATTGAAGAGGTGTATATAATACAATCGAGGGATTCACATCCATAGATGAGTCCAAGGTGTGCAGGCTTCAATGATCCATTTATGTAGTAAAGCAAACATCTCGGAGTTGGAACATGTATTTTGATAAAGTGAGCAAAACGTATGGCTTCATTAAGAATAGAGAAGAACCCTGCATTTATAAATGGGCAAATGGTCCAGCAATGGTATTCTTTATTTTGTACATGGATGACATTCTCTTAATCGAGAAGGACATCCCCACAGTACAAGGAATAAAAGTCTGGTTGTCATCACAATTCTCCATGAAGGACTTGGGTGAAGCATCCTACATCCTAGGGATGAAGATCTATACGGATAGATCTAAAAGGATGCTTGGTATACCCCAGTCCACGTACATAAAAACTATGCTGAAGAGGTTCAGCATGAAGAATTCCAAAAAGGGCTATCTTTTGATAGGCCAAGAAATTTCTCTCTCTAAGAAGAATTATCTGACAACTCTTGAAGAGAGAGAGCGTATGAGTAGAATTCCATATGCTTTGATAGTAGGATCTATTATGTATGCATGACATGTACGAGATCAGACATGGCATACTCACTAGGAGAAGTGAGTAGATACCAGTCTGATCCTAGAGAAAATTACTAAAAGGTGGTGAAAATCATTCTTAAGTATTTATAAAATATTAAGGACCAATGGTTGGTTTATGGTGAGTCAGATCTAAATCTTGTGGGATTTACAGACTTCAACTTTCAATCTGACCATGATGATAGAAAAAATTATCCGGGATACATCTTTACTCTAAATGGTGGAGCCATCTACTAAAAAAGTTTCAAGCAGCATACAATTGCTGACTCTATTTGCGAAGCAAAGTACATGGCAGCATCAGATGCAGCAAAGAAAGCTATGTGGTTGAGAAAGTTCATCACCGAGCTTGGAGTAGCACCCTTCATTGATGGTCCAGTCCTACTCTACTACAACAGCACTGGCGTCAAAGCTCAAGCAAAGGAATTGAAGGCACACCAGCGGACAAAGCACATTCTGCACCACTTTCATTTGGTCCGTGGGATCGTGGATCATGGTGACGTTGATCTTCAGAAGATCAACGAAAAGGAGAACCTAGCCGATCCCTTCACTGAAGCCCTGGCAATCAAGGAGTTCGATAACCATAAGTTGAAGATGGGTATTAGATACTGTGCCGAGTGGCTTTAGGACAAGTGGGAGTTGTTTGGAATTATATCCCAAAGATAATTGTCAGTCTATTGATGGTTAAGATATTGTAATTAATTTATTAATTAATAAAAAATATTTTTGCATCTTTTTTTATCATAAATTTACATCTTCTAATAAACTTCATTATTGTAATAAAGTTCTTAAGACTATTTAGTTTTGATAAAGATAGGATTTATTGATTAGTCCTTAAATTTGTTCACGACCAAATGATAGGCTGTTAATTAGGATGACAGCATCTATCGAGCATAGGTCGCTATATGCCATATAGGTTGGTAGTCCTCTTAACCAAGGAGTGTGAGACACTGGTATAGCATATAGGTGAGATGTATGGGTACATCATCATTGAACGTGACCAACTCCAGAGCATTCTGCTATCTAGAATGTCTTTGATGGGATATAGGTATAAGTATCCCTTAGACATGAGATCACCTCAGTGACTTGCAAGCAACTCACTATGCTTTGGTACCAAACTAACTGAATTTCTAATTTAGCAACAGAAGGCTTCTGGGCATAGTTATGTACTTGCGAAGTTATAGTATGATCAAGATGGAATTGACCACTCCAAGAGTTGGAGAAGAATGTATCACTGTATTTTAATATAGAAAAGCCTTGGCCAGGATAATCCATCAGATGAATTTGATATTTTAAAATACAGTGTGGACAACCTGATCAGAGTTGATAGTTGAACTCTGAGATGTCCTATGAGCATTATGGTCAAGGGGATGAATTATATGAAAACTATATTCGCATGGGTTCTAAGGATGGTGTTCTACACCTTCGACCTATCCGACCGTCGGGTATCATTGCTAGATGGTCACTTTGATTGGTATAAAAATTTGTTCCTATGATACTAGCTTAGGTTTGGACCTATGAGGTCACACACATTAGAGTTTACATTCCAATCGGATGGTTGATCAGTGATTTAGAATCATTTTAGGATTAAACAATCTATACGATTGGTGTTTAACCTAGTGCAAGTGTTGCAGGAGGATCGATTAGCAATTTGATTACTAATTGGCTTAATTTGATTAAGCCAAAAGATTGAGATTAAGTTAAATTAAATATTATTTAATTAGATTTGATTTGGGCTTGATTGGATCAAGTCCAATTGGCTTATTAGATAAGTCAAGTGCAAGGAAGAATGATTCCTAGTCTAACTAGGACTCGAATCAACGTAATTTTCTAATTTGATTAAAAAATTAAATTAAAATTTAATTTAATTTAATTTAATTTAATTAAGTTCTTAAATAGATTAGGACCTTATTTAATTAGGTTAGTTTACTCTTGTTTTTATTTGGTTAAAAGACCTTGTTTGACCAAGTCAAAATAGGAGTTCTAGTGTGACTAGGACTCCCTATTCCTTACGCCACCTAATCCTCACGCCCCACCCCTTTTGTCTTTGTGTTTTTACGTGAATAATCTCCAACCCAAAGGTTTCTCACACCTCCGTTCTCTCTTCCTTTTTCTTATATGGATGTTTGTTGGAAGACCAAGTCAAAAGGGGAATTAGTTTTGCTTACGGATTCTATGAGATAGAATTCTTGTCAACCAAAACTCTTCCCATAAGTGTGCTAACCCATCCTTTCTTATTTATTTTGATTTTCATGGTAAAAGAGGACATTTGTTTGTGCACCTCCCTTGTTGGTCCGTGGTAGAAAAAAAAGGTGGGGGCACCCAAGAGTTGGGTGCCCCAACAACTTCCTTTATTTGGTCCTTTATAGTCTAGATTTTGACCTAACTTGGACTCCACATATCTCTTCATTTAAAAAGAATTTTTTGCTAAAATCTTCATGGACTATAGACATTTAAGAGGCCTCTTTGGTGTAGAAAAATTAGAGAAAAATTATTTTGGATCTTGGAGATATTAAAAACACAAATCAGGATGTGTCTAGAAAAGAACAAAGAAGAAGAAGATGGTCTTTTTCTTGGGTTTCTGTTCCAGATCTCTTCCTTCCTTTTTGTGAGCTTTTAAGAGGTGTCGCAGCATCACAAATCTTCCTCTTTTCTTTTGATATTTTGGAGTATCCATATTTTGAAGAAGAAAGCATTGGATCAACCATCGAAGAGAGATCAATATAGTGCTAGCATACTATGCTGATTTTCTGCATCAGGATATCTGATCATGTTCGTGGGCTCATGTGGATGACTCCTAGAGGACAGATACATATGCAGCTCATGACTTCATCCTCAAGCCTGAATCAGCAAGTTAGAACATCTAACTTTTTTAGGTAATAGATCTGATCTATTAACTTTATACCTACATTTGATGTAGTGTAGATCTAGGTTGATTTGATCAATCTTTTCTTTCTTGTTTGATTTTAATTTTTGATTTAATATCATGCCTTGATCATGTAATAGATCTAAGATCTAGATATTTATATATTTATTTAAATAAATATTTAATTTATTTAAATCTTTTGCTGTATAATCTTGAAAATGTTTCAAGATCTACCCATGAAATCCTAGAACTGGTTCCTTCAGTATACATACACGAGCCGTATCATATACTTTAGAGCTCATCCTTTAGTATAGCATAATTGGTATTTGGGCTCGATTGTTGATAAGAGATGTTCTGTCCATCTTAGACCTTTCGAATCTAGTGTTCCCAGTTCGGTTGCCCGACGTAAGCTAATATAGTGGATCTCCATATCCGGACAGAATGTCTCTTACCAACAACCAAGGCCAAATATGTTCTATCCGCCTTGTACCTTTCAAATCTGGTATTCCTAGTTCGGTTGCCTAGTATAAGCTAATGCGGTGGTAGTGTGCTTAGTATGTATTAGCTTGTATCAAGTGTGCTTGGCATCTTTGGTATGTAAATAAGTTTATTTAAGGTTGTACGGTGTGCTTTTAAGCTTTCTTCAGCACTAATGTAAGTACTTGTATGTAAATAAAGGATGCTTTTCTTTATAATTAGTCTATTTCTCCTATCCTTCTTTCTTTGATTCCACTATAGATTATTATTTGAAGGGTTCCTGCATCTTTTTCAAGTTGTCTTAACATAGTAGCAACATTATCTAGAAAAATATCCTCCGGATAGGAGCAGTTGATAGTTGCCAGCTTGATAAGTCCTTTATAAAGAGCTCTGATCATTAGTTTGGTTGAGTTGACTTTAATATTTGGAATAAAATGCTTTGGCCAACACCAATCTATTATGTGGTAGAGATGGATCTCTCGGAATATCTCTTTGACTTTGTTAGGTTGAATGATTTTTTCAATGATAATTTCTTGAAGTTCTGGGGTTAGAACTTCTTGAGTCTTTTTCCAGAATCTAGACCTCTTTTCTATAATTATCAATTTTTCATCAAAGGAAATCTAAACTTTTGTAGAGGGAGAAGTTTGAAGTGTTTTTTGGTTTAGTATTTTACCTTTGTCATGATTCATGTTAGATAGCCGTCTCTCCTGGATATGGATATCCTTTTGAGTTGGTTCCCTATTAAAAGATAATGTAGTATGTTCATAAGGTTGGATTACCATATAAAGAGAGATGTTATGACGTTCTGAGGTTAGAATCTTATTTGCTATATTACAGTAGTTTAGCTTTTCACCAAGACTACAAAGGTCGAAAAGAGTGATCCAGTTAGAAGAACCTAATGCTTTTAATGCTGATTTTATCTTGGCAGCTTTAATAATTTTTTTTAATTTTCTTGAGAGTTTTTTTTATTTTACGATATAATCTGCTAGGGATCTAAGAATTCTATGAAAGCCTTTCTTTTGGTTGAAAGCATGTAATTGCCACAATCCTTTAATTAAGGAATAGCTTTCAAGAAAAAGTTTTGAATTGAAAAAGGAAAGACATTTTTGCTTAGAATAGAAAATAATATCTATTGGTGCGAAATCTGGTTGACGTCGAATTGAGCTAGAGTTAAGAAAGAAGAGGTTGCTATCGGTGATCTGCAAAATAAAATTCCACCCGAAGTCAGTGGTGGTGGCTCCGACAAAACCCTCCAATGATCAATTCAGCTCTTCTGGCCAATAGGATTGGAGTGCTCAAGAAAGAACTCTGCAAAGTTTTGGGAAGGAGAAGAGAGCTTAGAGAAAATATATCTGTAGGATTCTTTTTTATAGATGAAGCCTGTAGCAGACTGATAGTGATAGTCATAGCCATCTAGTAGTGCATCGCTCGAGGCCACGTGGGGTTTGTTATGGAGAGAGGCATTGCCTATAATAGACTGATAGTGATAGCCATAGTCGTTCGGTATTGGGCCGCTCGGAGCCATGCGGGGTTTATTACAGAGAGAGGCACCACCTATAGTAGACTGATAGTGATAATCATAACCATCCGATGTGGATCGCTCAGGGCCACATGGAGTTTGTTATAGAGAGAGATGTCCGTTGTCGTGATGTGCCCATTCGTCAAAATTTAATAGTCGAAGTTTGGAGGAAGCAGGCATTGGCTGGTGAAGAGCTTTTACATACATCAATTTTAGAGGAATTCGAACTCCTAAAGAGAATACGGCTAGAGAGAATCATCCGGAAGGAATGCTAGTTGAAATCTGAAAGTAATCTGCTGGAGAAATTTGGATGGAGTTCGAGTGATGGAGAAGTTCAGAAGGAGTCTGACTGATGAAGAAGTTCGAAAGTAGTCCGACTGATGAAGGAGTTCGACCGTTGGAGGAGTTCGATTGCTGAAGGAGTTCGATTGCTGAAGGAGTCTAGAAGGGGTTCGACTGCTAGAGGAGTTCGACTGCTGAAGGAGTTGGGGAGGGGTTCGGCCACTAGAGAAAAAATTTTCGATCGAAGCACTTCCGTGATTACCAGTTATATTAGGCTAAGCATCAGATTGAACTTCGGCGGTAGTGGGGTCATCTCCAACACTAGTCCCCCACTCTCGAGTTTGAAATTCAAAGGAAGAGAGTACAAAAAAGATAACTGTCAAAGTTCTTTTTTGGGCTCTACACACATTAAGATTGAAGCTTGGAGGAGATCTTATCTTCTGTTGAAGTTAAAGCTCTAGAAAGATCTTATCTTCAATTGAAGTTGAAGCTCGAAAGAGATCTTATCTCCCATAGAGGTTGAGAGAGATCTTATCTTCTTTTGAAGTTGAAGCTCAGGGAAGATCTTATCTCCAACCAAGGTTGAAGCCCGGGGGAGATCTTATCTCCAGTCGAGGTTGAAGCTCGAGAAAGATTTTATCTTCAGTCGAGGTTGAAGAAGATCCTATCTCCTATTGAAGTTGAAGCTCAGAGGAGATCTTATCTCCAACTGAGGTTGAAGCCCGGGAGAGATCTTATCTCCAATCAAGGTCGAAGGAGATCCTATCTTTTGTTGAAGTTAAAGCTTGGAGAAGATCTTATCTCCAGCCGAGGTTGAAGAAGATCTTATCTTCTGTTGAAGTTGAAGCTCGAAGGAGATCTTATTTTCAATCAAGGTTGAAGAAGATCTTATCTCCTATTGAAGTTGAAGCTCAGAAGAGATCTTATTCCATTGAGGTTGAGAGAGATTTATCTTCTTTTGAAGCTGAAGCTCAGGAGAGATCTTATTTCCAATCGAGGTTGAAGCTCAAAAAGAGATCTTATCTCCAGTCGAGGTCGAAGGACATCCTATCTTCTATTGAAGTTGAAGCTCGAAAGAGATCTTATCTCCAATCGAGGTTGAAGGAGATCTTATCTTCTATTGAAGTTAATGCTCGGAGATCTTATCTCTAGTCGAGGTTGAAGGAGATCTTATCTTCTGTTGAAGTTGAAGATCGAAAGATATCTTACCTCCCATTGAGATTGAGAGAGATCTTATTTTTTTTTGAAGTTGAAGCTTGGAGGAGATCTTATCTCCAGCAGAGGTTGCAGTTCGAGAAAGATCTTATCTCTAGTCAAGGTCGAAGGAGATCCTATCTTCTATTGAAGTTAAAGTTCGAGGAAGATCTTATCTCCAACCGAGGTTGAAGGAGATCTTATCTCCTATTGAATTTGAAGCTCAGAGGAGATCTTATCTCTAGTCGAGGTTGAAGGAGATCTTATCTCCTATTGAAGTTGAAGCTCGAGGGAGATCTTATCTCCGATCGAGGTTGAAGGAGATCTTATCTCCTATTGAGGTTGAAGCTCGGGGGAGATCTTATCTCCAGACGAGATTGAAGGAGATCTTTTCTCCTATTGAGGTTAAGGCTCGGAGAAGATTTTATCTTCAATCGAGGTTGCAATAGATCCTATCTTCTATTGATGTTGAAGCTTGGAGGAGATCTTATCTCTGGCCGAGATGAAGGAGATCTTATCTCCTGTTGAGATTGAAGCTCTAGAGAAATCTTATCTGCAGCCAAGGTTGAAGGAGATCTTATCTCCTATTGAGGTTGAGGCTCTGGGGAGATCTTATCTTCAGTTGAGGTTGAAGGAGATCTTATCTCCTATTGAGGTTGAGGCTCGGAGGAGATCTTATCTCCAATCGAGGTTGAAGGAGATCTAGGTTGACACTTGAAAGAGAGATCTTATTTATAGTCGAGGTTGAAAGAGATCCTATCTCCTACTGAAGTTGAAGCTCGAAGGAAATCTTATCTTTAGTCGAGGTTGAAGTAGATCCTATCTTCTATTGAAGTTGAAGCTCGAAAAGAGATCTTATCTCCAACCAAGGTTGAAGGAGATATTATCTTTTGATGAGGTTGAAGCTCGGATGAGATCTTATCTCCCATCAAGTTTGAAGAAATCTTATCTTCTATTGAGGTTGAAGCTCAGAAGAATCTTATCTCTGGTCGAGGTTAAAGTAGATCCTATCTGCTGTTGAAGTTGAAGCTCGGGGGAGATCTTATCTCCGACCGAGGTTGAAGGAGATCTCATCTTCTGTTGAGGTTAATGCTCGGAAGAGATCTTATCTCCAGTCGAGGTTGAAGTAGATCCTATCTTCTATTGAAGTTGAAGCTCAAGGGAGATCTTATCTTCGATCGAGGTTGAAGGAGATCTTATCTTCTATTGAGGTAGAGGCTCGGGGGAGATCTTATCTCTAGCCGAGGTCTTATCTCCTATTGAGGTTGAAGGAGATCTTATCTTCTTTTGAAGTTGAAAAACTCGGAAGAGATCTTATCTCCACCCAAGTTTGAAGGAGATCCTATGTCCTATTGTAGTTGATGCTCTGGGGAGATCTTATCTCTAGCCAAGGTTGAAGGAGATCTTATCTTCTATTGAGTTTGAAGCTTGAGGGAGATCTTATCACCAGCCAAGATTGAAGCAGATCCTATCTTCTGTTGAAGTTGAAGCTCTGGGTAGATTTTATCATTGATCGAGTTGAAGGAGATCTTATCTTCTATTGATGTTGAAGCTCAGGGAAGATCTTATCTCCAGCCGAGGTTGAAGAAGATCTTATCTCTTATTGAGGTTGAGGCTTGAGGGAGATCTTATCTCCAACTGAGGTTTAAGGGAGATCTTATCTCCTATTAAGGTTGAGGCTTGGAGAGATCTATCTCCAAAGATCTTATCTCCAAGAGGGTGATCTTATCTTCTGTTGAGGTTGAAGGAATCTTATCTTCTTTTGAAGCTTGGGAGAGATCTTATCTCCAGTCGAGGTTGAAGGAGATCCTATCTCCTATTGAAGTTGAAGCTCAGGAGAGATCTTATCTCCAGCCGAGGTTGGAGTAGATCCTATCTTCTATTGAAGTTGAAGCTCGGGAGAGATCTTATCTCCGATCGAGGTTGAAGGAGATCTTATCTCCTATTGAGGTTGAAGCTCGGGGGAGATCTTATCTCCAGCCGAGGTTGAAGGAGATCTTATCTCCTGTTGATGTTGAAGCTCGGGGAGAATTCTGATCCTGGGTTCGAAATTTGAAGGAAGGGAGTAAAAAAGGTGATGGCCGAAGTCTGGTCCCGGATTCAAAATTTGAAGGAAGCGAGTAAAAAAGGCAATGGCCGAAGTTCGATCTTGGGTTCCCATGCTTGTTGCTTGTTGTGGATGTCGTGCTCATTATGGACGTCGGGCCTAATGTGGATGTCGAACTAGGACCTCTCTTGCAAATCAGGATAAGGTTATGCTTTTTGCATTTGATGTAGTCAAATTGTCATGGAAAAATATGTGTTAGGATTCTCCAACGAGCTTCTTCCTTCTCAATGTCTTTGGTCTACGAGGTTCTAACTTTTGCTTATGTTAGGATGAGATTCTCCTCTCATTCCTAATAGGCTGTAGGGGCACATTAGGACCATTGTCGTAGCCTCTCCTCTCACCTTATTTAAAATGAATGAGGTCTTCGATTTGCTCGCATTAGGATGAGGCTCTCCTCCTATTCCTAACAGGCTATAGGGGCACATTAGAGCCTTTATCAGGGCCTCTCTTCTCACCTCATCTAAAATGAATGAGGCCTTCGACTTTGCTCATGTTAGGATGAGGTTCTCTTCATGTTTCCTAACGGACTGTTGGGGCACATTAGGGCCATTATCAGGACCTCTCCCCTCATCTAATCTAAAATGAATGAGGCCTTCGACTTGCTCATGTTAGGGTGAGGTTCTCGTCCTATCCCTATCATGACAATAGGGGTGCAAATGGACTGTTGAATGGATCTCTGTCCTCCTCCTATCTTAAATAATCGGAGGTCTTCGACTTGCTCATGTTAGGATGAGGTTCTCCTCCTATTTCTATCATGATAATAGGGGCACAAATGGGCTGCTGAATGGGCCTCTCTTCTTCTCCTATCTTAAATAACCGAAGGTCTTCAACTTACTCATGTTAGGACGAGGTTCTCCTATTCCTATCATAGCACTAGGGGCATAGATGGGCTATTGAATGGACCTCTCCCCTCCTTCTGTCTTAAATAATCGGAGGTCTTCGACTTGCTCATGTTTAGGATAAGGTTCTCCTTTTGTTTCCTAACATGGCACTAGGGGCACAAAATGTACTGTTGAATGGGCCTCTCCCCTCCTCCTGTCTTAAATAATCAGAGATCTTTGACTTGCTCATGTTAGGACGAGGTTCTCCTCCTATTCCTAATATGGCACCAGGGGCATAGATGAGCCATTGAATGGGCCTCTCCCCTCCTCCTGTCTTAAATAATTGAAGGTCTTCAACTTGCTCATGTTAGGATGAGGTTCTCCTCCTGTCCCTATCATGGCACTAGGGGCATAGATGGGCCGTTGAATGGGCCTCTACCCTCCTCTTGTCTAGAATAATCGAAGGTCTTCAACTTGCTTATGTTAGGACAAGGTTCTCCTCCTATTCCTAATATAGCACTAGGGGCATAGATGGACCGTTGAATGGGCCTCTCCTCTCCTTCTATCTTAAATAATCGGAGGTCTTCGACTTGCTCATGTTAGGATGAGGTTCTTCTCTTGTTCCTAACATGGCCACTTTTGATTGCTTCTTTCCTATTGTCACATAATTTTTGCACTAAGAAATAATAATGTTGAGATGAAGGATTTTTATTGAACTAAAATTACTGGTAGTACATTCTCAGATTTTCTGAATTCCAAGGTTGTGGGAGCATTGTTCCTCCGAGCTCCTTCATATGATAAGCTTCGGACCAGATGATCTCCTCTATTTCATATGGGCCTTTCCAATTTGGGGCAAGCTTCTCCTGGCTTTGAGACTGAGAGATGGTGGCTCGTTGAAGTACTAAGTTTTCTAGAGATAGTGTTGATGATGTCGAGAGGCCGCTGATCTCCTTATTGTTCCTCCCTCCTTGGTGGTTCTAACTGTGGTAGTGCCCTCGGTAGATCTTGTCTTACTTCAGACCAACGTCTAAGGAATCAATCCTGCCTGCCTCTCCTGATGAGCTCCTCGATCTCATCTTGGAACTGAATGCATTCTTCATTATCATGGCCATGGCCACGATGGTAGAGGTAGTATTTGCTAGGATTGCTCTTGCCAGGATGGGTGCGCATGCTTTCAGGCCTTGATAGTTTCTCCTTGATCTCCATCAATACTTACATTTTTGGAGCATTGAGGGGTGCGTAGTTGTGAAACCTTCTAGGGATAGAACTTCATCATGACCTTCTATCGGAGCTTCTTTGACGATGAGCTTGAGGATGTGTTTGGGCTCGCTTGCACTCAGGGGGAGTCCGTGAGCGCGGTCGAACTTCATTCGACCCTCCATCAGCCATGGGTTTTAGAGACTCACCCACTTGCCACTCTCTTGTGGCTTCCTCATCTTTTGATTTGAAAGCTTCTTCCATTCGGGCATATCCTTCAGCCCGAGATAATAGATCGACAAAATTTTTGGGATACTTCTTCTCTAGGGAGAACAGCAAATCATTCTTCTAAAGGCTACCCTTGAGTGTGGCCATTGCAATAGACTGGTCCAAGTTCTGGACCTCCAATGTAATAGTGTTAAACCAAATGACATAAGCACAGATAGATTCCTCTTCTTTTTGCTTGATATTCATTAGAAAATTCAAACCTCGGTGCGAATGCTAGCTGTTGATGAAGTGAGCCGCAAACTGATGGCTCATCTGGTCAATGGAGAAGATCATACCTGGCCTCAAGGTCGAGTACTAATTTCTTACTGCTTCCTTCAAGGTAGATGAAAAAGCTTGGCATAAGATGGCGTCTGGCATGCCATGGACCAGCATCATGTTCTGAAAGGCCTCTAGGTGATTGATCGGATTAGAGGTTCCATCATAGCTTTCAAATTGGAGAAGCTTAAAGTTCGGCAGAATGAACTCTTGCATAATTTGGAGAGAGAAAGGGGCATCAGTGTGGATGCCGTCATGGTGAGTCGGAGCAACGTGATGGAGTTTTTCAATCCATCGGTCCATCTCTCATAGTTTTTGATCGAGGACGTCATCTCGATCGTAGATCTTGAAAGGCTTTTGATTGTAGATGCTGAAGATCTCTTCTGGAGAAGAATCATGATTCGAACAAGGATTCTCTACTCTCTGTTTCTCCTTTCTAGGGGGGATGGGTATGCTAGCCCAAGTGCTCCTCCTTGGAACTGGTTTCTGACATCCCAATGGTGGGTTTCTTGGTGGAACCAACATCTAGAGCTGTCGTATGGTCTGCACCATTTCACTGAGGCCCTGAACCCACTACATTAGCAGGTTAAACCGCTCTAGATCCACCATGGCCGTTGATGGAGGAAGAGATTGAAGCACCGATGATGGAGCAGGAATGGATGGATCTGGCTTAGATCTGACGATAGAAGTGGTAGATCTTCAGGTAGTCGCCTTCTTTGGAGGCATTTCTTAGGATTGAGGGAGAGGATGAAAATAAACCTTAAAGAAGAAGATCCATAGGGTCGATTGAGCACTCCTTTAAGAACAAGGGTACCTCAGGAATAGAGGGCCCTTCCTTTAGCGCCAATCATATTAGTGTGAAATCTTGTTGATGCTGGATCAAGCTAGAGTTGAGGAAGAAGAGGTCGCCACCAGTGACCTACAAAATAAAGTTCCGCCCAGAGTTAGTGGTGGTGGTTCCGGTAGGATCCTCGAACGATCAAGTCAGCTCTTCTGGCCAACTGGAATGGAGTGCTTAGAAAAGAACTCAGCAAAGTTTTGGGAAGGAGAAGAGAGCTTAGAGAAAACATATCTGAAGGGTTTCTTTCTATAGACGGAGCCTATAGCAGACTAGTAGTGATAGTCGTAGCCATCCAGTAGTGGGCTGCTTGGGGCCACATGGGGTTTGTTATGGAGAGAGGCATCGCTTATAGTAGACTGATAGTGATAGCTATAGCCATCCGAAAGTGGGCTGCTCGGGGCCACGCGGGGTTTGTTATGAAGAGAGGTGCTATCTGTAGTAGACTGATAGTGACAGCCATAACCATCCGATAGTGGGCCGCTTAGAGTTACGTGGAGTTTATTACGGAGAGAGGTGTCCATTATCGTGATGTGTCCATTCGTTGAGATTTAATAGTCAAAGTTCGGAGGAAGCAGGCATTGGTTGGTGAAGAGCTTTGACATACATCAATTCTAGAGGAGTTTGGACTCCTAATGGGAATACGGCTAGAGGGGATCATCCAGAAGGAATGCTAGATGAAATCTGAAAGTAATCCGCTAAAAAAATCTAGATGGAGTTTGACTGATGGAGAACTTTAGAAGGAGTCCGACTGATGGAGAAGTTTGAAAGGAGTCCGATTGATGAAGGAGTTCAGCCATTGGAGGAGTCTGAAAGGGATTCGACCGCTGGAGGAGTCCTGGAGGGGTTAGACCATTGGAGGAGTTCAACTACTGAAGGAGTTTAGCTATTGAAGGAGTCTGGGAGGGGTTTGGCTGCTGGAGGAGTTCAGCTACTGAAGGAGTCCGGGAGGGGTTTAGCCACTGAAGGAGTTCGGCTGCTAAAGGAGTTCGAGAGGGGTTCGGTCGCTGGAGGAAGAATTCTCAATTGAAGCTCTTTCGTGATTACCAGTTACATTAGGCTAAGCATTAGACTGGACTTCGGCGGGAGCGGGGTTTATCCCCAACAATATCTTTATCAAAAATATAGGAATGTAGAATATATTCTTTCATTAGATCACTATCTAGAGTTTTGAAAGACAAATTGGTAGGTGATAAGATTTTGAAATCATCCATAAAGGTTTGCAATCCAGTTTCAAAGGTGAGAGTCATATAAATATTTTGCTGAAGGTAATTTTTAATAAGGTCTTTGTAAAGATTTGAAGCATAGTCAAGATACCTCTAGAGCTCATGCATTTGAATCTCACCTAGTAATCTTTTATCTAATTGTAGAACTTGTTCTAAAGGAAGAATTTTTTCTTCACCTTGAATATTTACTTGAAATGATTTTATAATTGTCTCAAGTATTATAAGTCCATCTTTGACTATCTTTCTAAAGATAAATAGTAGATTCTTCCAATGTGACTGATTATAAATATATATCATTGAAAAATGAGAATAGGTAGAAGGATCTGAATTATATTGCAACTTAATATCCCACAATATTTTAAATAACATCGAGCTCCTTTAATTCCTTTTATTATCTTTTTTCTGCATGGAGTTTGATATTTTTATCCATTGTAATAGTTTGTTTAAAGATTTAAGATCATCTACTAGTCTTAAATTCTTCCTTCTTCTTTTATGCTGCTTTTTTTCTTGCTTAGAGTCTCTAGTTGTAAAAGATAATTCATTTAAGTATTTTACTTCAACTACTTTTCTTAGCTGGTTGAAGTGAGACTCTTCATGATAGAATTTAGATACTACCTTTATATTATTTAGTGAAGCTTTTCCTTCAAAATTCTTAGTGGTTTCTATGACAATATAGGGTTTAGCTTCTACTATATATTCAGTAATGTCTTCTTCAAATAACCTTATCTCTTTTTTGGGTAAGGTTATCCTATTTTCTATTACGGATTATTTCCTAAATAGATTTTCTAGAGAATCACAAGGATCACCAAGATTCAAAGATTCATCAACGTAAGAGTATACTTTTCTGCCACAGAATTCTTTCAAATTGATATTTATTAAGGATTCATCCATAGATATTACTCGATCCTTTCTAGAATGGCATTGATTTTTCATAAGATATTCAATTTCTTTAGAATTCTTTTTTCGATAAGTCCTCAAATACCTCTTGAAAAGGGCCATTTTATATTTATCTTTAGGAATCTTTTTAGCTCTTTTATCAAAGCACTTCCTTTTGGATTTTTTGTAAGGTTTAGGAAAAGAATTATTTATTAGAATTTTATCTTGATCACAAAGATTATCAAATTTTATTCTTCTACATATTCTTTGCTGACTCAAATAATCATCAAAAAGTTTAGATCCAACAATCTAGATGTAACGAGGAACTCTACAATCAATGCTATCAAAGCCTTCATTCTTTATACTAGGTCTGATCAAATCTAAGAATAAAGGAGGTAGTCTGCAAATAAGCTCTTAATTTAGATATAAGGAAATCCTAACTGTATAAATATTGGAATCCATCCTAAGACTAATTCTATAAGTTTGTATCATATTTACAATAATTACAAAATCTAAAGGATCATCTAGGTAATGGCTTTTATTAGATTTTCTTTTGATGGCATCTAGAATCTCATTCTTTTAATAGTCAGTGAGATGGTAATCCCACCAACTCCTCTATTGTTTCCAAAGATATGATGCTATCTCTATTATCTCCACTGAATCATTATTAATCTTGTCAGAATTTGAATTTAATATCTCTTAATTTTCAACAAATTCTTCAAGATTCTGATTGAATTCGATGGCAGATGTAGTATCATAGATGTCTTTTGAATGCAAATCTTCCAAGACAAGTCAAAGATAATGAAATTCTAAGTTGGGATTCCAAACCATAAGATTATTCCTAAAGATTTGGTTAGTCCTAATCCTAACATTATTTACAAGGTCTACTAAGGCTAAATTTCTATTATTATTTTCATCAGATTTTTTGGATAAGACTTTATCAGACTTCTCTGATGAATAGCTTTCTTTATCTATAGAGATATAAGGTTCCCTATAGGGTTCAGATAATTTAGAAGGCTTAGAATCTTTTATTTTATAATTTTTTTAATTTTTATAGATTTTTTCAAAGATAAAGTAGACTTTCTTAAAGCTAAAAGATCTAATTTAGCCTTAGAATGCAATACCTTACCTTCATTTTTTCTAATTATTTTATTAGACTCTAAAGATTCTATGGGGACTGACTCTATGCATGGGACAAACTCTCTAAATAGGACTGACTCTATGGACTTAGACTCTAATTTATTTAACTCATCAAATACATACCTAATAATAGATCCAAATCTGACTCCTAATTCTAGTTCCTGAGAATCTATAGTAGGCGAAATAGGTTCAAGAGGAAATTTCATAGTTTCTTATTGATAAATATACCTCTTTTTAATTGAAAGATGTTCAATAGAAATTTTATCAGAACAATCAGACACTTTCTCCTATAATCCTACAGAATCAAGGGTAAGGTTAGAGAAGCTTTCTTACCTCTCAACCTGAACTAAATGATCTACCTTAATGATATCTTTTATCTTATCAGTAGACACTTCAGAAAGATTGGCTTCAAAACTAGTGCTACCTATTTCATCTTCAACCTTAGTTGGGTTAAGAAGATGAACAGGTCTCTTAGCAAGACTACCATCAATCTTTCAAGACTGAAAAAGCAAGTCAATTTTTAATGTCTATATTTCAGGCTTAACTTTTTCAATATCTTTAAGATAATATTGATTGAACCAGTCAAAGAAGAGAATATGTTTCTCTTCGGCCCTCATTTGGCTGAACTAGATTTTCCTAATAAAGTCTCTTTAAGTTTTATCATGCGAGCTAAAGAACTACTTTTTATGATATTCTTCAGATTTAAAATCTTTTTTAAGTAGTTCTTTATTAATATGGAACTCAATAATCTCAAAATCAAGCAGATAAGGTCTATCAACATTATGAGCTATTTTTGTAATTTTTATTTTTATGTTACTTGAAGGATCATAATAAGTATCTAGAGTAGTTATTATCTCATATTTATCTAAACTATTCTAACTCCTCTATAGTTACATAATATGATTTTTCTGCAATCATTGTCCTTAGAAAGATAGGTTACAGACAGACTATGACATAAAAAAGAGGAAAAGTAGTATTTTCTTCAAATAATTATTGCTTTCTTTTAAGCAATATCATTTCTTTCCTTGTTAAGGATAGTTCCCTCAATAAATCTTCCAGACTAGTTTTTCAACTACTTAATTCGCTTCCTTGAAGATTTTGAGAAACCTTAGAATTTTGTCCTTTTATTAGGGCAAAAAAAATTTCTAATTGATTCTGGCGATCTATTGGGTTTTTCATAGAGTCAATCAGATCAACAATAAATTGTCTTTCGTCAAATAATGCTAAGATTGAATTATTTCTAGTATCATCTTTCTTAGTGCAATCAAGATCTAGGTAAATATCGTTTAAGGGATTTTTTTTTGAGCGAATCTTCAGATAAATCCCTAAAAGAGCTATATATTTTAAATTTTTAGGAATCTTCCTAGCTCTTTTATCAAAACATTTTCTTTTAGATCTCTTTGATAAATGGCCTTCTTTATTAACAAAGATATATGGTTCTCTATAAGGTTTTGGTAGTTTAGAAGGCTTTGAACTTTTTATTTTATAATTTTTTCTAATTTTTATAGATTTTTTCAAAGATAGAGCGGACCTTTTTAAAGGTAAAAGATCTAATTTAGCCTTAGAATCCACTACCTTACCTTCATTTTTTCTAATTATTTTATTAGACTCTGACTCTAAAGGTTCTAAGGGGATAGACTTTATAGACGCGACTGACTTTGTGGATGGGACTGACTCTATGGACTTAGACTCTAATTTATTTAACTCTTGAAATACATACTTAATAATAGATCTTAATCTGTCAACTAAATCTAGCTTATGCTGATTTGTAGGAGGAAAAGTAGGTTCAAGAGGAAGTTTCTTAGTTTCTTCTTGATAAATATACCTCTTCTTAATTGGAAGATGTTCAATAGAAATTTTATCAGAATAATTAGACTCTTCTTTCTACATTTCTACAGAATCAAGGGCATGGTTAGAGAAGCTTTCTTGGCTCTCAACCTGGACTAAGTGATCTACCTTAATAATTTCTGCTGTCTTAATAGTAAACACTTTAGAATGACTGGCTTCTAGATTAGGTCTACCCATTTCTTCTTCAACTTTAGTTGGGTTTAAAGGATGAACAGGTTTCTTGGCAAGACTACCATCAATCTTCCAAGACTAAAAAAGCAAGTAAATTTTTAATGTTTGTACTTTAGGCTTAGCTCTTTCAAGACCCTTAGGATAGTATTGATCAAACCAATCAAAGAAGCGAATATGTCTCCCTTTGGCCCTCAGTTGGCTGAACCAGACCTCCCTAATAAAGTCTTTCTGAGTTTTATTATGGAAATTAAAGAACTGCTTTTTTCTTTTACGATACTCTTTAGATTTAAAATCTTTTTTAAGTAGTTCTTTATTAATCTAGAACTCAGTAATCTCAAGATCAGACAGATAAGGTCTATCAACATTATGAGCTTTTTTTATAATTTTTATTTTTATATTACAGAAGGATCATAATAAGTATCTAGAGTAGTTATTATCTCATACTTATCTGAACTATTTTCTAACTTCTCTATAGTTATAGAATTAGATTTTTCTGTAGTCGTTGTCCTTACAAAGATAGGTTACTCATTATCCTTAGGCCAAGTTGTGCAAGTAAAAAGAGATTGGTCGATACCAGCCATACCTCACCCTCACAAATCTATGACTTATTGATCCTAAATACATGCCTGTCCATCGGCTTAATCAAATAGGTTCTTACCACACAGCGACTGAACAGATGAGAAATGAAGCTGTGGGAACAAGTCCGCTACGAAAATAACTCAATAGTTAATATAAATAGTTACTATCAAAGCATACTAGATAGTAGTTAACTGATAAATAGTTAATGCTCAGCACTGGCAATTGCACAGTTGTTTATAATGCAATCGAGATACTGAGGGTACATGAAGGTATTTGGATTGTATACCTTTACTGCATGGTTGTTTACAATGCTACAATTGTTTGAAGAAAACTCTAAGAAAAAGTTGAAGAAATTCATTATATTGTTCGAGAAGATTCCTTAGAAACTATGGATAAGTATATGGCACAAAAATGGTTTTGCGATATACTTTTCAAACTTGAGGATGGATATCAGTTTAAGTACAAAACCTCATTAGACTTTGAGGCAGACGTAAATTGTATAAGAGGACTTATCCCATCAAAATATTTTGAGAAATCTACTCATAAAATTCAAACAACAAATGGTGAAGAACTCCAAGTAGACTATAAGATTCCAATTGTCCATGTCTATGTTAAGAAAACTTGTATCCAAACGTCCTTTCTACTTATCAAAAACCTTAGACAAGAGGTCATTTTAGGAAATCCTTTCTTAACCTTGATCAGTCCTTTTATAGTTACTAAAAAGGGAATTATTACTTCAATCAAAGGCAAAAGAATCCATATTGATTTCTACTTCAAGCCTGAAGAATCCGTGTTACATCAATTAAGAGAAGCTATTAATTGCAAAGAAAAGTTTATATCTGATCTTTCTTATGAAATCAAAATTGCTAGAATTGATAAAACTCTATCTGATCCTAAATTTCAAAAGATGTTACTATCTCTTGAAAATCAATTCAAAGATAATGTTTGTTCTGAGTTGCCATCTGCTTTCTGGTTTAGAAAGAAACATCAAGTTGGTCTACCTTATGTCTTTGAGTTTCAAGAAGAAAAGATTTCTACCAAAGCTAGACCCATCCAAATGAATAAGAGACTGATAGAAATCTACAAAAATGAGATAAAATCTCTGCTTGATAAAAATCTAATTAGAAAAAGTTCTTCTCCCTAGAGTTGTGCAACCTTTTATGTTGAAAAAGCTGCCGAAAAGGAAAGAGGTGTTCCTAGACTAGTAATTAATTATAAACCTCTGAATAAGGTTTTGCAATGGATTAGATTTCCTATCCCTAATAAACAAGACCTAATAAAAAGAATCCAAGGATCTAGAATCTGCTCAAAATTTGACATGAAATCTAGGTTCTGGAAGATACAAATTAAAGAAGAAGATAGATATAAAATTGCGTTCACTACTCCATTTGGTCACTATGAATGGAATGTGATGCCATTTGGATTAAAAAATGCACCCTCTAAATTTCAAAAAATTATGAATGAAATTTTTCTTCCCTATACTAACTTCATTATAGTGTATATTGATGATGTACTTGTCTTCTTTGAAAACATTGATCAACACTGGAAATACTTGAATATTTTCTATAATGCTATTATAAAAAATTCATTAGTTATTTTGGAAAAAAAAATAAAACACTTCTAAACTAAAATTTAGTTCTTAGGATTTAAGATAAAATATGATCAAATTTCAACCATTATTAGGGTCATATTATTTGCTGATAAATTTTCTAATGAAATCAAAGACAAAAAATAGCTACAAAGATTCTTAGGATGTTTAAATTATGTCTCCGATTTCTATGAATCTGTTGTAAAAGATAGAAAGATTTTGACTAATAGATTAAGAAAGAATCCACCCACTTGGAGTGAACAACATACTATGGTCATTAAAAGGATCAAAGAAAAAATAAAATGTCTTTCCTTTCTAAATATTGCTCATCAAGATGCCCCTAAAATTGTGAAAACGAATGCGTCTAATCTTGGTTATGGTGGCGTATTAAAACAAAAAATGGATGGTAAAGAAAGACCGGTACATTTTACATTCTAGAGCATAGAATGATACTCAAAAAAATTATTCTACTATTAAAAAAGAGATTCTTTCCATCGTTAAAGTTATTACAAAATTTCAAGGAGAACTGTTAAATCAACAATTCCTTCTTCGCATCGACTGTAAGGGTGCAAAGGATGTTTTACAAAAGCATGTTGAAAATTTAGTTTCTAAATAGATATTTGCCCGTTGACAAGATATTCTTTCTACTTTTGATTTCAATATTGAATATATTAAAGGAGACACTAATTCATTACTTGACTTCTTATCACAAAAATTTTTGCAAGAAAATGGATCACAAGAAGGCCATTTTGAACAAAAAAATGATCCCTGAAAGAAGGAGACTTTCCAAAGAATTTAATGAGGAGAACTCAATACCCTCATTTTACAATCTCTGACTCCCTCGGAAAACTTTCAATTTAATCGATCAGGTATGGAAAACTCATTTCTTGAATCAAAAAAGAGACTTCAGGAAAGCCGTGACTATCATTGCAAACCATTTATCCAATAAAGAAATATCATTGATGAAAATAAGAGAACAAATTAAGTTAGTCAGAGAGTAGTCAAATTAGATTACTCCAAAACTAGTTTCTCTCTACCAAATCTATGATTTAGTAGAGACACCAACTATGGTTAAACTAAAAAGGCTTAACTACTAGAAAATGACCCAAGAAGTTTTAAAACCAGAACTTCTTGAATATATCCTTCTGAGGGAAACTCAACCTAATGAAGCAAAGGAATTGCTTAACGAGTTGAAGATGTTTCTTATTAATGGATGGAGTTATCCAAAATTATATCTTCCCCTCATTAATGACTATGCAAAGGAGAATGAAATTAGAGCTCTCTATAAAGGACTAGTGCAAGTTATCTCAATTGATCCTTTTGTCAGTCTACATATATTTCCAGTAATAGTTAGCGAAGTACTTTATGATGTTGGAAGAAAATGCCAATATTTACTAAGAGTTGAAATCTTCAGCAGCATTGAAATAAGAAAAGTGGGAGAAGTAAACTATCCCTTTCAACTTTATGATATTTGCAGATTCAAAGAAGAAGACCATATTGCCCTCATCGATAGAGATGAAGAAGAACTTCCAAAAGAATTGGACTTTGAAGAATATCAAAAAATCTCTTATCCTGAACATTATCAAGAAGCCCCAAAAAGAAAAATTTAGAAGTGCTGGAGCGATGAAAAAATTTGGACTATTACTCAAATTAATGTACAAATAGAAGGAGAAGAAGATTAGGGAAGTTCGTTGGAGCCATTACTGAATATAAAAAATTATCCACATCAAATTCAGCAAGAAATACTTCAGTGGGGTCTTCTATCCTCTGAAAAAAAGTTTCTTCTAGACTCATTCATGAAGGATAGAGATTGACTGATCGATCATTAAAAAAAAATAGAGAGAGAGAAAAAGAGAGAAAAAGAAAAATATTTTATTACTAACCTTCTACCAAAATTTTGCTAGAATGTTTTCCTACAGGTACTAGTTTCAAAATTTGTTTACCTCTCATAATGGCCAAAGAAAGATCACTACTGCCCAGCAGACAAACAATCTAAGGCCCACAAAGCTATCAATCAGGCTGCAAAAGAATTTCAAAAATGATAAGTAACGGCCTACAGTACTCCTAAAATGATGCATAAAGATCTACAGGAAGATTTTTGACAAGCACAGCTACAGAAAGATTCTCTGACAAAAATAACTATTGGAGAAGACTGCTATAAAAAAACTCAAACTTCATTCAGTCTTAAATGCTCAGCTTCGTTTCTCATCTATTCAATCATTGTGCGGTAAGGACCCATTTGATTAAGCCGATTGATAGGTGTGTGTTTAGGACCCATTTGATTTATGAGGGTGAGGTATGGCTGGTATCTTGTGAGGGTGAGGTATGGCTGATATCGTCCAATCTCTTTTTGTTTGCACAACATGGCCTGAGGATGATGAGGAACCTATCTTTCTAAGGATAATGACTGTAGAAAAATCTAATTCTATAACTATAGAGGAGTTAGAAAATAGTTTAGATAAGTATGAGATAATAACTACTCTAGATACTTATTATGATCCTTTTGGTAATATAAAAATAAAAATTATAAAAATAGCTCATAATGTTGATAGACTTTATTTGTCTGATCTTGAGATTGCTGAATTAAAGATTAGTAAAGAACTACTTAAAAAAGATTTTGAATCTAAAGAATATCATAAAAAGTAGTTCTTTAGCTCCCATAATAAGTAGTTCTTTAGATTTTGAATCTAAAGAATATCTTTATTAGAGCAGTCTAGTTTAGCCAAATGAGGGCTGAAGAGAAACATATTCTCTTTTTTGACTGGTTTGATCAACATTATCCTAAGGATCTTAAAAAAGCTAAGCTGAAAGTATAGACATTAAAAATTAACTTGGTTTTTCAGTCTTGGAAGATTGATGGTAGTCTTACTGAGAGATCTATTCATCCTTTAAACCTAAATAAGATTGAAGAAGAAATAGGTAGCCCTAGTTTTGAAGCCAGTAATTCTAAAGTGTCTACTGATAAAATAGAAGATACCATTCAGGTAGATCACTTAGTTTAGGTTGAGAGATAAGAAAGCTTCTCTAACCTTGTCCTTGACACTGTAGGAATGCAAGAGGAAGATTCTGATCACATTGGTGAAATACCTATTGAAAATCTTTCTATAAAAAAGAGGTATATTAATCAAGAAAAAACTAATGAACATCCTCTTGAACTTGCTTCTCTTACTATAGATTCTCAAGAGCTAGAATTAGGAGTCAGATTTGGATCTATTATTAGATATATATTTCAAGAGTTAGATAAATTAGAGTCTAGATCCATAGAGTCAGGTCCATCCTTAGAGTCAGTCCCCTTAGAACCTTTAATATCTATGTCTAATAAAATAATTAGAAAAAATGAAGGTAAGGAAGTGCATTTTAAGGCTAATTAGGTCTTTTAGCTTTAAAAAAGTCTACTTTATCATTAAAAAAATCTATAAAAATTAGAAAGAAATATAAAATAAAAGGTTCTAAGCCTTCTAGCGAACCCTATAGGGAACCTTATATCTCTATAGAAAGAGAAGGCTATTCATCAAAGAAGTCTAATAAAGTCTTATTTAAAAAATCTGATGAAAATAATAATAGAAATTTAGTCTTAGTAGACATTGTAAATAATGTTAGAAATAGGACAAACCAAATCTTTAGGAATAATATAAAGGTTTGGACTCCCAACTTAGAATTCCATTGTCTTAGACTTGTCTAGGCAAATTTGCATTCGAAAGTCATCTACGATACTACATCTGCCACTGGATTTGATCAGAATCTTAAGAAACTTGCAAAAAATAAAGAGATATTAAATTCAAATTCTGACAAGATTAATAATGATTCAGAGAAGACAATGGAGATGGCTTCATTCCTTTCGAGATAATTGAGGAGTTGGTGGGACTACCATCACACTAACTATCAAAAGAATGAAATTCTGGATGCTATCAAAAGAAAATCTAATAGAAGCTATTGCCTAGATTATCCTTTAAATTTTATAATTATTGTAAATATCATACAAATATATATAATTAGTCTTAGGATCGATCTCAACATTTATACAGTTAGGATATCTTTAGATCCTAACCGAGAACTTATTCGTAGACTACCTCCTTTATTCTCAGATTTGATTAGATCTAGTATAAAGAATGAAGGCTTTGGTAGCATTGATTTCAATTGTAAACTTCCTCACTATATTTTGATTGTTTGATCTGATCTTTTTGATGATTATTTGAGTGAGCAGAGAATACTTAGAAGAATAAAACTTGATAATCTCTACTATTAAGATAGATTTTTAAAAAATAAATTTTATTCTAAATTTCATAAAAAATCTAGAAAGAAGTGTTTCGATAAAAGAGCTAGAAAATTTCCTGGAGATAAGAAAAAAATAGCACTTTTGAAGGGATATTCGAGGACTCATCCAAGTAAGAATATTGAAGAAATCAAATATCTTTTGACAAAACAATGCCATTCTAG
The DNA here is from genome assembly GCA_006176705.1 of Cocos nucifera. Classification (NCBI taxonomy): domain Eukaryota; kingdom Viridiplantae; phylum Streptophyta; class Magnoliopsida; order Arecales; family Arecaceae; genus Cocos; species Cocos nucifera. Next base: position 519,378 of record QRFJ01000397.1, on the reverse strand, counting down.
AAAGGATAGAGTGATCTTAATAAATTTTAATTTAGAAGAATTCTGTGGTAGTGAAGGATACTCTTACGTTAATGAATCTGGTGATATCTCAATTTTTAAAGCCACTAGAAATTCTAAAGAAAAAGCTCCATTAATTAATGATGATAATAAAGATTTCTTATGATCCAATGATAAGCATGAAATTCAAAAATGGTTCTGTGAAATCTTACTTAAATTTGAAGACTATCACTTTAAAATCAAAGCTTTGATAGACTCTAGAGCCGATATAAATTATTTTAAGAAAAACTTAATTTCATTAAAATATTTTAAGAAAACAACTCAAAGTAATAGAATGGCAAATGGAGAAAAGCTTAGGATAAGTCATAAAATCTCTGATGTTCATGTTTGTATAGGAAACACCTATTTCCAAACATGTCTCTTTCTATTCAGAACCTTAAGTCATGAAGTTATATTAGGAAATCCCTTTATAACTTCAATAAAACATTTCACTATTATAGACAAAGGTATTATTACAAAGATTAATAGTGAAAAGGTAATATTAAATTTCTATCCTGAAGTGTCTCTCTTCAACCAGCTAAGAAAAGCAGTTGAAGTAAAATACTTAAATAAATTTTCTCTTATAACTAAAGACTCTAAGCTAGGAAAAAATAAGATTAAATTAAGAAAAAAAATTATAATCAATCATAAGGCCATAGAAGAGTTTCTCCAATGATTGAAACACCAGACCCCATGTAGACAAAAATTAGTAAAAAAGATTAGATGGAACTAATGTTATTCTAAATGGCTTATGTTGGGGATAAATCCCACTCCTGTCAAAGTTTAGTCTGATGCTTAGCCTAATGTAACTAGTAATCATAGAAGAGCTTCGATCGAAAATTCTCCTTCAGTTTGGATTTCTTCTTCAGTCGAATTTCTTCAAGAGTCGAACTCCTTTCGGATGTCTCCTTTAGTCGAATTCCTCCAGGAGCCGAACTCCTTCCAGACTTCTCCTTCAGTCAAATTTTTTTAGAAGCCAAACTCCTTCCGGACTTCTCCTTCAGTCAGATTCCTCTAGGAGCCAAACTTCTTCTGAACTTCTTCTTCAGTCAGATTCCCCCAGGAGCCAAATTTCTTTCGGATGTCTCCTTCAGTCAGATACCTCCAGGAGCCAAACTCCTTCCAGATGTCTCCTTCAGTCGGATTCCTTCAGGAGCCGAACTCCTTCCGAACTTCTCCTTCAATCGGATTCCTCTAGGAGCCAAACTCCTTCCGAACTTCTCTTTCAGTTAGATTCCTCCAGGAGTTGAACTCCTTTTGAATTTCTCCTTCAATCGAATACTTTCAGGAGCCGAACTCCTTCCGCACTTTTCCTTCAGTCAGATTCCTCCAGGAGTCGAACTCCTTCTAGACTTCTCCATCAGTCGAACTCCATCCAGATTCTTCTAGTGGATTACTTCTAGATTTCAAGTAGTATTCCTTCCGAATGATCTCCTCTAGCTATATTCCCGTTAAGAGTCTAAACTCTTCTAAAATTGATATATGTCAAAGCTCTTCACCAACCAATGCCTGCTTCCTTCAAACTTTGACTATTAAATCTCAACGAATGGGCACCTCATGACAATGGACACCAGATAGTTACGATTGTCATTTATCAGTCTACTATAGGTGACTCCACTATCGAACGATTAAGATTATCATTTATCGGTCTGCTACAGGCGATCCCACTATCGAACGGTTACGACTGTCATTATCAGTCTACTATGGGCGACACCTTTCTTTATAATAAATTTCACATGGACCCAAGCGGCCCACGATCGGATGGTTATGATTGTCACTATCAGTCTGCTCTAGATTCCATTTATAAAAGAGACCCTCCATATACATTTTCTCTAAGCTCTCTTCTCCTTCCCAAAACTTTGCTGAATTCTTGCCTGAGCACTCTATTTCTGTTAGTCAGAAGAGCTGACTTGATTATCAGAGGGTCCTGTCGGAGCAAACATGACTTTATTTTGTAGGTCACCAACGGTGATCTCTTCTTAACCAACTCCAGCTTGATCCGACGTCAACCAGATTCTACACCAATAGGATTGGTGCTAGAAGGAGGGCCCTCTATTTCTGAGGTACCCTTGTTCTTAAAGGAGTGCTCAGTCGACCCTGTGGATCTTCTTCTTCAAGGTTCATCTCCATCCTCTCCCTCAATTCTAAGAAATGCCTCCAAAGAAGATGACTATCCGAGATCTACCACTTCTACCATCAAATCTGAGTCAGATCCATCTGCTCCTACTCCATTGTCAGTACTTCAATCTCCTCCTCCATCCGCAGCTATGGTAGATTCGAAGTAGTTTAACCTACTGATGCAGTAGGTTCAGGGTCTTATCGAAATGGTACAAGTCATGCGGCAGCCTCCGATGGTGATTCCATCAGGAAGCCCTTCATTGGGATGTCAAGAATCGATCTCAATGAGGAGCACTTGAGCTAGCATACTCGTTGCCCCTGGAAAGGAGAAACAAAGAGCAGAGAATGCTTATTCAGATCGTGATTCTTCTCCAGAAGAGACCTTTCCCATCTACAGTCAAAAGTCTTCTAAGATTTGTGATTGAGATGACATCCTTAATCAAAAATTATGGAAGATGGATCAACAGATTAAGAAACTCCACCATATTATCCCGACTCACCATGATGACGTCCGCATCGATCTCCCTTTCTCTCTCCAAATTAGGTAAGAGCCCATTCTATCAAACTTCAAGCTTCCTCAATTTAAAAGGTATGATGGAACCTTTGATTCGGTCAATCACCTAGAGGCCTTTCGGACCATGATGCTACTCTATGTGCACCAGATGCCATCTTATGTCGAGCTTTTCTGTCTATCTTAAAGGAAGCAGCAAAAATTTGGTACTCGATATTGATGTTGGATACGATCTTCTCCTTTGACCAAATGAGCCATCAGTTTGCGGCCTACTTCATCAGCAGCCGATGTGCCCATCGAGGTTTGGGTTCTCTAGTGAATATCAAGCAGAAGGAGGAGAAATCTATCTGGGCTTATGTCACCTGATTTAATGCTATTGCATTGAAGGTCCGAAACCTGGATCAGTCTATTGCAATGGTCGTGCTCAAGGACGGCCTTTAGAAGAATGATTTATTATTCTCCTTAGAGAAGAAGTACCCAGGGACTTTGCTAATTTGCTAGCTCAGTCTGTAGGATATGCCCAAGCGAAAGAAACCTTCAAGTTGAAGGATGAGAAAGCCGTAGGAAAGATGTGGGTAGGCAATTCTAATAAACCCACAGTTGATGGAGGGCCAAATAAAGTTCGGCCATGCTTAGAGACTCCCCCTAAGCATAAGTGAGCCCAAACTCCTCCTTGAGCTCGTCATCAAAGAAGCTCCGATAGAAGGGCACGATGAAGTTCTTTCCTTAGAAGGTTTCATAACTACGCTTCCCTCAATGCTCTACAGACGTCGGCCTGAAGCAAGAGAAGATCGGTCGAGGGCACTACCGCAGTCAGAACCACCAAGAAGAGAAGAATAATAAGAAGATCGACCATCTCTCGGCATCATCAATACTATCTCTAGGAGACTTAATACTTTGGCCAACCGCTATTTCTCAACCTCAGAGCTAGAAAAAGCTTGCCCCAAATTGGGAAGGACACTACGAGGTCATGAAAGTCATTTGACCCGGGACATACTACTTAAAGAAACTTAGAGGGGCAGACCTACCACGACCATGAAATTTGGAAAATCTATGAATGTATTATCGATAATTTGATTATAATGAAATCCTCCTACTCCAATATCCTAATCTTTGTTGTATATCGATGATAATGGAGGACTACCCCATGAACTTAATTTCACGATAAATATAGCCCATTAGGAATAGGAGGAGAATCTCATCCTAATGTGAGCAAAGTTGAAAACCTCGTTCATTTTAGATGAGATGAGGGGAGAGGCCCTGACAACGATCCTAAGGTGCCCCTACAGCCCATTAGGAACATGAGAAGAACCTCATCCTAACGAGAGCAAAGTTGAAGACCTCGTTCATTTTAGACGAGATGAGGGAAGAGGTCCTGACAACGGCCCTAAGGTGCCCCTACAGCCTATTAAAAGTCAAAGACCTCATTCATTTTAGGCAAGATGAGGGGAGAGGCCCTGACAATGGTCCTAAGGTGCCCGTACAGCTCGTTAGAAATAAGAGAAGAACCGCATCCTAATGAGAGCAAAGTCGAAGGCTTCGTTCATTTTAGGTGAGATGAGGAGAGAGGCCCTGACAACGGTCCTAAGGTGCCCCTATAGTCTATTAGGAATAGGAGGAGAAACCTCGTCCTAACGAGCATAAAGTTGAAGGCTTCATTCATTTTAGATGAGATGAGGAGAGAGGCCCTAACAACGGCCCTAAGGTGCCCCTACAGTCCATTAGGAACAGGAGGAGAACCTCATCCTAATGAGAGCAAAGTTGAAGGCCTCATTTATTTTAGATGAAATGAGGGGAGAGGCCTTGACAAAGGCCACAAGGTGCCCCTACAGCCTATTAGAAACAGGAGGAGAACCTCGTTCTAACAAGAGCAAAATCGAAGGTCTCGTTCATTTTAGATGAGATGAGAGAAGAGGCCTTGACAATGGCCCTAATGTGTCCCTACAGCTCGTTAGGAATAGGAGAAGAACCTCATCCTAACGAGAGCAAAGTTGAAGGCCTCGTTCATTTTAGATTAGATGAGGAGAGAGGCCTTGACAACGATCCTAATGTACCTCTACAGTCCGTTAGGAATAGGAGGAGAACCTCATCCTAATGAGAGCAAAATTGAAGGCCTCGTTCATTATACATGAGATGAGGGGAGAGGCTTTGACAATGGCCCTAAGATGCCCCTATAGCCCGTTAGGAACAGGAGGAGAACCTCATCCTAACGAGGGCAAAGTTGAAGGTCTCGTTCATTTTAGATGAGATAAAGAGAGAGGCCCTAACAACGGCCCTAAGGTGCCCCTACAACCTATTAAGAATAGAAGGAGAATCTCGTCCTAACATGAGCAAAGTCGAAGACCTCGTTCATTTTAGATGAGATGAGGAGAGAGGCCCTGACAATGATCCTAATATGCCCCTACAGTCAATTTGGAACAGGAGGAGAACCTCATCCTAATATGAGTAAAGTCGAAGACCTCATTTATTTTAGATGAGATGGGGGAAGAGGCCCCGACAATGGCCCTAAGGTGCCCCTACAGCCCATTCATAATAGGAGGAGAACCTCATCCTAACGTGAGTACAGTCAAAGGCCTCGTTCATTTTAGATGAGGTGAGGGAAGAGGCTTTGTCAATGGCCCAAATTCGCTCCTACAAGCCATATTAGGAATAGGAGGAGAACCTCATCCTAACATGAGCAAAGCCGATGACCTCATCGATATAAGACAGGATGAAGGGAGAGATCCTACCGACTCTCCTAATGCACCCCCATAAGCCATGATAAGAATAGAAGGAAAGCCTCATCCTAACATGAGCAAAAGTTAGAACCTCGTAGACCAAAGATGTGGAGAAGGAAGAAGCTCGATGGAGAATCCTCACACATGTTTTTCCATGACAACTTGACTACATCAAATGCAAAAGGTAGAATCTTATCCTGATTTGCAAAAAGGGTCCTAATTCGACATCCACAACAAGCCTAACATTTACAACGAGCTCGGCATCCACAACAAGCATTTCATAGGAAGATGATAGAGAGAAAAATGAGCCTCAGGTTTTGAACTGATTTGAGCACCTCCGCGATAGGTTCAGATGGGCCAGAAATGAGCTCATCCAAGAAAGGGTCGACTTAGCATTAGACGATCCTGCATCCATGTCGTCTTCCTCCACCTCCAGAAAGTTGAGGTCGAGCTCGGGGACTTCGACCGTTATCTTTTCTCTGCTCTCTTTCTTCAAATTTTGAATTCAATTTTGAACTCAGGAGTAGGAGGACTATTGTTGGAGATAAATCCCACTCCCACCAAAGTCTAGTCTGATGCTTTGCCTAATGTAACTGGTAAATATAGAAGAGCTTCGATCGAGAATTCTCCTATAAGGGGATTCCTCCAGGAGCCAAACTTCTTCCAAACTTTTTCTTCAGTCAAATTTCTTCAGGAGCCAAACTTCTTTCAAACTTCTCCTTCAGTTGGATTCCTCCAAGAGCCAAACTTCTTCCAAACGTCTCCTTCAGTTGGATTCCTCTAGGAGCCAAACTTCTTTCGAACATCTCCTTCAGTCGGAGGAAGTCTCCTTCAGTTCGATTCCTCCAGGAGTCAAACTCCTTCTAGACTTCTTCTTTAGTTGGATTCCTTCAGGAGCCGAACTTCTTTTAGATGTCTTCTTCAATCAGATTCCTTTAGTAGTTGAACTTCTTTTGGATGTCTCCTTCAGTCGAATTTCTCCAAGGGCCAAACTTCTTCCGAACTTCTCCTTCAGTCGGATTCCTCCAGCTGTCGAACTCCTTCCGGATGTCTCCTTCAGTCAAATTTCTTCAGAAGTTGAACTCCTTCTAGACTTTTTCTTCAGTCGGATTCCTCCAAAAGCCAAACTCCTTCTGGACTTCTCCATCAGTCGAACTCCATCCGGATTCCTCCAATGGATTACTTTCAAATTTCAAATAGTATTCCTCCCGGATGATCTCCTCTAGCCGTATTCTCTTTAGAAGTTCGAACTCACTATCGGATGATTATGACTATCATTTATCAGTCTGCTATAGGTGTTTCCACTATCGGATGGTTATGACTATCATTATCAATCTACTATGGATGACATCTCTCTCTATAATAAATTTTATGTGACCTCGAGCGGTCCACGATTGGATAATTATGGTTGTCACTATCAGTCTGCTCCAAACTCTATCTATAAAAGAGATCCTCCAGATACGTTTTCCCTAAGCTCTCATCTTCTTCTCAAAACTCTGCTGAATTCTTGTCTGAGCACTCCATTTCTGTTGGCCAGAAGAGCTGACTTGATCATCAGAGGATCCTGCTAGAGCCACCCCCACAAACTCCAGATGGGACATTATTTTGTAGGTCACCGATAGTGATCTCTTCTTCTCCAACTCCAACTCGATCTGGCATCAATAAGATTCTGCAACAATAGCTTACATTATTGAATTATGAAATAATTCAAATCATTCTACCTTATTCTCACTTTTCAATAATATATCTATATGACAAAAAGCAGTGTAGATCTCTGCAATATTTTTTTAGAAAAATAATTAGAAGTGGACTTATTATACTTGAGACAAATTTAAAGCCACTTTGAGAAGAAAATAAAATCCTTCTTTTAAAACAAACCCAAGGATTAGACAAAAAAACTTTATAAAAATATAAAATTAACTTTGCAAATGATTAGTTTATATTCTACCTATAATTTGGAGAAAAATCTTTCATATTTACAAAAGATTCTCTCATCTTTTCAATCCTACATAATTTTATACAAAAAAGACTTTATCCAAAATCATTCAAGTCTGCATCTAGATTTCAAAAATAGTTTTAGATAAGTAATATTTCTACATGGGATAACTATTCTAAGAAATTATCTGATTTCATATCTTTTTGACAGGAGATCGATTCAAAAGACTATACAGATTCAAAATAAATGGTTACCTCAGACACTAATTTTATTATCTTTTCTTTTTGATAGGGATTCAACACCAAAAAACAACAACCAGAGATCTTTAAGCTCTACCATTAAAAATCAAGAGAATCTTGTTGGAGAATCATCTTATCAATCTATTCCTAAACAAGTTAAGACCTACAAAACATATGATTTAGTAGAGGCGCCAACTATGATCAAGAGGCTTGATTATTGAAAAAAGACCAAAGAAGTTCTAACCCCAGAACTTCAAAATATTATTCTTCAAAAGGTAACCCAAGTTTATGAAATCAAAAGTCTACTAAAAAAAACTTTGCAAATATATTATAATTGAATGGTGTTGCTAGCTGAAGCTTTTAATACCCAATATGAACAAAAATTTCAATGAGGTAGAAATCAGAGCCCTTTACAAAGGAATTGTTAGATCAATTACAGTCAATTGTACTTATCCTATCAATATTTTTCTAGAGGTAGTCTCCACCATTTTACTCCAAGCCAATAGATATGAGAGACAGCTAAAGATCATAATCTACAATGGAATTGAAGAAAATAAAATTGGAAAGGTCATTTACCCCTTCCAAATCTATAATGTCACCTTATCATAAGAAGATGACTACATCCTCACTAGCATGTCAGAAAAAGACATCGACATCATAATAGAAGGTCCTGATATCAAAGAATACATGATTACTAATTATCTTGAAGTCTATTGGATGACCAAGGTTTTGAAAAATCAAAAATCTTGGATAGATGGAAGAATTTGGGTAACAACAAACCTTTCCATCACTTTACCAGGAAAAGAAGGAACATGGGACACATTGCTGAATTTACAAAACTATCCTCAACAGATAAAAGAAGCATTGCTCAAAGGAAGCATTCCACTTCAATTAGTAATAATTAGCTATAACAAAGAAAAAAATTTTGGACATGCAGAAAGGATTGAGGATATTCTAGAATGTTATGAAGACATCCCTAGGTTTGCTAATGCTCTTAGAAGACCTGGTCCTTCGAAAAGATTATAATATCAAGTCTCGAAGAAAGCTTATCTTCGACATAAGAAAAAAAGAAAAGGAAAAAAGTTTTCTTACTAACACTCTATCAAAATTTTGGTAGAATGTTTTCTTGCATGTACTACTTTCAAAATCTATTTGCAGCCATGAAAAATCACTACTATTTAGCAGACAAAAAATCTATGGCCATCAGAAGCTATCAATCAAGCTTTAGTAGCATTGATTTCAATTGTGAAGTTTCTCATTACATCTAGGTTGTTGGATCTAAACTAATTGATGATTATTTGAGTCAGTAGAGAGTACTTAGAAGAATAAAATTTGATAATCTTTGCTATCAAGATAGACTCCTAACAAATAAATCTTATTCTAAATTTTATAAAAAAATCTAAAAAGAAGTGTTTTGATAAAAAAGCTAGAAAAATTCCTAAGGATAAAATAGAAATAGCTCGTTTGATGAGATATTCAAGGACTTATGCAAGAAAGAATACTAAAGAAATCGAATATCTTTTGATGAATTAATGACATTCTGGAGAGGATCGAGTGACCTTAATAAATATCAATTTGGAAGAATCATTGGGCAGGTTGGATCATTCAGATTGTAAAATAGACATTCCTGAAAGATATTGTTTTGTCGAATCTTCCAATCTTGGTGATGCTTATGATTCTCTAGAAAAAGTATTTAGGAAACAATCCCTAATAGAAAATAGGATAACCTTACCCAAAAAAAGAGCTATGGTTATTTGAGGAATGAAGAAATAGTAGAAGCTTCACTAATTAATGCAAAAGGAGTATCTAAATTCTATCATGAAGAGTCTCACTTCAACCAGCTTAGAAAAGCAGTTGAAGTAAAATACTTAAATGAAATATCCCTAATAACTAGAGGCTCATACTAGGAAAAAATAAGTTCAAACTTAGATTAAGAAGGAAAAAATTAAAATTGATAATCAATCATAAGGCCTTAGACGAGTTACTCCAATGGTTAAAACACCAAACCCCATGTAGACAAAAAATAGGAAAAAAGATTAGCGGGGCCCGATGTTATTCTAAATGTCTTGCAGTATTGAATTGTGAAATAATTCAAGTCTTTCTACCTTATTCTCACTTTTCAATAATATATTTCTATAACAAAGAACATTGAAGTTCTCTACGATGTTTCTTTAGAAAAATAATTAGAAGTGGATTTATAATATCTAAGATAAATATAAAATCACTTCAAGTAAATATTCAGATAGAAGATAAAATCCTTCCATTAGAGCTCATTCTAGAACTAGATAAAATACTCTAAAGAGAAGAACTATTATATGAATTTCGAAAGTATCTTGATAATATTGCAAATCTTTATATTGACATTACAAAAAAATCTTCTCTGGCAAAACTTCTATATAAGTATAATCTTTAAGTTTGGAGAATCTTATTAGAATAATGATAGGATAATCTTATATCCAACAAGCTTATTCAATAAGATTTTAGATAGGGATCTAAGGTCAGAACAAGATTTAATTCCACATCCTTATATCTTTGATGAATATATTATTTTCTACTTTGAGCATAAATGTCCTTCCTTTTTTAATCCTAGACTTTCCCTGGAATACTGTTCTCTTATCAAAAGGTTATGGTGATCTCATGCATTCAATCAGAAAATGAATTTTTGTAAATCTTTTATTACCTTGATAAATTATATGGTAAAGTTGGAAAACACTTTCAAGCAAATAAAAGAAAATATTAAAATTGCCAAGGAAAGGTCTACAAATATGTCTTCTGATTGGATAGACCACTCTCTTTTACCTTTGTGGCCTAAGAATTACACTTCTCTGTTTACAAGGTAAGCTCGTCCTATAAAAAATAAAATTATCTAAAAAATTAATTTTATTATCTTTTAACAGTGAATCAACTAAAAAGAATATCCATATCCAGGAGAGATGACTATCCAATATGAATCATGGCAAAGGTAAGATACTAAACCAATAAACTCTTCAAACTTCTCCCTTTATAGAAGTTCAAATTACCCTCAATAAAAAAATAACAATTAAAGAAAGAAGGTCGGGAGTCTGGAAAAAAGCTCAAGAAGTGTTCTAATCCCAAAACTTCAAGAAATTATCATTGAAAAAACCATTTAGCCTAATGAAGTCAAAGAGATATTCCGAGAGCTCAATCTCTACCTCATTATAGATTGGTGTTGGCCAAAGCTCTTTATTTCAAATTTTAATGTCAACTCGATCAAACTAATGGTCAGAGCTCTTTATAAAGGACTTATCAAGCTAGCAACTATCAACTGCTCCTATCCAGTGGATATGTTCCTAGATATTGTTGCTACTATGTTAAGACAACTTGGAAAGATGCAGGAATCCTGCAAATAATAATCTACAGTGGAATCGAAGAGAGATGAATAAAAGAAATTGTCTATCCTTTTCAAATCTATTACATTTCTTTGTTTGAAGGAAGAAATCATGCTCATACCATTAGTGAAGATCAAATTAAGTATATGGAATGATTTGATTTAGAAGATTACATGATTACCAACTATATTGAAGTCTATTGGACAGCCAAGGAGTTTCAAGAAAAAGATGATGAATAGATGGAAGAATATGGGTGACTATAGACTTACCAATAACTATTCCTAAAAGAAAAGAAGATACCTGGGATATTTTACTAAGCTCAAAAAATTATCCTAAAAAAGTGAAATATGAACTAAATATCCTAAAAGAAGTATCTAAAGAAAACATCATGAAGCAGGCTCTCTTGATTACAAATATTCAGATACTGAAGACAACAAATTCAAAGACATGCCAGAATTTGCTCATCTCTTTAAAGAAGATCTCAATCAATTCGAAGACATGCCCAAATTTGCCCATCAATTTGAAGAAGATCTGACTTCTCCAAAAAGATAGATATCGATCTATAGATACAAAAGAAAAAAGAAAAAAGAAAAAGAAAAGAAAAGAAAAATATTTTCTTACTAACCCTCTATCAAAACTTTGGTAGAATGCTTTCTTGTAGGTACTGCTCTATTACCATGGCCAAAAAAGATCATTACTACTCAATCAATAAATAGTCAGTGGCCAACAAAAGCTATCAATCAGCTTACAAAAGAACTTTAGAAATGACAAGTAACAGCCTATAGTACTCTTAAAGTGATGCATGACGATCTACAGAAAGATTCCTAACAAGCACAGCTACAGGAAGATTCTCTGACGAAAGAAACTATAGGAAAAGATAGCTACAGAAAAATCCAGACATCATTAAGCTTTAAATCTGTGGACTCCAAACCATGTGAAGTTGACATTGCCTCTTCCTCATCTATAAATAGAGGGGAAGGACTTCAGCTGGAGGAGGAGATGGAGTGAGCGGTTGACAACCTAAGTAATCGGAGTGCAGGAAGGCTCTGCCTGGAGAGTTTGAGGGTCTCTTCTCTCCTCTCTTTTGCTACTTCACAAAGCTAAGGCAAAGCTTCTCTTTCATCTTCCTTCTTCCTTCCTCTCTTCTCTTTCCTTCATTATCTCCTCTTCCAATTCATCTCATATTCTCCACTTCTTCACTCTTGACATCCACTATGTCCATTACCATACAAATGTCTTCCACTACATAAGCCTTCATTTCATCCTAATCTTCCTTTGGCATCTTCAGAAGAAGGATCTGAAACCTTCTTCTTTTGTCTCCTTTCCATTCTCTCTTCATTCCTCTTCCCTTCTACTATTCATCTTCTTCTTCTGCGAGAAAACTCTTACCAAAGCTCTCTTATAAATATGTAAGTAACTATGCTTAGCGTGTGATTAGTATGTATTTGCTTGTATCAAGTGTGCTTGGCATCTCTGGTAAGTAAATAAGTTTGTTTAAGCTTGTATGGTGTACTTTTAAGCTTTCTTCAGCACTAATGTAAGTATTTTTTATATAAATAAAGTATGCTTCTCTTCATAATTTGTCTTTAATTACTGTTCATAGTTACTATTCTTAGTTACTGTTCATAGATACTATTCAATACTATAGCTCGGTACTATTGTAGAAACCACTGTGTAGTATTGAAGTAGATACAATAGTACTGCTGTAGAAACCACTACCTAGTATTATAAATGAGAGTACCATAGTATGAGGAAAACCATCCAAGCACTACACGGGGTTGTTCTGTAAAAAAGCAATCAATCCTGAAGGATAAACCAACCCTAAGGCTAGTAGAGGCTGCATTGTAAACAACCATGTAGTCAGGATAAACAATCCGAATACCTTCTCGTACTCTTAGTATCTCGATTGCATTATAAAAAATCATGCAATCACCAGTGCTGAGTATTAACTATTTATCAGTTAACTATTGTCTAGTATACTTTGAGAGTAACTATTTATATTAACTTTTGAGTAGTATGTTAGTAGTTAGTTTATTTAGCTATTTATATTAACTATCAATTATTGCTTTACATTTGTGCTTATGTTTAGTAGTTGTTACTTTATGTTTATTTAATTTGTGCTAATGTTTGGTTTTAAGTTTATTTCAGAAAAAAGCAAAAAATATTTGTTAGTTAGATATTTGTTTGATAGTATGTTTGTTTTATGTTAGAAAAAATCAAAAATATTTAGTTGTTAGTCTATTTTAAATCTAAAAAAAATATAAAAATGATCTCCCTCTTTAGTTAGTTTATGTGAGTTTGTCTAGTCATTTGTATGAGTCTATCTAGCCTACTTATTTTTATGATCTATTTGTCCGTCTTATCTATCTATCGGTCATCTTAAGTAGTCGTAGTTATTATCCGTTTACTTTCTCTCAGGTTGTTGTCTTCTCCTCTTATTAAAAGTGTCTAATTTGTACTTTCATTCCTGAGTTTTGGACTGTATTGTATACGTACACGGGCAGTATCATAAACTTTGGAGCTCATCCTTTAGTATGGCATAATTGGTATTTGGCCTCAGTTGTTAGTATGAGATGTTCTGTCCACCTTATACCTTTCGAATATGGTGATCCCAGTTTGGTTGCTTGGTGTAAGTTGTTATGGTTGATCTCCATATCACTCCGGATTTGAGGTTGCTACTCCAGGGGCTCAGATCATCTAGTATCAAAGCCTTATTCTTTTTCATGCTGAGGGGAAGGGATTTGTATCTAATTATATAGAGGTTTTCATAGCATACTTGTTCCCATAGCTTCATTTCTCATCTATTCTCCATATTGCTCCAGATTTGAGGTTGCCTCTCTGGGGGCTCAAATCATCTGGTATCAAAGTCTTATTCTTTTTTATGCTGGGAGGAAGAGATTGGTGTCTGATTATATAGAGGTTTTCATAGTGGACTTATTCCCACAGCTTTATCTCGCATCTGTTCATTTGGATTATACAAAGATTTTCATATCAAACTTGTTCCCTCAGTTTCATTTCTCATTTGTTCAGTCGCTGTGCGGTAAGGACCCATTTGATTAAGTCGATAGATAGGCGTGTGTTTAGGATCAGTAAGTCATAGATTTGTGAGGATGAGGTAAGGCTGGTATTTTGTAAGGGTGAGGTATGACTGGTATCGTCCAATCTCTTTTTGCTAGCACAACTTGGCCTGAGGAAGGTGAGTAACCTATTTTTCTAAGGACACTATCTACAGAACAATCATATTCTGTAACTATAGAGGAGTTAGAAAATAGTTTAGATAAGTATGAGATAATAACTAATCTAGATACTTATTATGATCATTCTAGTAATATAAAAATAAAAATTATAAAAATAGCTCATAATATTGATAGATCTTATCTATGTGATCTTGAGATTGTTGAGTTCCAAATTAATAAAGAACAACTTAAAAAAGATTTTGAATCTAAAGAATATCGTAAAAAGTAGTTCTTTAGCTCCCACAATAAAATATAGAGAGACTTTATTAGAAAAATCTAGTTCAGCCAAATGAGGGTCGAAGAGAGACATATTCTCTTCCTTGACTGGTATGATCAATATTATCCTAAGGATCTGGAAAAAGCTAAGCCTGAAGTTCAGACATTTAAAATTGACTTGCCTTTTTAGTCTTGGAAGATTGATGGTAGTCTTGCCGAGAAACCTGTTCATCCTCTTAACCCAACTAAAGTTAAAGGAGAAATAGATAGCCCAAGCCTAAAAGCCTATCTTTCTGAAGTGTCTACTGATAAAGTAGAAGAAATTATTAAGGTAGATCACTTAGTTCAGATTGAGATGCAAGAAAGCTTCTCTAACCTTGTCCTTAACATTGTAGGATTGTAGAAGGAAGATTTTGATCACATTGATGAAGTTCCTATTGAACATCTTCCAATTAAAAAGAGGCATATTTATCAAGAAGAAACTAAGAAATTTTCTCTTGAACCTGTTTCTCCTACTATAGATTCTCAGGAGCTAGAATTAGTAGTCAGATTTGGATCTATTATTAGGCATGTATTTGATGAGTTAAATAAATTAGTGTCTAAGTCCATAGAGTCAGTCCCATTCGTAGAGTCAGTCCCATGCATAGAGTCAGTCTCCTTAGAACCTTTAGAGTCTAATAAAATAATTAGAAAAAATGAAGGTAAGGTAGTGCATTCTAAGGCTAAATTAGGTCTTTTAGCTTTAAGAAAGTCTACATTATCTTTGAAAAAATCTATAAAAATTAGAGAAAATCATAAAATAAAATGTTTTAAGCCTTCTAAATTATCTGAACCCTATAGGAAACCTTATATCTATATAGATAAAGAAGGCTATTCATCAGAGAAGTCTAATAAAGTCTTATCTAAAAAATTTGATGACAATAATAATAGAAATTTAGTCTTAGTAGATCTTGTAAAAAATGTTAGGAATAGGACTTACCAAATCATTAGGAATAATCTTATGGTTTGAACTCCCAACTTAGAATTCCATTGTCCTAGACTTATCCAGGCAGATTTGCTTTTGGAAGTCATCCATGATTTTACATCTACCATTGAATTCAATTAGAATCTTGAAGAATTTGCTAAAAATCAAGTAATATCAAATTCAAATTTAGAGAAGATTTATAATGATTCAGATGAGACAATGGAGATAGCATCATATCTTTGAAGATAATTGAAGAGTTGGTGGGACTACCTTCTCACTGACTATCAAAAGAATGAAATTTTGGATGCTATCAAAAGAGAATCTAATAGAAGTCATTACCTAGATTATCCTTTAGATTTTGTAATAATTGTAAATATCATATAAATGTATAGAATTAGTCATAGGATAGATTCCAATATTTGTACGATTAGGATTTTCTAAGATCTAAATCGAGAGATTATTTGTAGACAATCTCTTTTATTCTCAAATTTGATCAGACCTAGTATAAAGAATGAAGGCTTTGGTAGCATTGATTTCAATTGTAAAGTTTCTCATTCTATTTGGATTGTTGGACTTGAACTTTTTGATGATTATTTGAGTCAGCAGAGAATACTTAGAAGAATAAAACTTGATAATCTTTGCCATTAAGATAGATTTCCAATAAATAAATCTTATTCTAAATTTCATAAAAAATCTAAAAAGAAGTATTTCGATAAAAGAGCTAGAAAAATTCCTGAAGATAAGAAAGAAATAGCTCTTTTGAAGAGATATTCGAGGACTCATCCAAGTAAGAATATTGAAGAAATCAAATATCTTTTGACAAAACAGTGCCATTCTAGAAAGAATAAAGTGATCTTAATAAATTTCAATTTGGAAGAATTCTATGGCAGTGATGGATACTCTTACATTAATGAATCTGGTGATATCCCAATCCTAGAAGCCACTAGGAATTCAAAAGAAAACGCTCCATTAATTAATGATGATAATGAAGATTTTTGAGGATCCAATGATAAGCATGAAATTCAAAAATGGTTCTATGAAATCTTACTTAAATTTGAAGACTATCACTTTAAAACCAAAGCTTTCATAGACTCTAGAGCTGATGTAAACTATATTAAGAAAAACTTAATTTGTTTAAAATATTTTGAGAAAACAACTCAAAATATTAGAATGGCAAATGGAGAAAAGCCTAGGGTAAGATATAAAATCTCTAATGTTCATGTTTGTACAAGAAACACCCGTATTCAAACATGTCTCTTTCTGGTCAGAACCTTAAGTCATGAAGTTATATTAGAAAACCTCTTTATAACTTCAATAAAACTTTTCACTATTACATACAAAGATATTATTACAAAGATTAATGGTGAAAAGATAATATTAAATTTTCATCTTGAAAAGTCTCTCTTCAACCAGCTAAGAAAAGCAGTTGAAGCAAAATACTTAAATGAATTATCTCTTATAACTAAAGACTCTAAGCTAGGAAAAAATAAGATTAAATTAAGAAAGAAAAAATTAAAATTTATAATCAATCATAAGGCCTTAGAAGAGTTTCTCCAATGGTTGAAACACCAAACCCCATGTAGACAAAAATTTGTAAAAAGGATTAGAGGGGCCCGATGTTATTCTAAATGGCTTACATTATTGAATTATGAAAAAATTCAAATCATTCTACCTTATTATCACTTTTCAATAATATATATGTATGACAAAAAGCAATGGAGATCTCTGCAATATTTCTGTAGAAAAATAATTAGAAGTGGGCTTATTATACCTGAGACAAATTTAAAACCACTTCAAGAAGAAAATAAAATCCTTCTTTTAAAATAAATCCTAGGATTAGATAAAAAATTTTATAAAAATATAAAATTAACTTTCCAAATGATTAGTTTATATCTACCTATAATTTGAAGATAAGTCTTTCATATTTACAAAAGATTCTCTCATCTTTTCAGTCCTGCATAATTTTTTACAAAAAAGACTTTATCCAAAATCATCTAGGTCTGCATCTAAATTTCAAAAATAGTTCTAGACAGGTAATATTTCTATATGGGATAACTATTTTAAGAAATTATCTAATTTCATATCCTTTTGACAGGAGATCGATTTAGAAGACTATCTAGATTCAAAAAAAATTGTTACCTCAAACACTAATTTCATCATCTTTTCTTCTTGATAGGGATTCAACACAAAAAAACAAGAACTAGAGATCTTTAAACTCTACTTTTAAAAATCAAGAGAAACTTGTTGGAGAATCATCTTATCAATCTATTCCTAAACAAGTTAAGCTTTACAAAACCTATGATTTAGTAGAGGTGCCAACTATAATCAAGAGGCTTGATTATTGGAAAAAGACCAAAGAAGTTCTAACCGTAGAACTTCAAAATATTATTCTTCAAAAGGTAACCAAACCATATGAAATTAGAAGTCTGCTAAAAAAACTTTGCACATACATTATAATTGAATGGTGTTGCTGGTCGAAGCTTTTAATACCCTGAAGGAAAATCTTGATTTTTCGGGGTCAGGTTCGTTCAGATCTGATTAGATCGAGAGGTATATTTCAAAATTTTCTCTTAGATCCTAATCAAATCTGACATTTTTAGATCTAATTTTATGATCTAATAAATAAAAAAATTAAACTAAATTAAATCTAAATTAGTTTTACCTTGATATGGATAATTCGATTATCCATTGATGATGTTGCTGATTGCCTGAGGTTCTGTATCTAGCCACGCAAGCACCTAGCCTCTACCGGCATCCACTCGGGCTGGATCTAAAGATCTTCTCCTTCTTTATCTCATCTTCAAAAATCAGATCTAGATCTAAGTTGGAGGATCTTCAAAACTTCTTTTGAAGATCAGCAGTCGTCTTTGCAGCAATGCTGCCTTCTTCCCTTCTCGTCAGCCTTTTCTTGTCTGAATCACACTAATCTGAAGCCCAACTATCCTTGGGCATGGAGAGGAGAGAGATGGCCTGAAGGTGGCTTGGAGAAGGGAGAGGGATAGCCTTGGGGCATGGCTAGGAGAGGAGTCTCTAAAAAGTGGGCACAGATAGGTTTTTATATATAAACCCTACTACGCCATGCGGTGCCACATCACCCCGGCCAATCACGTTGCTTCATTTAATCAGATCTAAATTTGATTGGTGGGATGACATCACCTGATCTAATTAGATGAGAGACCCATAGATTCATCCTAAGGTGGCACCTAAGATAGGTCAAAATCTATAGGTGAGGGTCACCTAGTTTGAATCCAAGAAGCAACCTGGAGTCCCATCCGTATGGGACTTCAGGTGTCGCTATCCATGGGCACATGCCATCTTAGGCGTGTGCCCCCTCCTTTCCAATTTCTAGGGAGGGGACAAGCCCCTATCTTCTCTCCAATAAGTGCATGACACATGGGCAGATATCCAAGGGTCAAAGGTCAACGTTTGACCAAAGTCAAAGGACAAGAATTAGTAGGTGATGGAAAATGGCAGGTGTTGTCTCAAATTTATCTCATAAATTAAGACAACCCTTTTCTGACCTAGACAAGCTTCAGTCAGACCAAGTAAAGGTACCTGAGTGAGCACAAACTCATTTGGCTCAGTCGAGATAACTTTTAATGATAGAGAAAGGAGAATGTTAGGTTCAATCGTGTGCTAGCACGATTTTTTTGAACCTAATTGAATCTAATTCAAATCAATTAAACTGGGTTAGTTCAATTGATGATATTCAGATCCAAATCCTTGTTTGTGTGACCTAGTTAGGTTCAGTTCTGTATGGTAATGGGATATGTAGTGATCTCCATCATCAACATCATCGAAACTCCTTTCGATGGATCAGAACTCTTCTGATTCAGACAACTAGAATGATCGATCATCTAAATCATTCTAATTGCTCCCAAAATCCACCAGTGACACCTAGCAGTATATGGTGGCAACCCATCAAAATTGAAAATGAACCTCTCGGTGCAGCTACTTGTGTGATTAAGTTCTTCTATCTTGAGCCCGATCAGATTAGGGTTAAGGTGAACTCGTCAAACCCTAATTTCTATCATATGATTTAATCATTCGATTCAAGTCCGATGTGAAAATCTTAATAGAAACTCTTTCTATTATTTCACTCTCTACCATGGCCATGGGCTTATGGACTTGATTCTCATGATCATCATAGGGCTGCTCCTCATCCATCGAGGTAGATAGATTCCATCTTGGTGCAATCCAATTCCTACAATGAACATGCTATAGCCAACATACACCTTAGGATTTCAAATGGCTAGGAGACCGAGTCATGGTGTAGTCAAACTTATAACACCCTCAAGGTGAACTATCGAATGCTACCTCAGGTCAAAGAAACCAGACACACCACTACAGCTTTAGTCAGTCATCGATGAGAAGGTAGACTTCCTTATGACTACTCGAGGTGGTCACGCTCAGTGCCCTCATTCTCTAACGAGTACCTGTACTCTCACTCTGGTGTCTCTACACCATAGACTCAAGACTCATCTACTATAAAGAAGTGATTGTACACTAACCTTCTAGGATCAATCACCATCCTCATGATGATCCTATGGTCAGGAGCATTTTATGAGTTAATAATGAAAATTCATCTCTTAAATTTTTAACCTTGAAAATAAGAATTATCATTATCATTAACTCATGGGATATATCATAGACACTAAATATACATAGATGATAGAAAATAATCCATTTTATTATTTATAGTCAAAATTATAATTTTGCCCCTAAAAGTGTATTACAAGTGTCAGCCAATTCTGGCTTCTAGGGCGCACATATCTATCAAACTTCCACTTGACCTAAAGCCAATTGGCTACAAATCTAAGTTCCATCTTCTCAAGATGGGCTTCAATCTTCTGTTGGCCCAATGGCTTTCTAAGCGGGTGCACCACATTGTCTGCGGAGTCGACTCTCTTGACCTCGACGTAATCCTTCTCAAGGTAATCAAGGATGAGATGGTATCGCCACTCTTTGTGCTTGGATTTTTGGTGAGACCTCAGCTCCTTAGCAAGGGCTATGGCACCATTGTTGTCGCAGTACAGAGGAATGGCATCTGATGGCATCACTCCGATCTCTACGGCAAACTTCTTGTACCAGAATGCCTCCTTCGTAACTTCTGACGCAGCGATGTATTCTGCTTCCATGGTGGAATCTGCTATCACTGTTTGCTTGAAATTTTTTCAACTGACAGCTCCACCATTGCATAAAAATAGACTTCCAAATGTCAATTTTTGATCACCTACATCAGACATAAAATTCGAGTCTATATACCCCTAGACTTGGAGTTCTCCGTTACCAAAGACCAACCACATATCCTTAGTTCTTTTTAAGTACTTAAGGATATATTTCACAGAAGTCCAGTGTTCTTCACCTGGATTCGACTGATATCTATTTGTGACACTCACAGCATGGGCTATATTAGGTCGTGTACATAACATGGCATACATGAGGCTCCCTATTGCTGAAGCATAAGGGATCTTGCTCATGCATTCTATTTCCTCAAGTGTGCTAGGGCACATCTTCTTGGAAAGATGAATGCCATGTCTGAAGGATACTAAACCCCTCTTAGAGTTTTTCATGCTAAACCTCTTTAGCACTTCCTCTATGTACATCTTCTGTGAAAGTCCTAGCATCCTATTTGGTCTATCTCTATAGACCTTAATTCCTAGAATAAAGGATGCTTCTCCTAGGTCTTTCATGGAGAATTCTTTAGATAACCACATTTTAACTATGGTCAACATGGGAATATCATTCCCGATAAGGAGGATGTCATCTACGTACAATACGAGGAAAATAATAGCACTCCCACTGACCTTTTTGAAGACACATGGCTCCTCCTCATTCTTGATGAAATCAAACATTTTGATCACATCATTAAAATGAGTATTCCAGCTCCGAGATGCTTGCTTAAGTCCATATATGAATCTTTGCAGCTTGCAAACCTTATGATCATCATCACTGGATGTGAAATCTAGCAACTGATCCATATAGATATCTTTCTCAAGATATCCATTTAAGAATGCCATTTTCATGTCCATTTGCCATATTTCATAATCGAAATAGGTTGCAACAGCAAGCAATGTGTGGATGGATTTTAGCATAGCTACTGGCGAAAAGGTATCCTGATAGTCAATGCCTTCGCATTGACTATAACCTTTTACCACTAATCTAGCCTTGAATGTCTCCACATTCCCATCTGCACCAATCTTTCTCTTGTAGATCCATTTACACCCAATAGGTACTATACCTTCTGGAGGATCTACCAAGGTCCAGACTTGGTTTGAGTGCGTCGAGTCAATTTCTGACTTCATTGCCTCTAACCATTTTTTGGAGTCGATATCTGATGTCACCTTGTTATAGATTTTGGGATCATCACCATGAACCCCATTACCTATGAGGAATATTTTCTCTACATCCTCTGAAATAGTACCTAAGTACCTCTTAAGAGGATGGAAAATCCTTTTCGATCTACGAGGTGGAGGAGGTAGTAATTGGATTGGCTTAACCTGATGTGGTTCCATATGGACATTAGCTCGTTACTCTTGTGAGACTTTATCTTTGAGCTTAATCTGCTTTCTAGTGCCACCATCTTGAATAAACTATTTTTTAAGAAAAATGGCATGTCGACTCATAATCACATTGTGATCTTCTGGAATGTAGAAACAATATCCTAATGATTCTTTAGGATATCGTATAAATCGAGCTCTGAAGTACCTAAAGTCTAACTTGTCTGCTTATTGTCTTTTGACATAAGTCGGACAACCCCAAATTCTGAGATGACTCAGATTTGATTTCTTACCATGCCATATCTCATACGGTGTGGTAGGATCGGTTTTTGAAGGAACTCTATTCAGTAAGTATATTGCAGTTAACAAACAGTATCCCCAAAAAAAATTAAAGAGGTCTATGAAGCTCATCATGGATAGGACCATATCTAATAGGGTCCGATTCCTCCATCTGAAATCCTATTGAGTTGAGGTGTCCCTGATGGAGTCCAATGAGAGACTATGCCATTTTTCTTGAGATAGTCCAGGAATTTTCGATTAAGATATTCACCTCCTCGATCTGATCGAAGAACCTTAATGGTTTTTCTAATTTGCTTTTCTATTTCATGTCTAAATTCTTTAAACTTTTCAAATGCTTTAGACTTGTGTCTCATAAGATACACATACCCATACCTAGATAAATCATCGGTAAAGGTTATGAAGTAGACTAAGTTGCCTCTAGCCGGTACATCAAATGGGCCGCATACATCTATATGTACTAGGGCAAGAAGATCCATGGCCCTTTTCCCATGTCCTACAAAAGGAAGCTTAGTCATTTTGTCATGAAGATAGGATTCACAGATTGGATATGACTCAGAAGTCAACGGACTCAATAGCCCGATTTTCTCTAATTTGTTAACCCTATCATCTGCTATATGACCTAATCTAAGGTGCCATAGATACCTATCATTTGGACTATCCCTAGCTCATTTTGATTATGGCATTTACATTTTGCTCAAAATTAAAAATAGATACATCAACATGTAACTGATAAAGACCATTAATAAGAAAACTATTCGCAATTTTATTTTTTTCATAAAGAATGTCATAATGGTCCTTAAGAAAACTAATTACATAGCCTTCTAATGCAAGGCAAAAAATAGAAATTAAATTTCTGCTAGCTGCGGGCACATAATAGCAGTCTTTTAATACTAAGTCTAAATCAAATGGTAGTCGAAGAGGGTATGTTCCCACGGCCATGGTAGCAAATCTTTATCCATTTTCGACATGTAGGATCATCTCACCATCCCTCAGCCTTCTGCTATCCTCAAGATCCTGCATGGAAGTGCACAAGTGAGCACTAGAATCAGAGTCAAGCACCCAACTGGATGTAGAAGAAACCATAAGGTTAGATTCAATAATGAGCATACCTCCAAAAGGACCTATCTCCTTCTTCTTTAGGATGGCCAGGTAAGTAGGGCAGGTCCGCTTCCAGTGGCCGTCATTGTTGTAATGGAAACACTTTCCTTTATCAGTGACCTTCTTCTTCAACTCTGACTTTTTCTTCTTTCCTCCTTCCACCTTCTACTTTTTTGCAGAATTCTTCTTCTTTCCAAAAGACTTTCTCTTGAAAGAAGTCTATTCCATAGCAAGTACCGAGCCTTTAAAATCTTTCATGGAAAGCTCAGTGGTAACCAGCATGTTCATAAGTTCGGCCAAGGAGTTTTGAAGTTTATGCATATGGTAGTTTATGATGAACTGCCCATATGCATAGTCAAGGATTGCAGAATTATATCATTCTGCAGATCCAAGTCCAACCTCATTTTGAGCTTCTCAAGCTCTTTCATGTCCTTGATCATCATCAGACAATGATCTTGGACTGACTGTCCATCAAGCATCTTAGCCTTGAACAGTCGTTTAGTGACTCGATACTTGGCTGCGCGACTTTGTTCACCAAACATCTCCTGTAGGTAAGCTAACATTTGGCAAGTAGTCTTGATATCTTCATGTTGGAACTGAAGTTCATCAGACATAGAGCCTAACATGTAGTATCTGGCCTTGTTATCATCATCTATCCACTTATCCAGAGACGTTCTCTACTCAACGGATGGATGAGCTGGTAAGGTGGGAGGGTCCTGATCCAGTACATGAGTTAACTTCTCGAAATCCAAAATAATTTTGAAGTTTCAAAGTCAATCCTTATAATTTGGTTCGATCAGTCTATGGGTGTCCAGGATTCATGCTAGTGGGTTAGATGCAGATATTTTGCTGTAAAGAGTCAAAGTTTCTAGTTAGATATTGTAATTAAGACTTAACCAATTTATTTAGAATTTTATTTTTAAACAAATTAGCTTCCACTATTTTTTTGGATTCCTACACTTCCTTTGTAGGGATGCAAAAATCTCCACGATTATTGATTTCTAGTGGGTGGTGCAGTCCCACCAACTTACTCATCACCTCACCTAATAGTTATTGGTGATGGGTTAGCCAATGAGTGAACAACTCTTGTTCAATGATTCTCTAATCATGATGCACCCAAACTTGATCTCTAATTCATGAATCTCACCATGTTCGAAATATTGATCCACTCCTTAGTTAAGTCAGACCCACCATTTGCATAGATTGGATTCCTAATTGAGTCTCTCACCGTACCTAAAATATTGAGCCCCATCCATCCTCCAGTCTGTAGCATCCAATGCCTAATAGACATGGTTGCATCTTCCAGGTGTAACTGAGCCACTATAACCAATCAAGAACAATCAACCTTGGGAAGGGCCCATACATCTACAATGGTGGAAAATCTTAAACTTAATCTTTTCTTAGGGAGATTTGATTTAGGTCTCATTAAACTAGACTTGACATAGTCATAACCATTATGACTAACCTAGTGGCATGGGTTAGCTCGAATTATTGACCACCTCAGATCAGAACTAAGTCAACAAATATGGTCAGGTAAGTGAGACCGATGGAAAGGATATTCCATTAACTCGATAAGAACGCATTCGAGTCGAGTAGCTTTCAATTAAAAATTAGTCGGTCATAACTGCCAAACTTACCTTAGACACTAAATTATTGAGCCAGAACTAATTGGGATAGCCTACAATCCAGACTCTAACCACTGAGCCTAATTAGGTCTTAGCTTGATCGATCACTCACGTGACTCGATCTTGACCCAGACTTAATCCTGTTAGGCTGGTCAATTTAAGCATTGTTGATCCCATTTAACCAACTCTTGATTCGGTTTGATCAACCGCTAGACCTAATTGAGCTACCCAAGCCCGAACCCAATTTTATGAACATGTCTTAGATCTGAAAATTCTTAATTTTTGACCTAATATATTTCATATTCTTAATTTTTAATTATGTTTAGGATTCAAAAATAAAACATGCAAATAAGATCCTAGGGTTTCAGGATCTCGGATTTTGCAGAAAGTAAGTTTTCAATTTCTGATTAAGGTCGAATGCGTAGCACCCCTACACATCATAAAAATATCCCATCGAATGGAAGGAGAGGGTCTTTAAACCATACTTTGTTCTTATGACCGGACGGCCAAGGGGAATACCTTAATCAGAAATACAACTAATCTACAAAAACTAATTAGATCTAAGCATATATCTCATATAAAAATTGATCTAATTAAAGCATATTTTGTATACATCATATCATGCATATTTTTTAGATCTAAATTATCTCATAATCATCTAAAAAATTAAATTTAAATTTGATCTTATCAAATAAAATTTAATCTAGACCCTATTGTAGAACTATTCTACAAATAGTCTAAACATGCAACTATCATATCTCATATGAACAAATTAAATTTAATTTATTTTTTATTTTTAGATCTGATTATAACATTTATAAGATCAAAAAATAGTAAATAAATAGATCAAAAATAATTATATTTAATCAAATAAAAATTATGATTATACTAGACTACACATAGAACAATTCTATTCCTAGTCTAGTTATGTATCTCATACTATTAGATCTAGATTAATTGATTTTAATTTTCTATTTTTCTAATTTTAGATCTAATCATATCTCATGTGATATCTAAAATTACTAATTTATTAGATTAAATTAGATATAAATAAATTTTATAAGAACCTGGCTCTAATACCAGTTGAAGAAAAATCCTGATTTCCCAGGGTCAGGTTCGTTCAGATTTGATTGGATTGAGAGGCATATTTTAAAAATTTTCTCTTAGATCCTAATCAGATCTAACATTTTTTAGATCTAATTTTATGATTTGATAAATAAAAAAATTAAATTAAATTAAATCTAAATTAGTTTTATCTTGATATGGGTAATCTGATTATCCATTGATGATCTTGCTGATTGCCTGAGGTTCTGGATCTAGCCATGCAAGCGCCTAGTCTCTATCGGTATCCACTCTGATTGGATCTGATGATCATCTTCTTCTTTATCTCATCTCCAAAAATTAGATCAAGATCTGATTTAGAGAATCTTCGAAACTTCTTTCGAAGATCAGCAGTCGTCTTTGCAGCAGTGCTGCCTTCTTCCTTTCTCGTCAACCTTTTCTTGTCTGAATCGCACTAATCTGAAGCCCAACTATCCTTGGGCATGGAGAGGAGAGAGATGGCCTGAAGGTGGCATGGAGAAGGGAGAGGGACAGCCTTGGGGCATGGCTAGGAGAGGAGTCTCTAAAAAGTGGGCGTAGATAGGTCTTTATATATAGACCCTGCTGCGCCATGCGGTGCCACATCACCCCGGCCAATCATGTTGCTTTGTTTAATCAAATCTAAATCTGATTGATGGAATGACATCATCTAATCCAATTAGATAAGAGACCCATAGGTTCATCCTAAGGTGGCACCTAAGATTGGTCAAAGTCTATAGGTGAGGGTCACCTAGTTTGAATCCAAGAAGCAACCTAGAGTCCCATCCATATGGGACTCCAGGCATCCCTATCCATGGGCGCACGCCATCCTAGGCATGCAACCCCTCCTTTCTAATTTCTAGGGAGGGGACAAGTCCCTATCTTCTCTCCAATAAGTGCATGACACATGGGCAGATGTCCAAGGGTCAAAGGTCAATGTTTGACCAAAGTCAAAGGACAAGAATTAGCAGGTGATGAAAAATGGTACATGTTGTCTCAAATTTATCTCATAAATTAAGACAACTCTTTTCTAACCTAGACAAGCTCTAGTCAGACTAGGTAAAGGTACCTGAGTGAGCATAAACTTATTTGGCTCGGTCGAGATAACTTTTAATGATAGAAAAAAGAGAATGTTAGGTTCAATCGTGTGCTAGCATGATTTTCTTGAACCTAATTGAATCTATTTCAAATCAATTGAACTGGGTTAGTCAATTGAT
>QRFJ01000397.1:329656-492210 GCA_006176705.1 Cocos nucifera | reverse complement strand
TATA
Organism: Cocos nucifera; assembly: GCA_006176705.1. Taxonomy (NCBI): domain Eukaryota; kingdom Viridiplantae; phylum Streptophyta; class Magnoliopsida; order Arecales; family Arecaceae; genus Cocos; species Cocos nucifera. The sequence goes on along the minus strand of QRFJ01000397.1, from coordinate 492,206 downwards.
TCAGAATCCCAAACCCTGTTTGTGACCCTATGTTAGGTTCAGTCTCTATATGGTAATAGGGATATTAGTGATCTCCATCATACAAATCATCGAAACTTCTTTCGATGGATCAGAACTCTCTTTGATTCAACAACTAGAATGATCGATCATTAAAATTATTTAATTGCTCCTAAAATCCATCAGTGACACCTAGTAGTATATGGTGGCAACCACTCAAAAACTGAAAACGAACCTCTTGATGTAGCTACTTTGTGATTAAGTTTCTTCTATCTTGAGCCCCGATCAGATTAGGGTTAAGGTGAACTCGTCAACCCTAATTTCAATCATATGATTTAATCATATCGATTTCTTCAGTGTGAAAATCTTAATAGAAATTTTTCTATTATTACTCTCTGTATGGCCATGGGCTTATGGATGATTCTTATGATCATCATAACGATCCTCATCCACACGAGTTCGATAGATTCCATCTTGGTTGCAATTCGCAATTCCTACAATGAACATGCTATACCAACATACACCTCAAATCCAAATGGCTAGAGGCCTAAGTCATGGTGTAGTCAAACTATAACACCCTCAACTAAACTATGTCACCTCAGGTCAAAGACCAGACACATCACTAGTATCAAGTCAATCATCGACGAGAAGGTAGACTTCCTTATGACTACTCGAGGTGGTCACCTCAGTGCCCTCATGCTAACGAGTATCTGTACTCTCACTCTGGTGTCTCTACACCTATAGACCTCAAGCACTCTACTATAAAGAAGTGATTGTACACTAACTTACCATATCAATCACCATCCTCAGATGATCCTACAGTCAGGAGCATTTATGAGTTAATAATGAAAATTCTTCTCTTAAATTTTCAACTCTTGAAAATAAGAATTATCATTACCATTAACTCAAGGGATGTATCACAGACACTAAATACACATATGTGATAGAAAATAATTATTTATTATTTATACATAAATTATAATTTGCCCCTAAAGTGTATTATAAGTGTCAGCGAATTCTGGCTCTAGGGCACACATATCTAACATACCCAATATCAACAAAAATTTAATGAGGAAGAAAATCAGACGCCCTTACAAAGGAATGTCAGATCAGTTATAGTCTATTGTACTTATCAACTATCAATATTTTTCTAGAGGTGGTCTTCACCATTTTACTCCAACCAACAGATATGAGAGATAGCTGAAGATAAATTCTATAGTAAATTAGAAAAAGAAAATTGAAAGGTCACTGACCCCTTCTAGATCTATAATATCATCTTATCATAGAAGATGACTACGTCCTCACTACAAATTAAGAAAAAGAATCGATGTTCATAATAGAAAGGACTTAATATCAAAGAATACATTATACTAATTATCTTGGAATCTACTGATGGCCAAAGGTTTTGAAAAATCAAAGTGTTGGATAGATGGAAGAATTTGGGTAACAACACACCTTCCCATCACTCTATTATGAAAATAAGGAACAAATGGAACACATTGTGGAATTTACAAAACTATCCTCAACAAATAAAAGAAGCACTACTAAAAGGAAGCATTCCACTTCAATCAGTAAATAATGGGTATAACAAAGAAGAAATTTTTGGGCATCAGAAAGGATTGAGATATTCCAAAAACATTATGAAGGCATCCTTTGGTTTGGTAATACTCTCTAAAAGACCTGGTCCCCCGAAAAGATATAATATCAAGTCTCAAAAAGCTTATCTTCAACATAATAAAGAAAAGAAAGAAGAAGAAGTTTCTTACTAACCATCTACCAAAAATTTTGGTAGAATGTTTTCCTACAATACTACTTTCAAAATCTATTTGTCACCAATGAAAGATCACTACTACTCAGCAAACAAAATAATTCATGGCCATCAGAAGCTGTCAATCTGGCCATAGAAGAATTATCAAAAATGACAAGTAACGGTCTACAATACACCAAAAGCAACGCATAAATCTACAAAGAAGATCCTACAGTGCTCTTGAAGTGATGCACAACGATCCATAGGAAATTCCTGATAGTTCAACTATAAGAAAGGATAGCTATAGAAAGATCTGGACTATAATCTATTTCAAATCCATGGACTCCAAAATAAATGAAGTCCACACTGCCCCTTCCTTATTATAAAAGAGAAAAGGCTTCAGTTGGAGGAGAGTAGAAGTGATCGACAGCCTAAGGAACCGAGTGTAGGAAGACTCCACCTAGAGAATTTGAGAAGTCTCTTCTCTTCTCTTTTTGCTACTTTCCAAAGTTAAGTCAAGCTTCTCTTCTTCTTCTCTTCCTTCCTCCTTCTCCTTCCTCTCTTTTTCTCTCTCTTCTCTCTTCTTTATTTCTTCTCCATGCTTCTTCTCTCTCTCTCCCAATCATCTCATTTCTCTCTTATCTTCCTCACTTTGATTTGCACTATGTCATTACCATACAGATGTCTCATCTCACATATATCTCTTCACATAAGCCCCATTTCATCCTAATCTTCTACTTTTTTCACACTAAAAAACTCCTTTGTATCTTCCTTTGGCATCTTAGAAGAAGATCCAAAACCTTCTTCTCTCCTCACCTTCCATTCCTCTTCATTCCTCTTCCCTTCTACTATTCATATTCTTCTTTAAGAGAAAAACTCTCACCAAAGCTCTCTTGTAAATATCAAGTAGTGTGCTTAGTCGCTGCTTAGTAAGTATTAACTTAGTAATCGCCCTAGCATCTTTGTATTAAATAAGTTTGTTAAGCTTGTATGGTGTTTTTAAGCTTTCTTCACCCTAATGTAAGTAATTAATTAAAATAAAAGTATTCTTCTTTATCTAATTTAGTTTTTAATCTTCATATTAGTTCATAGTTACTATTTCATAGTTACTATTATTATTACTATTCATATTTACTGTTCATATTACTATTCCACACTATAGCTTGGTATTGTGGCAGAAACCATTGCATATCTTGAGAGCAATGCAATAACTGCTATATGAATCTACTATTCAGTACTATAAATGGGTACCATAGTATAAGGAAAACCCTCCCAATCTACACATAGGTTGTTCTAATAAAAAACAGTCGATCCTAAGGATAAACCAACCATAAGCTGTAAGAATGCATTATAAACAACCGTGCAAATCACTATGCTGAGGATTAACTATTTATCAGTTAACTACTATCTAGTAATGCTTTGACAGTAACTATTTATATTAACTATTGAGTAGTATTTGTTGTATTGTTTATTTAACTATTTACCTTCTCGTACCTCAAGTATCTCGATTTCATCGTAAACAACCATGCAATCATCAGTTGCTGAGGATTAACTATTTATCATTTAACTACTATCTAGTAATCTTTGGCTATAGTTAATATTATATTAACTATTGATAGTATTTTTAGTAGTTATTTTATTATTTTTAATTGTTTATATTAACATAGTTATGCTATCTATTTTGTTTTAGTAATTTGTTGCTTTATGTTACTTATTTAATTTGTGTGCTAATCGTTTGGTTTATAGTTTGTTTTAACCAGAAAAACCAAAAAATATTCAGTTTTAGTCTCTTAGTATGTTGTTTGAATCTAAAAAAAATATAAAAAAGATTTTCTTATTAATAATAAAGTCATCTATCTCCATACTTGTCTGAGTACTTTTCCTCTTCTATCTGCATAGTCTATTAGTCTTTAGTTTTTCCCTATCTACATCTGTCGATCATTCTTAAGTAGTCGTAGTTATTATCTTTTGCTTTATCTCACAGGTGTTGTCTTCTCCTCTTCTTAAAGTGTCCAATTTGCACTTTCATTCCTAGGTTCCAGGCTGTATTTGTATACATAAACGGACAGTATGTGACTTTGGACTCATCCTTTAGTTGTGCGTAATTGGTATTTGGCCTTGATTGTTGCTAAAGAACATTTTGTCTGCCTTATACCATCGAATCTGGTGTTCATTGTTCGTTGCCTAGCGTAAGTTGACATGGTGAACTTCGTATCACTCTGGATTGAGGTTGCCTCTTCGGGTGCCGAACATCTGTATCAAGTCTGTTCTTTTTATGCCAAATAGTTGGGAACAATCTACTATGAAAAACCTTCATATAATCAGACACCAATCCCTCTCTCTGGCATAAAAAAGAATAAGGCTTTGATACCCAAATGATCCGTGCCCCCGGAGAGGCAACCTCAAATCCAGGAGAATATCCAAATACGATATCAAACTACATTGAACCAAACTCTAGGAACACCTGATTTGGAAGGTATAAGCGGTCAGAATGTCTCTTACCACAACAACCAAGCCCAAATACCAAACTAATACTAAAGATGATGCAAAGATATACGATTCTACCGTATGTATAATATAATAAGACCCGAAACCCAGAATGAAAGTGCAAATTGGATACTTTTAACAAAAAGAGAAACAACAGCCTGAGATTAAAGCAAATAGATAATAACTATGACTACTAAAAATGATCGACAGATAGATAATAAAGATAATATTAACATAATAAAAATAAATAGGCAGACAGACTCACCATAAACTAACTAAAGAAGGAATATCATTTATATTTTTTTCAGATTAAAAATAAACTAACAACTAAATATTTTAGTTTCCTGATATAAAATATAATATCCTATCAAATCAACAGTCATAATCAATCTAATTTTTTTTCTTTTTTTTTAAATAAACTTAAAACCAATATGTTAGCACAAATTAAATAAACATAAAGTAATAACTACTAAACAAAACACAACATAAAGCAATAACTAACAATGTAATATAAATAGTTAAATAAACTAACTAAAACGTACTACTCAATAGTTAATGTAAATAGTACTGTCAAAGCATACTAGATAGTTGTTAAATGATAAATAGTTAATGCTCAGCATTGTGATTGCATGGTTGTTAAATAACAATCAAGAATACTGAGGGTAACGAAAGGTATTGGGTTCTTATCTTGACTGCACGATTGTTTACAATGTAGCCTCTACCAGCCTTAATTGGTTGATCCTTCAGGATTGACTATTTTTTTATAGAACAATCTCGTTAGTACTTGGGTGGTTTCTCTCATACACTACGGTACCCCTATTTATAGTACTGATAGTCATTTTATAGCAAACTACTTGTATTGGCTCCAATACTACATAGTGATTTCTGCTACATTACCAACTAAAGTGCTGAATAGTAACTATGAACATACTATGAATAGTAACTATGAATAGTAATATAGACAATAATTAAAAATTAATTATGAAGAAAAGCATATTTTATTTACATAGAAGACTAATTACATTAGTGCTGAAAGACCTTCTTCTTCAACTCTGACTTTTTCTTCTTTCCTCCTTCCACCTTCTACTTTTTTGCAGACTTCTTCTTCTTTCCAAAAGACTTTCTCTTGAAAGAAGTCTATTCCATAGCAAGTACCGAGCCTTTAAAATCTTTCATGGAAAGCTCAGTGGTAACCAGCATGTTCATAAGTTCGGCCAAGGAGTTTTGAAGTTTATGCATATGGTAGTTCATGATGAACTGCCCATATGCATCAGTCAAGGATTGCAGAATTATATCATTCTGCAGATCCAAGTCCAACCTCACTTTGAGCTTCTCAAGCTCTTTCATGTCCTTGATCATCATCAGACAATGATCTTGGACTGACTGTCCATCATGCATCTTAGCCTTGAACAGTCGTTTAGTGACTTGATACTTGGCTGCGCGACTTTGTTCACCAAACATCTCCTGTAGGTAAGCTAACATTTGGCAAGTAGTCTTGATATCTTCATGTTGGAACTGAAGTTCATCAGACATAGAGCCTAACATGTAGTATCTGGCCTTGTTATCATCATCTATCCACTTATCCAGAGACGTTCTCTACTCAACGGATGGATGAGCTGGTAAGGTGGGAGGGTCCTGATCCAGTACATGAGTTAACTTCTCGAAATCCAAAATAATTTTGAAGTTTCAAAGTCAATCCTTATAATTTGGTTCGATCAGTCTATGGGTGTCCAGGATTCATGCTAGTGGGTTAGATGCAGATATTTTGCTGTAAAGAGTCAAAGTTTCTAGTTAGATATTGTAATTAAGACTTAACCAATTTATTTAGAATTTTATTTTTAAACAAATTAGCTTCCACTATTTTTTTGGATTCCTACACTTCCTTTGTAGAGATGCAAAAATCTCCACGATTATTGATTTCTAGTGGGTGGTGCAGTCCCACCAACTTACTCATCACCTCACCTAATAGTTATTGGTGATGGGTTAGCCAATGAGTGAACAACTCTTGTTCAATGATTCTCTAATCATGATGCATCCAAACTTGATCTCTAATTCATGAATCTCACCATGTTCGAAATATTGATCCACTCCTTAGTTAAGTCAGACCCACCATTTGCATAGATTGGATTCCTAATTGAGTCTCTCACCGTATCCTAAAATATTGAGCCCCAATCCATCCTCCAGTCTGTAGCATCCAATGCCTAATAGACATGGTTGCATCTTCCAGGTGTAACTGAGCCACTATAACCAATCAAGAACAATCAACCTTGGGAAGGGCCCATACATCTACAATGGTGGAAAATCTTAAACTTAATCTTTTCTTAGGGAGATTTGATTTATCTCTCATTAAACTAGACTTGATATAGTCATAACCATTATGACTAACCTAGTGGCATGGGTTAGCTCGAATTATTGACCACCTCAGATCAGAACTAAGTCAACAAATATGGTCAGGTAAGTGAGACCGATGGAAAGGATATTCCATTAACTCGATAAGAACGCATTCGAGTCGAGTAGCTTTCAATTAAAAATTAGTCGGTCATAACTGCCAAACTTACCTTAGACACTAAATTATTGAGCCAGAACTAATTGGGATAGCCTACAATCCAGACTCTAACCACTGAGCCTAATTAGGTCTTAGCTTGATCGATCACTCACGTGACTCGATCTTGACCCAGACTTAATCCTATTAGGCTGGTCAATTTAAGCATTGTTGATCCCATCTAACCAACTCTTGATTCGGTTTGATCAACCGCTAGACCTAATTGAGCTACCCAAGCCCGAACCCAATTTTATGAACATGTCTTAGATCTGAAAATTCTCAATTTTTGACCTAATATATTTCATAATCTTAATTCTTAATTAAGTTTAGGATTCAAAAATAAAACATGCAAATAAGATCCTAGGGTTTCAGGATCTCGGATTTTGCAGAAAGTAAGTTTTCAATTTCTGATTAAGGTCGAATGCGTAGCACCCCTACACATCATAAGAATATCCCATCGAATGGAAGGAGAGGGTCTTTAAACCCTACTTTGTTCTTATGACCGGACGGCCAAGGGGAATGCCTTAATCAGAAATACAACTAATCTACAAAAACTAATTAGATCTAAGCATATATCTCATATAAGAAAATTGATCTAATTAAAGCATATTTTGTATACATCATATCATGCATATTTTTTAGATCTAAATTATCTCATAATCATCTAAAAAATTAAATTTAAATTTGATCTTATCAAATAAAATTTAATCTAGACCCTATTGTAGAACTATTCTACAACTAGTCTAAACATGCAACTATCATATCTCATATGAACAAATTAAATTTAATTTATTTTCTATTTTTAGATCTGATTATAATATTTATAAGATCAAAAAATAGTAAATAAATAGATCTTAAAATAATTATATTTAATCAAATAAAAATTATGATTATACTAGACTACACATAGAACAATTCTATTCCTAGTCTAGTTATGTATCTCATACATATTAGATCTAGATTAATTAATTTTAATTTTCTTATTTTTCTAATTTTAGATCTAATCATATCTCATGTGATATCTAAAATCACTAATTTATTAGATTAAATTAGATATAAATAAATTTTATAAGAACCTGGCTCTGATACCAGTTGAAGAAAAATCCTGATTTCCCAGGGTCAGGTTCGTTCAGATTTGATTGGATTGAGAGGCATATTTTAAAAATTTTCTCTTAGATCCTAATCAGATCTAACATTTTTTAGATCTAATTTTATGATTTGATAAATAAAAAAATTAAATTAAATTAAATCTAAATTAGTTTTATCTTGATATGGGTAATCTGATTATCCATTGATGATCTTGCTGATTGCCTGAGGTTCTGGATCTAGCCATGCAAGCGCCTAGTCTCTATCGGTATCCACTCTGATTGGATCTGATGATCATCTTCTTCTTTATCTCATCTCCAAAAATTAGATCAAGATCTGATTTAGAGAATCTTCGAAACTTCTTTCGAAGATCAGCAGTCGTCTTTGCAGCAGTGCTGCCTTCTTCCTTTCTCGTCAACCTTTTCTTGTCTGAATCGCACTAATCTGAAGTCGAACTATCCTTGGGCATGGAGAGGAGAGAGATGGCCTGAAGGTGGCATGGAGAAGGGAGAGTGACAGCCTTGGGGCATGTCTAGGCGAGGAGTCTCTAAAAAGTGGGCGTAGATAGGTCTTTATATATAGACCCTGCTGCGCCATGCGGTGCCACATCACCCCGGCCAATCATGTTGCTTTGTTTAATCAAATCTAAATCTGATTGATGGAATGACATCATCTAATCCAATTAGATAAGAGACCCATAGGTTCATCCTAAGGTGGCACCTAAGATTGGTCAAAGTCTATAGGTGAGGGTCACCTAGTTTGAATCCAAGAAGCAACCTAGAGTCCCATCCATATGGGACTCCAGGCATCCCTATCCATGGGCGCACGCCATCCTAGGCATGCAACCCCTCCTTTCTAATTTCTAGGGAGGGGACAAGTCCCTATCTTCTCTCCCATAAGTGCATGACACATGGGCAGATGTCCAAGGGTCAAAGGTCAATGTTTGACCAAAGTCAAAGGACAAGAATTAGCAGGTGATGAAAAATGGTACATGTTGTCTCAAATTTATCTCATAAATTAAGACAACTCTTTTCTAACCTAGACAAGCTCTAGTCAGACTAGGTAAAGGTACCTGAGTGAGCATAAACTTATTTGGCTCGGTCGAGATAACTTTTAATGATAGAAAAAAGAGAATGTTAGGTTCAATCATGTGCTAGCATGATTTTTTTGAACCTAATTGAATCTATTTCAAATTAGTTGAACTGGGTTAGTTCAATTGATGATATTCAGATCCAAACCCTTGTTTGTGTGACCTAGTTAGGTTCAGTTCTATATGGTAATGGGATATGTAGTGATCTCCATCATCAACATCATCGAAACTTCTTTCGATGGATCAGAACTCTTCTGATTCAGACAACTAGAATGATCGATCATCTAAATCATTCTAATTGCTCCCAAAATCCATCAGTGACACCTAGCAGTATATGGTGGCAACCCATCAAAACTGAAAATGAACCTCTTGGTGCAGCTACTTGTGTGATTAAGTTCTTCTATCTTGAGCCCCGATCAGATTAGGGTTAAGGTGAACTCGTCAAACCCTAATTTCTATCATATGATTTAATCATTCGATTCAAGTCCGATGTGAAAATCTTAATAGAAACTTTTTCTATTATTTTACTCTCTGCCATGGCCATGGGCTTATGGACTTGATTCTTATGATCATCATAGGACTGCTCCTCATCCACCGAGGTAGATAGATTCCATCTTGGTGCAATCCAATTCCTACAATGAACATGCTATAGCCAACATACACCTCAGGGTTCCGAATGGCTAGGAGATCGAGTCATGGTGTAGTCAAACTATAACACCCTCAAGGTGAACTATCGATGCACCTCAGGTCAAAGAACCAGACACATCACTGTAGCTTCGAGTCAATCATCGACGAGAAGGTAGACTTTCTTATGACTACTCGAGGTGGTCACGCTCAGTGCCCTCATTCTCTAACGAGTATCTGTACTCTCACTCTGGTGTCTCTACACTATAGACTCAAGACTCATCTACTATAAAGAAGTGATTGTACACTAACCTTCCAGATCAATCACCATCCTCATGATGATCCTACGGTCAGGAGCATTTTATGAGTTAATAATGAAAATTCTTCTCTTAAATTTTCAACTCTTGAAAATAAGAATTATCATTACCATTAACTCAAGGGATGTATCACAGACACTAAATACACATATGTGATAGAAAATAATTTATTTTATTATTTATAATTAAAATTATAATTTTGCCCCTAGAAGTGTATTATAAGTGTCAGCGAATTCTGGCTTCTAGGGCACACATATCTAACATACCCAATATCAACAAAAATTTTAATGAGGAAGAAATCAGAGCCCTTTACAAAGGAATTGTCAGATCAGTTATAGTCTATTGTACTTATCATATCAATATTTTTCTAGAGGTGGTCTTCACCATTTTACTCCAAGCCAACAGATATGAGAGATAGCTGAAGATCATATTCTATAGTAGAATTGAAGAAAAGAAAATTGGAAAGGTCACTGACCCCTTCTAGATCTATAATATCATCTTATCATAGGAAGATGACTACGTCCTCACTAGCAAATTAGAAAAAGACATCGATGTTATAATAGAAGGACTTAATATCAAAGAATACATGATTACTAATTATCTTGGAATCTACTGGATGGCCAAGGTTTTGAAAAATCAAAAGTGTTGGATAGATGGAAGAATTTGGGTAACAACACACCTTCCCATCACTCTATTAGAAAATGAAGGAACATGGAACACATTGTGGAATTTACAAAACTATCCTCAACAAATAAAAGAAGCACTACTAAAAGGAAGCATTCCACTTCAATCAGTAATAATTGGGTATAACAAAGAAGAAATTTTTGGGCATGCAGAAAGGATTGAGGATATTCCAAAACATTATGAAGGCATCCTTTGGTTTGGTAATACTCTCTAAAGACCTGGTCCTCCGAAAAGATTATAATATCAAGTCTCAAAGAAAGCTTATCTTCAACATAATAGAAAGAAAGAAAAGAAGAAAAGTTTTCTTACTAACCATCTACCAAAATTTTGGTAGAATGTTTCCTTACAAGTACTACTTTCAAAATCTATTTGTCACCATGAAAGATCACTACTACTCAGCAAACAAATAATTCATGGCCATCAGAAGCTGTCAATCTGGCCATAGAAGAATTTCAAAAAATGACAAGTAACGGTCTACAATACACCAAAAGCAACGCATAACGATCTACAAGAAGATTTCCTACAGTGCTCTTGAAGTGATGCACAACGATCCATAGGAAAATTCCTGATAGTTCAACTATAAGAAAGGATAGCTATAGAAAGATCTGGACTATAATCTATTTCAAATCCATGGACTCCAAATCAAATGAAGTCCACACTGCCCCTTCCTTATCTATAAATAGAGGAAAAGGGCTTCAGTTGGAGGAGGAGGTGAGAGTGATCGACAGCCTAAGGGACCGAGTGTAGGAAGACTCCACCTAGAGAGTTGAGAGTCTCTTCTCTTCTCTTTTTTGCTACTTTTCAAAGTTAAGTCAGAGCTTCTCTTTCTTCTTCCTTCTTCCTTCCTCTCTTCTCCTTCCTTCTTTCTTTTTTCCCTTCTCTTCTTTCCTTCCTTTATTTACTTCTCATCTTTTCATCATCTTCTCATCTCTTCCATATCATCTCATATTCTCTACTTCCTCACTTTGACATGCACTATGTTCATTACCATACAGATGTTCTCCACCACATAATCTCTACATAAGCCTCCATTTCATCCTAATCTTCTACTTTTTTCACCTATAAAAACTCCCTCTTGTATCTTCCTTTGGCATCTTTAGAAGAAGGATCCAAAACCTTCTTCTCTTCTCACCTTTCCATTCCCTCTTCATTCCTCTTCCCTTCTACTATTCATATTCTTCTTTTAAGAGAAAACTCTCACCAAAGCTCTCTTGTAAATATGCAAGTAAGTGTGCTTAGTGCGTGCTTAGTATGTATTAACTTGTATCAAGTGCGCCTAGCATCTTTGGTATGTAAATAAGTTTGTTTAAGCTTGTATGGTGTGTTTTTAAGCTTTCTTCAGCACTAATGTAAGTATTATTATATAAATAAAGTATTCTTTTCCTTATAATTAGTTTTTAATTCATATTATTGTTCATAGTTACTATTCATAGTTACTATTTATTATTACTATTCATAGTTACTGTTCATAGTTACTATTCAACACTATAGCTTGGTATTGTTGCAGAAACCATTGCATAGTCTTGGAGCAGATGCAATAGTACTGCTATAGAATCTACTATTCAGTACTATAAATGGGGGTACCATAGTATAAGGAAAACCTCCCAAGTACTACATAGGGTTGTTCTATAAAAAAACAGTCGATCCTAAAGGATAAACCAACCATAAGCTGGTAGAGGATGCATTATAAACAACCGTGCAATCACTAGTGCTGAGGATTAACTATTTATCAGTTAACTACTATCTAGTATGCTTTGACAGTAACTATTTATATTAACTATTGAGTAGTATGTTGTTGTTAGTTTATTTAACTATTTACCTTCTCGTACCCTCAGTATCTCGATTTCATCGTAAACAACCATGCAATCATCAGTGCTGAGGATTAACTATTTATCATTTAACTACTATCTAGTATGCTTTGATAGTAACTATTTATATTAACTATTGAGTAGTATGTTAGTAGTTAGTTTATTTAATTGTTTATATTAACTATTAGTTATTGCTTTATATTTGTGCTTATGTTTAGTAGTTGCTTTATGTTTATTTAATTTGTGCTAATGTTTGGTTTTAAGTTTGTTTTAATCAGAAAAACCAAAAAATATTCAGTTGTTAGTCTCTTAGTATGTTTGTTTTGAATCTAAAAAAATATAAAAAAGATTTTCTTATTTAATTAAGTCATCTATCTCCATACTTGTCTGAGTACTTTTCCTCTTTCTATCTGCATAGTCTATTAGTCTTTAGTTTATGTCCATCTTATCTATCTGTCGATCATCTTAAGTAGTCGTAGTTATTATCTGTTTGCTTTATCTCAGGTTGTTGTCTTCTCCTCTTCTTAAAAGTGTCCAATTTGCACTTTCATTCCTAGGTTCCAGGCTGTATTGTATACATAAACGGACAGTATCGTGTACTTTGGAGCTCATCCTTTAGTGTGGCGTAATTGGTATTTGGCCTTGATTGTTGCTAAGAGACATTTTGTCTGCCTTATACCATTCGAATCTGGTGTTCATTGTTCGGTTGCCTAGCGTAAGTTGACATGGTAGATCTTCGTATCACTCTGGATTTGAGGTTGCCTCTTCGGGGTGCCGGATCATCTGGTATCAAAGTCTTGTTCTTTTTTATGCCAAAAGTTGTGGGAACAAGTCTACTATGAAAACCTTCATATAATCAGACACCAATCCCTTCTCTCTGGCATAAAAAAGAATAAGGCTTTGATACCAAATGATTCGGGCCCCCGGAGAGGCAACCTCAAATCCAGAGCGATATGGAGATCCATCGTATCAACTTACATTGGGAACCAAACTAGGAACACCTGATTTGGAAGGTATAAGGCGGTCAGAATGTCTCTTACCAACAACCAAGGCCAAATACCAATTATGCTATACTAAAGGATGAGCTCCAAAGTATACGATTCTACCTATGTATGTATATAATATAGCCCGAAACCCAGGAATGAAAGTGCAAATTGGATACTTTTAACAAAAAGAGAAGACAACAGCCTGAGATAAAGCAAATAGATAATAACTATGACTACTTAAAATGATCGACAGATAGATAAGATGGATAAATAAATAATAAAAATAAATAGGCTAGACAGACTCACATAAACTAACTAAAGAAGGATATCATTTTTATATTTTTTCAGATTTAAAATAAACTAACAACTAAATATTTTTAGTTTTTTCTGATATAAAATAAATATTCTATCAAACTAACAGCTAACTAACTAATATTTTTTGCTTTTTTTTGTAATAAACTTAAAACCAAATGTTAGCACAAATTAAATAAACATAAAGTAATAACTACTAAACATAAGCACAAACATAAAGCAATAACTAACAATGTATATAAATAGTTAAATAAACTAACTAATAACGTACTACTCAATAGTTAATGTAAATAGTTACTGTCAAAGCATACTAGATAGTTGTTAAATGATAAATAGTTAATGCTCAGCATTGGTGATTGCATGGTTGTTTACAATACAATCAAGATACTGAGGGTACGAGAAGGTATTTGGGTTCTTTATCTTGACTGCACGATTGTTTACAATGTAGCCTCTACCAGCCTTAAGGTTGGTTGATCCTTCAGGATTGACTATTTTTTTATAGAACAATCTCGTGTAGTACTTGGGTGGTTTCTCTCATACTACGGTACCCCTATTTATAGTACTGGATAGTCATTTTTATAGCAATACTATTGTATTGGCTCCAATACTACATAGTGATTTCTGCTACAGTACCAAGCTATAGTGCTGAATAGTAACTATGAACAGTACTATGAATAGTAACTATGAATAGTAATTATGAACAATAATTAAAAATTAATTATGAAGAAAAGCATATTTTATTTACATAGAAGTACTTACATTAGTGCTGAAGAAAGCTTAAAAGCACACCATACAAGCTTAAACAAACTTATTTACATACCAGAGATGCTAACCATACTTGATAGAAGCTAATACATACTAATCACACACTAAGCATATTTATATATTTACAACAGAGCTTTGGCAAGAGTTTTCTCTCAAAGAAAGAAGATGAATAGTAGAAGGAAAGAGGAATGAATAGGGAATGGAAAGAAGAGAAGAGTAAAAGGTTTCGGATTCTTCTTCTGAAGATGCCAAAGGAAGATGCAAGATGGAGTTTTTATTAGTGAAAAAAGTGGAAGATTAGGATGAAATAGAGGCTTATGTAGAGATTATGTGGTGGAGAACATCGGTATGGTAATGGACGTAGTGGAGTCAGAGTGAGGAAGTGGAGAATATTAGATGAGATGGAAGAGATGAGAAGATGAAGAAGAGATGAGAAGGAAAGAAAGGAAGGTAAGAAGGGAAGGGAAGAAAGAAGGAGAAGCGAGGAAGGAAGAAGGAAGAAGAAAGAGAAGCTCTTGAAGGAACCAAATCTAGGATTTTATAGGTAGATCTTGAAAACATTTCAAAATTTTACAGTGAAAGACTTAAATAAATTAAATATTTATTTAAATAAATATGTAAATACCTAGATCTCAGATCTATTACATGATCAAGGTATGATATTAAATTAGAAATTAAAATCAAATAAGAAAGTAAAAGGTTGATCAAATCAACCTAGATCTACACTACATCAAATACATGTATGAAGTTAATAGATCAGCTCTATTACCTGAGTAAGTTAGACATTCTAACATACTGATCTAGGCTTGAGGATGAAGTCACAAGCTGCATATGTGTCCGGCCTCTAGGAGTCGTCTACACGAGCCTATGATCTCTCTGATCTGAAGTCCGATGCAAGAAATCAGCACAGCATGCTCATACTGTGCCGATCCTTGTTCGACGATCGAATCAATGCTCCCTTCTTTAAAATTTAAACTCTCCAAAATATGAGAAGAAAGATGAGAGTTTGCTAATCTAAGACTCTCTCAAAAAAAACTCAAAAGAAAGGAGGAGAGAATGAAAATAAAACAGCCCTAGAAGAAGACCCTCTTCTTCTTCTTTTTTCTCTCACCTAGACACCTAGTTTGGTGCCCATGGAACCCCCATGCCCAAGAACCCTCTTCCTCTAATTTTTGTACACCCCAAACCTCTTCGAAACCATTATATTTCATAAAAAAATTGGAACAAAATTCATCAAATAAATAGAAAAAAAGAAGAGTCCAAGTAAGGTTAAATTCCTAGACTAGGAATATCCAAACATGGAAAGTTATTGGGGCGCCCAACTCTTGGATGCCTCCTCCATAATTTTTTCTTACATGGACTAGCAAGGGAGGGTGCACAAAAAAGAAGATTATTTTCATAAAATAAGAGAAGAATTAATTAAAAGAGAGGGCAGCACTCAAGGGAAGATGTTTTGGTCAATAAGGATTCTGTCTCATAGAATCCTAAGAAACACTAATTGCTCCTTTGACTTGGTCTTCCACCTAACTTCCAAATATGACTTTGGGGGAGAGAGGGAGCATGAAAATCAAGAAGAAAGGGATTTTCAATAAGAAATACCTGAAAAATAGGTATGGGGGGCGTTGGGACCAAGGTGGTGCAAGGAGATAGGGAGTCCTAGTCACACTAGGACTCCTATTTTGACTTGGTCTAACAAGATCTTTTATCCAAATAAAATCAAGATTAAACCAACCTAATTAAATAAGACCCTAACCTATTTAAGGACATAATTAAATTAGATTAAATTAGATTTAATTTTAATTTATTTTCCAATCAAATTAGAAAATTGAATTAATGGAGTCCTAGTTAGACTAGGACTAGTTCTTCCTTGCAATTGGCTTACCCAATAAACCAATTGGACTTGATCCAATCAAGCCCAAACTAAGTCTAATTAAATTATATTTAATTAGACTTAATCTTAGCCTATTGGCTTAATCAAATTAAGCCAATTAATAGTTCAATTGCTAATCGATCCTCTTATAACACTTGTATTAGGTTAAACACCAATCATATTGATTATTTAATCCTAGAACAATTTTTATTCGTTGATCAACCATTCGATCAGATCGTAAGCTTTAATGTGTTGGCCTCATTGGTCCGAATCTAAGTTGGTAGCATAGAAATAAATTTCTATACCAGTTGAACTGACCATCTAGCTATGATATCCGATGGTCGGATAGATCGAAGGTGTGGAACACCATCCTTAGAACCCATGTGAATATAGTTTTCATATAATTTATCTCCTTGACTCCAATGCTCGTAGGACACATCAGAGTTCAACTGTCAACTTTGATTAGGTTGTCCACATTATATTTTAAAATATCAAATCTATCTGATGGATTATCCTGGCCAAGATTTTTCTATATTGAAATACAATGATACATTTTTATCCAACTCTTGGAGTGGTCAATTCCATCTTGATCACACTCCGACTTTGTAAGTACTTGACTATGCCCAGAAGCCTTCCATTGCTGAATTAGAAATTCAATTAGTCTGGTACCAAAGCATAGTGAGTTGCTTGTAAGTCACTGAGGTGATCTCAGGTCTAAGGGATATTTATACCTATATCCCATCAAAGATATTCTCGACAACAGAATGCTCTGGAGTTGGTCATGTTCAATGATGATGTACCCATACATCTCACCTATATGCCATACCAATGTCTCTACATACCTTGGTTAATAGGACAACCAACCTATATGGCATATAGCGATCTATGCTCGATAGACGCTGTCGTCCTAATTAATAGTCTATCATTTGGTCGTGAACAAATTTAAGGACTAATCGATAAAGTCTCTCTTTATCAAAACTAAATAGTCCTAAGGACTTCATCACAACAATGGAGTTCATTAAAAGATGTAAACTTATGATGAAAAAAAATGCTAAAATATTTTTCATTAATTAATAAATCAGTTACAATATCTCAACCATCAATAGACTAATGATTGACTTTGGAACATAATTTCTAACAACTCCCACTTGTCCTAAAGCCACTCGGCACAGTATCTAATGCCCATCTTCGACTTATGGTTGTCGAACTCCTTGGTTGCCAAGGCTTTAGTGAAGGGGTCGACTAGGTTCTCTTTTTCATCGATCTTCTAAAGGTTGATGTCACCACAATCCACGATCTCATGGACCAAATGGAAGCGGCGCAGAATGTGCTTTGTTCGTTGGTGTGCCTTTGGTTCCTTTGCCGAGCTATGGTTCTAGTGCTATCATAGTAGAGTAGGACCGGACCATCAATGGAGGGTGCTACTCCAAGCTCGATGATGAACTTCCTCAACTACACAGCGTTCTTTGCTTCATCTAATGCTGCCATGTACTCTGCTTTACAAACAGAGTCAGCCACTGTATGCTGCTTGAAACTTTTTCAACAGATGACTCCATCATTTAGAGTAAAGATATACCCTGACATACTTTTACTATCATCATCATCAGATTGAAGGCTGAAGTCTGTAAACCCCATAAGCTTCAGATTTGACTCGCCATAAACTAACCATTGGTCCTTAGTATTTCTCAAATACTTAAGGATGGTTTTAACCACCTTCTAGTGATTTTTTTCAGGGTTAGACTGCTATCTACTCACCACTCCTAGTGAGTATGTCACGTTTGGTCTCGTACATGTCATTGCATACATAATTGACCCCACTGTCAAAGCATATGAAATTCTACTCATACGCTCTCTCTCTTCAGAAGTTGTCAGACAATCCTTTTTAGAGAGAGAAATTTCTTGGCCTATCGAAAGATAGGCTCTTCAGCATAGTTTTTATGTATGTGGATTGGGATATACCAAGCATCCTTTTAGATCTATCCCTATAGATCTTCATCCCTAGGATGTAGGATGCTTCACCAAGTCCTTCATGGAGAACTCTGATGACAACCAGACTTTTATTCCTCGTAGTGTGGGAATGACATTTTCGATTAAGAGAATATCATCCACGTACAAAATAAGGAATACTATTGCTGGACCATTTATCCATTTGTAAATGCAGGATTCTTCTCCATTCTTAACGAAGCCATATGTTTTGATCACTTATCAAAATGCATATTGCAACTCAGAGATGCCTGCTTCAATCCATAAATGGATCTCTGAAGCTTGCACACCTTGAACTCATCTATGGATGTGAACCCTTTAGATTCTATCATATACACCTCTTCGATCAGCTCTCCATTTAGAAAAGCTATCTTCACATTTATTTGCCAGATCTCATAGTCCAGATGGGCAGCAATGGCAAGCATGATCTGAATGGACTTGAGCATTGTCATAGGAGAGAACGTCTCATCATAGTCAATACCATAACATTGATGATATCCCTTGGCAATTAGATGAACTTTATAGGTCTCCATCTTTCCGTCTATGTCCCTCTTCCTTTTGATGACCCATTTACACCCAATGGATTTAACACCTTCAGGTGGGTCAACTAATATCCATACATCATTGACCTTCATGAAATCTATTTTGGATTTTATGGCTTCGAGCTATTTCTCAGAGTTAGATCTCTGCATCACATCCATATAAGTGATCTGATCCACATCGTTCTTATCAAGTTCGATGGGATCACCATCCTGGATCAAGAATCCATAGTATCTATCCAGATGGCATGGTACTCTACCGAATTGCCTTAATGGTGTAGGTTCATTAGGCTTTGGATCTGATCTGATAAAATCTGACTTAGGTTCAACATTCTGTGTCAAATTTTCTACCTATTGAATTGCATCAAGTTTAACCTTAGAGGCAACAGTTTCTTCACCAAGAAACTCCTTTTCTAAAAAGGTTGTCCTAAGGCTGACAAACACCTTTTGTTCATTAGCATGGTAGAAATAGTATCCTTTGGTCTCTTTTGGGTATCCTATGAATGTACACTTATCAGACCTAGGTGCAAGTTTGTCTGTAACCAATCGTTTGACATAAGCCGGGCACCCCCAAACCCTAAGGTGTGAAAGTGCTGGCTTACACCCTATCCATATCTCATATGGAGTTTTAGCTACAGACTTACTTAAAATTCTATTTAATAGATAACAAGCTGATTCGAATGCATATCCTCAGAAGGATATCGATAAGCTGGCAAATCCCATCATGGATCGGACCATGTCTAACAAAGTCCGATTCCTCCTTTCAGACACACCATTATGCTGTGGTGTTCTAGGAGGAGTCCATTAGGAAAGAATTTCATTCTCTCCTAGATATGTGAGAAGCTCATCAGAAAGATATTCTCCTCCTCGATCAGATCGAAGAGTTTTAATACTCTTCTCAGTTTATTTTTCTACTTCACTTTGAAATCATTTGAACATTTCAAAAGAATTCGACTTATGTTTCATTAGATAGATATATCCATATCTGGATAGATCATCTATGAAAGTGATGAAGTAGACATATCCACCTCTAGCACTTGTACTCATTGGTCCACATACATTAATATGTACTAGACCTAAGAGCTAATTGGCTCTCTCACCTTTTCCAGTAAAAGGTGACTTGGTCATTTTACCAAGACGATATGACTTATAGGTTGGAAGTGATTCACAATCATTGACTTTGAGGATTCCCTCTTGAGTCAACCTATTTATCCTATTCTTTTTTATATGACCTAGCCTATAGTGCCATAAGTAGATGTCTAATATACTATCTAATCTATGGTGCTTGCTAGTAGAATAGACTACATTAATAGGTTGTGATAATATATATATACTATTATTTAATTATCGATAAAAAGCAGTAATACCATTCACAATGACATTACAAACTTATTTTTTTGTTGAAATTTCATGATTGTTCATGGCCAAAAGGCCTATAGAAATGATATTTAAAAAGAACTAGAATAGAAATGACAATCACTAAGAACAATGGTATGAGATTCAAATACAAGTTTTAAAATTTCTAAAGCTAGAACTAGAACTGGTCTTCCATCTCCAACATTCAGGAATCTCTCGCCTTGCTCGAATATTCTACTAACCTGTAACCCCTACAACAAATTGCAAATATGGTAAGGGCTATCGGGATCCAATACCCAGTCAGTAATATCACAAATAGAGAAATTGCAAGGAGTTATCATATAAATACCTTATCCAACAACAGCTTGCTTCTTTCTCTACTTGTTCAGATTCAGAGAGGCAATGTATTGAGGATAGTTCCTCTTCCAGTGCCTCCGCTTCTTGCAAAAGAAGCATTTGGCTTGACTCTTATCGGGCTTGGTCTTTGGGGTCTGAGCCTGTATAGGTGTCCTAGCATGAACATGCACCTTCTTGGCTTTCTTCTTCTTGTTCTTCTTTCCTTTTCCAAAGGATCGAGAATGAGAAGATGGACCTCCCACTAAGTTCACCGACTCCTTATGGAGTCAGTGATCCTTCTCAAAGTTCTGAAGTAACCCCAATAACCCATGGTAGTCTACTTCTGGCTTTGACATGAAGGGAAAATCCTAGTTTTCTAAGTCAGATTTATTCAGATTTGATTGGATCAAGAGAGATATTTCAAAAATTTCTTTCTCTGAATTCAGATCGGATCTGACATATTTCAGATCTAATTTTATAGATCTAATAAAAATAAAAATAAATTAAAATAAATTTAATTTTGTACCTTATTGTTGGGTAATCAGATTATCCTGTGATGATCCTACTGATTACCTGAGGTTCTGGATCTAGCCATGCAAGTGCCTGACCTCTATCGGTATCCACTCAAGCTAGATCTGGAGAGCTTCTCCTTCTTTATCATTTCTCCATATATCAAATCTGGATCTGATTCGGAGGATCTTCAAAACTACTTTTGAACATTGGGTATCATCTCTTGCAGCAATATTGCCTTCTTCCTTTCTCGTCACCTTTCTCTTGCCTGAATCGCACCAAACTAGAGCCCAAATCCCCTTGGGCATACAGAGGAGAGAGGGGACATGAAGATGGTGTGGAGGAGGGAGAGGGGCAGCCTTGTGGCATTGGCAATGATCTAAGCTCTCTGAAACTAGGCGCAGATAGGGTTTATATAGACCCTACTACACCATATAGTGCCACATCATCCCAGCTAATCACGTTGCTTTATGCAATCAAATCTAAATCTGATTGGTGGGATGACATCACCTGATCCAATCAGATAAGAGCCCCTCTAAATCATCCTTAGATGGTTCTAGGACTGGTCAAAGTCTAATCTTTGGCGCCACCTAGGTAGAAACCACGAAGTAACAGGAGTCCCATCTGTATGGGACTCCAGGCGCCTCTATCCATAGACGCACATCTCCCTAGGCATGCATCCCTGGTCCACCTACTTTTTAGCAGGTTGACTAGTCCAAAATCAATTCCTATGGGTGCATGACACATAGGCAGATGTCTAAGTGTCAAAGGTCAATGTTTGACCAAAGTCAAAAGACAAGAATTAGTAGGTGATGGATAATGGCAGGTGTTGTCTCAAATTTATCTCATAAATTAAGACAATCCTTTTTTAACTTGAAAAAAATCTAGTCAGACCATGTGAAGGTACCTGAGTGAGCACAAATACATTTGGCTCATTCGAGACAACTTAAAATGATAATTAAAGAAGAACATTAGGCTCAATCATATGGTAGCACGATTTTCTTGAACCTAATTGAATCTTATTCAAATCAATTGAACTGAATTAGTCCAATTGATGATATCCAGATCCAAACCCTTATTTGTGTGATCTAGTTAGATTTAGTTCTATATGATAATGGGATATGTCACGATCTCTATCATCGACATCATCAAAACACCTTTCAATGGATCAGAACTTTTCTGATTCAAACAACTAGAAAGATCGATCATCCAAATTATTCTAATTACTCCCAAAATCCACCAGTGACACCTAGTAGTATATGGTGCCAATCCATCAGAACTGAAAATGAATCTCTTGATGTAGCTATCTATGTGATTAAGTTATTCTATCTTGAGCCTCAATCATATTTGGGTTATGGTGAACTCGTCAAACCCTAATTTCTATCATATGATTTAATCATTTGATTCAAGTCCAATGTGAAAACGTTAATAGAAACTCTTTCTATTATTTCACTATGCCATGGTCATGGGCTTATGGACTTGATTCTCATGATCATCATAGGGTAGCTCCTCATCTACCAAGGTAGATAGATTCCCTCTTGGTGCAATCCAATTCCTACAGTGAATATGCTATAGCCAACATACACCTCAGGATTCTGAATGGCTAGGAGACCAAGTCATGGTATAGTCAAACTATAACACCCTCAAGGTGAACTGCTAATACACCTCAGGTCAAAGAACAAGACACACCACTGCAACTTTGAGCCAATCTTCGATGAGAAGGTAGACTTTCTTATGACTGCTTGAGATGGTCACGCTCAGTGCCCTCGTTCTCTAATGAGTATATGTACTCTCACACCAATGTCTCTACATCGTAAACTCAAGACTCATCTACTATAAAGAAGTAATTATACATCAACCTTTCAGATCAATCACCATCCTCATGATGATCCTATGGTCGGGAGCATTTTATGAGTTAATAATTAAAATTCATGTCTTGATTTTTCAACTCTTGAAAATAAAAATTATCATTACTATTAACTCAAGGGATGTATCACAGACACTAAATACACATTGTAATAGAAAATAACCCATTTTATTATTTATAGTAAGAATTATAATTTTATCTTTACAAGGGTATAATAAGTGTCAGTCATTTTTGGATTCTAGGGTACATATATCTAACAAACTCCCACTTAACCTAAAGCCAATTGGCTACAAATCTAAGTCCCATCTTCTTAAGGTGGACTTCAATCTTCTACTGGCCCAATGGCTTTGCAAGTGGATCCACCGCATTATCAATGGAGTTGACTCTCTTGACCTTAATGTAACCTTTCTCAAGGTAATCGCGGATGAGGTGGTATCACCACTCGATGTGCTTAGATTTTTTGTGAGACTTTGGCACCTTATAAAAGGCTATGGCACCATTGTTGTCACAGTATAGAGGAATGGCATCTGATGGCATCACTCCAATCTCTACGGCAAACTTCTTATACCAGAATGCCTCCTTCGTAGCTTCTGATGTAGCGATTTATTCTATTTTCATGGTGGAATCTGCTATCGCTGTCTGCTTGAAACTCTTCCAACTGACAGCACCACCATTATGCACAAACAGACTTTCAGATGTCGACTTTTGATTATCTACATTGGACATAAAATCCAAGTCTGTATACCCTTGGACTTGGAGTTCTCCATTATCAAAAACCAACAACATATCCTTAGTTCTTCTCAAGTACTTAAGGATACATTTTATAGAAGTCTAGTGTTCTTCATCTGGATTTGACTGATATCTACTCGTGACACTCACAACATGGGCTATATCAGGTCGTGTACATAACATAGCATACATGAGGCTCCCTATTGCTGAAGCATAAGGGATCTTGCTCATGCATTCTATTTTCCTCAGGTGTGCTAGGGCACATCTTCTTGGAAAGATGAATGCCATGTCTGAAGGGTACCAAACCCCTCTTAGAGTTTTTCATGCTAAACCTCTTTAGCACTTTCTCTATGTACATCTTCTGTGAAAGTCCTAGCATCATATTCGGTCTATCCCTATAGATCTTAATTTGTAGAATATAGGATGCTTCTCCTAGATCTTTCATAGAGAATTCTTTGGATAACCACATTTTAACTGTGGTCAACATAGGAATATCATTTCCAATAAGAAGGATATCATCCACGTACAGTATGAGGAAGACAATAGCACTCCCACTAATCTTTCTGAAGACACATGGTTCCTCCTCATTTTTGATGAAACCAAATAATTTGATCATATTATTAAAATGAGTATTCCAACTTCGAGATGCTTGCTTAAGTCCATATATGGACCTTTGCAGCTTGCATACTTTGTGATCAGTATCACTGGATGTGAAACCCAGCAGCTATTTCACATAGATATCTTCCTTAAGATATTCATTTAAGAATGTCATTTTAAGATCCATTTGCCATATTTCATAATCAAAATAGGCTGCAATAGCAAGCAATGTGTGGTGGATTTAAGCATAGGTACTGGCGAAAAGGTATCCTAATAGTCAATGCCTTTGCGTTGACTATAACCTTTTGCCACTAATCTAGCTTTGAATGTCTCTACATTCCCATCTGCATAAATCTTTATCTTGTAGATCCATTTACACCTGATAAGTACTATACCTTCTGGTGGATCTACCATGGTCTAGACTTGGTTTGAGTAAATCGAGTCAATTTCTGACTTTACTGCCTCTAACCAGTTCTTGGAGTCAGTATTTGACATTATCTTATTATAGGTTTTGGGATCATCACAATGAACCCCATTACCTACGAGGAATATTTTCTCTATTTTCTCTGAAATAGTACCTAAGTATCTCTCAGGGGGATGGAAAACCCTTTTCGATCTACGAGATGAAGGATGTAATGATTGCATTGGCTTAACCTAATTTGATTCCATTTGGTCCTTAGCTCATTGCTCTTGTGAGACGTTCTCCTCAAGCTTGATCTATTTTTCAATACCACTATCTTGAATAAACTATTTTTCAAGAAAGATGGCATGTCGACTCACAATCACATTGTGATCTTCTGGAATGTAGAAATAATATCCTAATAACTCTTTAGGATATCCTATAAATCAAGCTCTAAAGGATCTAAAGTCTAACTTATCCACTTGTTGTCTTTCGACATGAGCCGGACAATCCCAAATTCTGAGATGACTCAGACTTGGTTTCTTACCATGCCATATCTCATACGGTATGGTAGAAATGATTTTAGAAGAAATCCTATTTAGTAAGTATATTGCAGTTAACAAACTATGTCCCCAAAGAAAATCAAAGTAGTTTGTGAAGCTCATCATGGATCGAACCATAACTAATAGGGTCTGATTCCTCCATTCTGAAATTCTTTTGAGTTGAGGTGTTCCAGGTAGAGTCCATTGAGAGACTATGCTATTTTTCTTAAGATAGTTCAAAAATTTTTGACTAAGGTATTCATCTTCTCGATCTGATCGAAGAACCTTAATGGGTTATTCAGTTTGCTTTTCTACTTCATATCTGAATTTTTTGAACTTTTCAAAAGCTTCAAACTTGTGTCTCATAGGATACACATACCCATACCTAGATAAATCATCGGTAAAGATTATGAAGTAGACAAAATTGCCTCTAATTGGCACATCAAATGGGCCGCACACATTAGTATGTACTAGGGCAAGAAGATCGTGGCCCTTTCCCTATGTCCTATAAAAGGAAGCTTAGTCATTTTGCCATGAAGATAAGATTCACAAATTGGATATGACTCAAAAGTCAACGGACTCAATAGCTCGATTTTTTTCAATTTGTTAACCTTATCTTCGGCTATATGACCTAGTCTTAGGTGCCATAGATACCTATCATTTGGACTATCCCTAGGTCATTTCATGGCATTTATATTTTGCTCGATATTAAAAATAGATACATCAATATGTAACTGGTAAAGACCATTAATAAGAAAACCACTTGTAATTTTATTTCTTTCATAAAGAATGTTACAATGGTCCTTAAAAAAACTAATTACATAGCCTTCTAGTTCTAGGCATAAAACAAAAATCAAATTTCTGCTTGCTGCAGGTACATAATAATAATCTTTTAATACTAAGTTTAAACTAGATGGTAGTCGAAGAGGGTATGTTTCGATGGCTACAACAGCAATTCTTGCTTCATTTTCGATACATAGGATCATCTCACCATCCCTCAGCCTCCTATTATCCTCATGACCCTGCATGGAAGTCCATAAATGAGTACTAGAACCAAAGTTAAGCACCCAATTGGGTGCAGAAAAAATCGTAAGGTTAGACTCAATAACGAGCATACCTCAAAAAGGACCTGCATCCTTCTTATTCTTCAGGGTAGCCAGGTAAGTAGGACAGTTTTGCTTCCGATGGCTGTTAGTGTTGCAATGAAAATACTTTCCTTTGTCAGCGATCTTCTTCTTCAGCTCTGCCTTCTTCTTCTTTCCTCCTTTCATCTTCTGCTTTTTCATAGACTTTTTCTTCTTTTCAAAAGACTTTCTCTTGGAAGAAGTCCATTCTATAGTAAGCACTAAGCCTTTAGAACCTTTCATAGAAAGCTCAGCAGTAACCAGCATGTTCATAAGCTCAACCAGAGAATTTTGAAGTTTATGCATATGGTAGTTCATGATGAACTACCCATATGCATCAGTCAAAGATTGTAGAATTATATCATTCTGCAGATCTAGGTCCAACTTCACTCCGAGCATCTTAAGCTCTTCTAAATCCTTGATTATCATGAGATAATGATCTTGGACTGACTGTCCATCATGCATTTTAGCCTTGAATCATCGTTTAGTGACTTGACACTTGGCTGCACAACTTTGTTCATCGACATCTCTTATAGGCGAGCCAACATTTGGTGGCCAATCCTGATAACTTCATGTTGGTGCTGAAGGTCATCAGACATCGAGCCCAACATGTAGTATCTAGCCTTATTATTTTCGTCCATCCACTTATCAAGAGATGCTCTCTATTCAACGGATGGATGAGTTGGTAAGGTGGGAGGGTCCTAGTCTAATACATGTATTAACTTCTCAGAACCCAAAATGATTTTGAAGTTCCAGAGCCAATCCTTGTAATTGGGTCCGATCAGTCTTTGGGTGTCCAGGATACATGCTAATGGGTTGGATGCAGACATTTTTCAGTAGAGAGTCGAAGTTTCAAGTTAGATATTGTAATTAAAACTTAACCAATTTATTTAGGAATTTTATTTTTAAATAAATTAGCTCTCACTATTTTCTCAGATCCCTATACTATCTCTGTAGAGATGCAAAAATCTTCACGATTAATGATTTCTAGTGGGTGGTGCGATCCCACCAACTCATCATCTCACCTAACAGTTATTGATGATGGGTTAGCCAATGATTGAACAACTCTTGTTCAATGATTCTCTAGTCTTGATGCACCCAAACTTGGTTTCTAATTCATGAATCTCATCATGCCCGAAATATTGATCCACTTCTTAGTTAAGTCAGATCCACCATTTGCATAGATTGGATTCCTAATTGAGTCTCTCACCATATCCAAAATATTAAGCCCAATCCATCCTCTAGCCCATAGCATCCAATGTCTAATAGACATGGTTGCATCTTTTCGATGCAACTGAACCACTATAACCGATCGAGAATAATCAATTTCGAGAAGGGCCCGCACATCTATAATGGTGGAAGACCTTAGACTTAATCTTTTCTTAGGAAGATTTGATTTAGATCTCATTAAACTAGACTTGACATAGTTATAACCATTATGACTAACCTAGTGGCATGGGTTAGCTCGGATTATTGGCCACCTCAAATCAGGACTAAGCCAACAAATATGGTCAGGTAAGTGAGATCGGTGGAAGGGATATGCCATTAACTCAATAAGAACGTATTCGAGTCAAGTAGCTTCTAATTAAAAACCAGTCGATCGTATCTGCCAAACTTATTTAGACACCAAATTATTGAGCTAGAACCAATTGGGTTAGCCTACAATCCAGACTCTAACCACTGAGCCTAAATAGGTCTTATCTTGATCGATCACTTATGTGACTCAATCTTGATCCAGACTTAATCCTATTAGGCTGGTCAATTTAAGCACTCTTGATCCTATCTAACCAACTCTTGATTTGGTTTAATCAACTGCTTAGACCTAATTGAGCTACCTAAGCCCAAACTCAATTTTATGAATATGTCTTAGATCTTAAATTCTCAATTTTAGATCTAACATATTTCATAATCTTAATTCTAAATTAAGTTTAGGGTTCATAAACAAAATATGTAAATAAAATCCAAGGATTTTAGGATCTAGGATTTTGCAGAAAATAAGTTCTTAATTTTTGATTAAGAATGAATGCGCAGTATCCCTATACATCATAAGAACACCCCATCGAATGGAAGGAGAGAAAATTTAAATTTTACTTTATTCTTATGACTGGACGATCAAGGAGAATGCCTTAATCAGAAATATAAAAACTACAAAACTAGTTCGATCTACATCATATATCTCATATATAAAAATTGATCTAACTATAAACATGTTTTGCATACAACTCATGTATCATATCATGAAAATTTTCAGATCTAAATTATCTCATAATTCATCTAAAAAATTAAATTCAAATTGATCTCATCAAAATAAATTCTATTCTAGATATAATTATGTAGAACTATTATACAACTAGTCTAAACATGCATTCATCATATCTCATATGAACCAAAAATTAAATAATTTTATTTTTTATTTTTTAAATCATATTATAATATTTGTAACATTAAAAAATAATAAATAAATTAATATAAAATTATAATTTAATCAAATTGAATTATGATCATGCAAGACTATACATAAAACAATTCTATTCTACAACTAATCATGCATCTTGTAGAACTTAGATCTAAATTATTTAATTTTAATTTTTTTAATTTTAAATCTAATCACATCTTATGTGATATCTAAAATTACCTAATAATTAGATCAAAAATAAATTTAAATTAGATCTAAATAATTTATGAGAACCTGGCTCTGATACCAGTTGAATGGAAAATTTTAGTTTTCTGGGTCAAGTTTGTTCAGATCTGATTGGATCAAGAGAGATATTTCAAAAATTTTTTCTTTTAAATCTAAATTAGATCTAAGAAATTTTAGATCTAATTTTATAGATCTAATAAAAATAAAAATTAATTAAAATATATTTAATTTTGTACCTTGGTGTTGGGTAATCAGATTATCCTATGATGATCCTGCTGATTGCCTGAGGTTCTGAATCTAGCCATGCAAGTGCCTAGTCTCTATCAGTATCCATTCCAACTGGATCTAGAGATCTTCTCCTTATTTATTATTTTTCAAAATATCAGATCTGGATCTGATTTGGAGGATCTTCAAAACTCATTTTGAAAATCAGGTATCGTCTCTTGCAGTAGTGCTGCCTTCTTCCTTTCTCATCATCTTTCTCTTACCTGGATCGCACCAAACTGGAGCCCAAATCTCCTTAGGCATAGAGAGGAGAGAGGGGACCTAAAGATGGCATGGAAGAGGGAGAGGGGCAGCCTTGTGGCATGGGCAATGGTCTAAGCTCTCTAAAACTAGGCATAGATAGGGTTTATATAGACCCTGCTGCGCCATGCAGTGCCACATCATCCCGGCCAATCATATCGCTTCATGAAATTAGATCTAAATCTAATTGATAGGATGAAATCACCTGATCCAATCAGATAAGAACCCCTCTAAATCATCCTTAGATGGTGCCAAAGACTGGTCAAAGTCTAATCTTTGGTGCCACCTAGGTAGAAACCCTGAAGTAACTGGAGTCCCATCTGTATGGTACTCCAGGCACCTCTATCCGTGGGTGCATGCCTCCCTAGGCATGCACCCCTGGTCCACCTACTTTTTAGCAGGTTAACTGATCCAAAATCAATCTCTTATAGGTACATGACATATGGGCAGATGTCTAAGTATCAAAGGTCAATGTTTGACCAAAGTCAAAACACAAGAATTAGTAGGTGACGAAAAATGGTAGGTGTTATCTTAAATTTATCTCATAAATTAAGATAACCCTTTTTTGACTTGGACAAGTTCTAGCCAGACCAAGTAAAGGTACCTAAGTGAGCATAAACATATTTGGCTCATTCAGGATAACTTAAAATGATAATTGAAGGAGAACATTAGTCTCCATCGTGTGCTAGCATGATTTTTTTGAACCTAATTAAATCTTATTCAAATCAATTGAACTGGGTTAGTCTAATTGATTATATCTAGATCCAAACTCTTATTTGTGTGACCCAGTTAGGTTTAGTTCTATACGATAATGGGATATGTCATGATCTCTATCATCGACATCATCAAAACATCTTTCGATGGATCAGAACTTCTCTGATTCAGACAACTAGAATGATCGATTATCTAAATCATTCTAATTGCTTCCAAAATCCACCAGTGACACCTAGCAGTATATGGTGGTAATCCATCAGAACTAAAAATGAACCTCTTGGTGTAGCTACCTGTGTGATTAAGTTCTTCTATCTTTAGCCCCGATCAGATTAGGGTTAAGGTGAACTCGTCAAACCCTAATATCTATCATATGATTTAATCATTTGATTCAAGTCCGATGTGAAAACCTTAATAGAAACTCTTTTTGTTATTTCACTCTACCATGGCCATGAGCTTATGGACTTGATTCTTATGATCATCACAGGGCTACTCCTCATCTACCGAGGTAGATAGATTCCCTCTTGGTGCAATCTAATTCCTACAATGAATATGCTATAGCCAACATACACCTCAGGATTCCGAATGGCTAGGCGACCAAGTCATGGTGTAGTCAAACTATAACACCCTCAAGGTGAACTATCGATGCACCTCAGGTCAAAGAACTAGACATACCACTGCAGCTTCGAGCCAGTCATAGATGAGAAGGTAGACTTTCTTATAACTACTCGAGGTAGTCACGCTCAATGCCCTCATTCTCTAATGAGTACCTATACTCTCGCTCTGGTGTCTCTACACCGTAGACTCAAGACTTATCTACTATAAAGAAGCGATTGTATACCAACCTTTCGGATCAATCACCATCCTCATGATGATCCTACGGTCGGGACTATTTTATGAGTTAATAATGAAAATTCATGTTTTAAATTTTCAACTCTTGAAAATAAGAATTATCGTTACTATTAACTCAAGGGATGTATCATAGACACTAAATACACATTGTGATAGAAAATAATTTATTTTATTATTTATAGTCAAAATTATAATTTTGTCCTTAGAAGTGTATAATAAGTGTCAACCAATTCTGGCTTCTAGGGCACACATATCTAACATGACATTCTATAATGTGTACGCAATGGGAGATAAGACTTGGATGGTGAGTTCAATATTACATCTTTCCTAAGTTGTTTGTGGAAGAAAAAGTCGATCTTGCTCAAGCGCTCTATCAGCTCGATCATATACAATACATGATCAGTGATAGAGGCACCATCCCACATTCTGGAGTTGAAAATGGCACAGCTAGTCTTGTGCCTATCAATGTCATTGAGTATGCTGAAAGAATCCTCCAACACTTGA
This sequence comes from Cocos nucifera, assembly GCA_006176705.1. Taxonomy (NCBI): domain Eukaryota; kingdom Viridiplantae; phylum Streptophyta; class Magnoliopsida; order Arecales; family Arecaceae; genus Cocos; species Cocos nucifera. The sequence goes on along the minus strand of QRFJ01000397.1, from coordinate 460,675 downwards.
AGTATTTCGTTTGGTTGAGCTATCTCAAACTTATGACTAAACTCATCGCTCATCACAGCCAACATAATGCAGCGCACCGTGGTTTGATCACTGAGCCACTTTTTATCTCTGATTGTTCCATGTGCATTGGTAGTTGGCTCCTCAAGTGCAGGATCTATCAACACATTTAGGATCTGTTCATGCTTCAGAACAATCTTCAACTTTCGATACCAGCTATCAAAGTTGGATCCCACCAACTTATCATTGTTCAACAATGATTGAAGCGATAGAGAAGTGGCCATGTCTGCACAGAGGAAAACCAAAATCTAATTAGTAATTGATTCATTAAACCTAAAGATTTAAACTTTAATCAAAAGATTTCTTCCACTATTTTATTCAAATTGATAGCCTCTACCTCCAATTCGAGAAATTACCTTAATTCTTTAGTGGGTACTAGATTCCACATAGACTGTACACAAGTCCAACTTTGGTTGACCCACCCATGTACATCTAAGGATAGGTCCATAATCAATTATTTTTCTAAAAAATTTTTAGTAATTAAATTTTGCCCCAGGTCCTGATCAGTTAGCTTTGGCCTTCTCAGAAAACGATCCACTTAAGTCTAACCATTAATATGACCATACTTGGTGAAAAGAATATGCCCTTAAGCCAATTTATTTTTGGGATGTTCTTTATCTTCCAGACTCATGTAATGATATTTTTTAATAAATAAAAGCATTTTATTTCATCATATGCAGTGTCTTATAATTTAATATTATGATGAACTCTATAAATTAGGGCTATGGTTTTAGAATTATGATGAGATAATACTAGTGAGACATAAAATCTTGAAACCCTAATTTAAATATTCCTAGTTGATGGGACATTGAGTTAGGGATCAATATTTTTCGGTAAGACTAGCACATTCTCTATATGCTCGATTAAGAGGGTGATTGATCTCACAATAGCTTGTGTATGACACTAATATAAGAATGTGGGTGCTCATTAGAAAATGAGTTCACTGAATTGATCCAAATTGAGAATATCTAATAGAGTCTTATCTACATGTCAATAGCTGGTTCTGATAGTGGAATTTATGCATGTAATCCTTTGATCTGAAACTACCATAGAATATTATATATATAAATTCATATTTTGGTTCATACTCATTCATGACTTAGTTATGTACGGGATGATCTGGATATGGTAGATTATATATATGAAGATTGTGAGTAGGTTAACAAGGAATTGATCTCTCCTGGTAAGAGGAAATAGCATCCTACCTGCTTCAAACAAATAATGATTCAGGAAGACTTTGATCAAAGCATGATGAAAATTAGAAATGGTTTCTAATGTTTCATTAAATGAATCATTATCATAAGATTGAAAGAGAAATGAATATGATATTGGGGTTGACATATTTCCATACCCAGAGTCATATTCAGGATGCAGGAAGATCAAAAGATCTAGTTGCATGGTAATTTTTCACTGAAGGATATTTTTGGTATTTCTATCAAAATTTCACATCTTTTGGATAGTTATGATATATTGCTAGACGTCAATCATGTCTTGTGGGTTTGATCAAATTAAAATTTTAATTTGATCGTTAAATTAGAATGTGTTCTATATTAAGTCAAATTGGGTTGGCTAGTTTTGACCTAAATCGGTTTTTTTAAGTTCTAACCAGATTAGGTCAAATCATACCCTAACTTACTACTGGTTAGATGTGGAACCCAATGGATAACACACAAAGAGAATTTATTAAGGGTCTAATTAGATTAGACCATATTTGCAAGATGAATATGCTAGCACATATAGGAAACCCTAGCATCTGGATTCGAATTGGATTCGAATCGCCTTCCGATTTGGGCTAATTAAGATCCAATTTGAGCCAAATAAATTTGGTCTTGAGTTGGATTAATCTAGATTGATTGGGCTTCAGATTGGATGCCACATACCTACATCCCACATGCCAGAGAGTCTCTTTCTTATGCATGGGAGTCTTTCATGCGCAAAGAACTCTTTGGTGCATGGAATAAGATGGCGCCTACCTTCTTTGACTTTTTCCATATGTTATGTCCTATAAATATTTTTAATTGGCATGGACATCTGGTATGGGGTGCAGAAGAGTCCTTCTATAGATGAAATACTTCTTTTTTTCTTTTAAAATTTTTGCCCAAGATGTTTTGTCGCCCAAGCCCCCTTGCCGCTCAAGACTCCATGTCGCCTACTCCTCCTTGACGTCTCTTAGACTAAGTCAAAGTCTCTTGGGAGTTTGACTATTCAAAATTTATCTCCATGCCTTTTTGTTGAATGGGTGTCCCTTTTTAGAGCCATTGGATGGTTTTGTTTCATGATCTAATGGATGAAAAGGGTGGTGCCAAAGATGAAGCATTGCGACTCTTCGTAATAACTAACGTAGAATTAATCCAAGAGTCCTTCTGCTTTAAGGCACCTCTTGGACTAAATCTATATCTCATTTTTACTAATGAGGTGTGAGATTGGCTGATGAGACATGAGAATTTGATGAGGAAAGGGCATGAGTTTTTAGATGGCACCCTTAGGTACATTATAAATAGGGGTGCACACCAAGAGTTTGATGTGTGTGAACATTATCTTTTCTTTCTTACGAGAGTTTTTTTTTATCCAATTTTCTTTCTTTCTTTCTCTTGTCTAGACCTTGTTATTATAAGGATAAGAAGTCATCTTAAGACTAAGAGATTAGGAAGAAAAATTAAGAAGATAAAAGAAAAAGAAAGATAAGGAGAGGCAAGGAAGGTGACATAAAGTCTAAAGAAGGTCTAGTCCTTTTAATTAAAGTTCTTATTATTAGAACATTAATAAATCAAAGGTGCTGGTCTTGATCAAGTCTCTGTGCGGATCAATGTTGGAGGGTGAACACGTGAGCACCTGGTGGAAACCATGGCAGACTGCTACCGACGATCAGGGTCAATTTAGGGTTTAGCAATAAGAAGTATGTTCTAATACTTTCTTTTGTATTACAAATATATGTTATATGATTTAATTGCTAATAAGGTGGTCCTTGGGTTTGGGTTTGGTTTATTTGATTTCATGTTTTTGCCTTAAAATCCATGCTTCCACCCTGTACACCAAATCCAACAGTGGTATCAGAGCGAGCCTTATTAGGTTAAATCATATAATGCTTTGCTAATAGTATAATAGCATAAATAAAAAATATGATATAATATTTTTATCATATTTTAATTTATATGATGAGATCATATCCTTTTTCTTGTCATAATGAGATTATGCTGTATATATTATTCTGTAAAGCTTGCCCTGATATAGTGGAAAGTATTCACTTTATAATGATGGTTATCCTAGAATAATTATACTTGTTAATTGACATATATAATTTTTATCATAATTAATGCTATTATGCATTTAGTTTGTTTCGAATCAATATGTGCATTGAGAGCATTTAAATCCCTCAATCAGTCAGGATATCTAATTGATCAATCGGTGTCTAGAAAAAATGGTTCTTGATCGGTAAAGAGAACATGGTTTTTTAATTAATTCCATTGTCTGACCTGGCCAATTTATTGGTGTCTAAGAAAAGCAACGAGGGGACTCCCATTTCTCTCCCATTTATCTGGCTGATTCGATTAATTTAATTCCAGATTGAAATGTTTAATATTATATTCACTATATTAAGGCCTTTCATGCTAGTTTCTTATTATGTCCAAAATCATATTAGTTCTATTGTGTAACCACAAGATCTATCATGAGAAAAGATGTAATATTAATCTAGTGCATTGAGATGCTTACAGCATTTTGAATATACTACTTTGTTGTGTAACCACAAAAGTAGTTATATTTCATTTTTGACTGTATAGAAATGAAGGGTTCTACTTAAACTAAAACATTAAAGTTTGTTGTGTTAACACAAGGCTATTAATATTTTAGAGGCAAAAGTTTTTTAAGAGTTGCATAAAATGCAATTGGAAAGAGTTTCCTACCTTTGAACTTATAACAAGTTTGTTGTGCAACCACAAGACTTTTTATAAGGAATTAGGATCTTATTCTCACTAAGAAAATCAATAAGAGGGTTATGATTTTTAGTGGGAGACATAATTAAATTAAAGTCCTAATTTAATTATGTTTGTCATCATGAATTGTTTGCTTATGTATTGTTCTTTATTATGTAGATTAAATGGCTTCTTCACTTTCATTACATTCAATTTTGGATTCAAATAAATTGACTGGTCAAAATTATGTTGACTGATTGAGAAATCTTAAAATAGTACTCAGTCAAGAAAAACTCTCCTATATTCTTGACCCCTGATCCTAAGCCATTAGGAAATGATGCCACAGATGAAGATAAGTCCACATACAAGATGTGGCAAAATGATTTTCTTACTGTCAAATGCATCATACTTGCCTCTATGAATAATGAATTACAGAGGCAGCATGATAGCATGGACACTCAATCCATATTGCTCAATCTAAAAGAGCTTTATGGAGAGCATAGTAGGACTGCTAGATATGAGATATCTAAGCAATTATTTCATGCAAGAATGATAGAAGGAACATCCGTACAAAATCATGTTTTGATGGTAATTGACCTAATCACTCGATTAAGTCAATTAGGTTTTGTAATGGATGGAGAGTTAAGTCAGGATTTGATCCTGCAATCACTCCCAGAATCATTTTCTTAGTTTATCATGAACTATCACATGAACAAACTAAATTCTTCATTGCCTGAGCTGTTAAATATGCTCAAGACAGTAGAAAGCCATATCAAAAAAGATAAGGCTCCTCTTCTTCTTGTGGAAGGGATGTCCAAGAAGAAGGCAGGCGAAAAGGATTCAAGGAGAAGGTTGAATCCTAAAAATGGTATAAATAAGAAGAAAAAGGAGAAGAAGGTCTCCGGTTAAACGACCTATTTTCACTGCGGCAAAGTAGGTCATTGGAAGAAGAATTGCAAGGCTTACCTTGCAACCGTGAAGTCTGGTGCAAATAATGCACCAAAAGGTATGTATGAGATACATACTGTATTATCATTAAATTCTTTCATTTCAAATTCTTGGGTATTTGATACCAGCTATGGTTTTCATATCAACAAATCTTTGCAAGGACTACAAAAAATTAAGAGTTTGAAGAAAGGTGACTTCAAGCTTTATGGCGCTAGAGGAGAATCTATTTAGGCAGAAGTTGTAGGGACAAATATATTGAAGTAACCTTATGGGAAGATTTTAGAGCTTACAAATTGTTATTATATGCCTAAGATCATTAGAAATATTATATCTATACCCTTGTTATTAAAACAAGGTTATAGTTTTAATGTAACGAGCGAAGGTTGCTTGATCAAATATTCTAATGAAATTATTTATTTTCGCATATTTAACAATGGTTTGTTGACTCTATGTTTGAATAATAATATATTTCATATTGATGAAAATGAAAAATGTAAGAGAGATGACATAAATAATACTTTACTCTAGCATTATCGATTAGGTCATATTAGTGAGGCTAGGATTAACAAGTTATACAAAGAAAAGTTCTTTGATCCTTTTGATTATGAATCATTGGGAACTTGTGAATCATGCCTCATGGGTAAAATGACCAAGATTCCATTTAGTGGACATAGAGAAAGGACAAATGAGTTATTAGGACTTGTACATACGGATGTATGTGGTCCTATGACAACTCAAGCTAGAGGAGGATACTCTTATTTTATTACATTCACTGATGATTTATCTAGGTTTGGATATGTGTATCTTATGAAACACAAATCAGAAGCCTTTGATAAATTTAAAGAGTATCAAAGTATGGTCGAAAAACAAACTGGACAATGTATAAAAATCCTTCGATCTGATCGGGGAGGAGAATACTTATCTAGTGAGTTTCTTGACTATCTTAAATTTAAAGGGATTCTCTTTGAATGGACACCTCCTTATACACCGCAATTAAATGGTGTAGCCAAAAGGAAAAATCGTACCTTATTAGATATGGTACGATCCATAATGTGCTTCACTGATTTACCTATTTCTTTCTGGGGTCATGCTTTGGAGACCGCAATTTATATCTTAAATAGAGTACCTTCTAAATCTGTATCTAGTACTCCATATGACATATGGAGAAGTAAGAAAATCCTAATCTTAAGTATCTTAAGATATGGGGTTGTCCAGCTTATGTCAAAAGAAATTTTGGACATAAACTTGATGCTAGATCAGACAGATGTCTATTTATAGGATATCCTAGAAATAGTATAGGATATTTATTCTACCATCCTACTGAACAAAAGGTATTTGTAAGTAGGCATGCCATTTTCATGAAAAAAGAATTTATCCTAGAAAAGGGCAGTGGCAGAAATATTGAACTTAGTGAAGTTCAAGAAAAATAAATAGAAATTTCTCAACCATATAATCACATAAAAGAACCAGAACACATAACTCCTATCCGTAGGTCTAAAAGAGTATGAAATACACCTATGAGGTATGGTTTCATTATTGAGAATAATGAAGCCCAAGTCATTGAAAATGATGAACCTCTGACCTATGCGGAAGCAGTCAAAAGTAAGGACTCTTACAAATGGCTGGCTGCCATGCAATCCGAAATGGAATCCATGCACACCAACAAAGTATGGACTTTGGTGGATGCACCAGAGGATATAAATCCTATTGGATGCAAATGGATTTTTAAGAAAAAGATTGGAGCTGATGGTCAAATTGAAACCTATAAGGCCAGATTGGTGGCTAAGGGTTTTAGGCAAAAACAGGGGATTGATTATGATGAAACATTTTCACCTGTTGCCATGCTCAAATCTATTCGGATTATGCTTGCTATAGCAGCATACCACGACTATGAAATATGGCAAATGGATGTAAAGACTGCCTTCCTTAATGGTTTCCTTGAGGAGGAAGTCTATATGTCACAACCAGAAGGATTTGAGTCAAATGAGAGACCAAATCAGGTATGCAAACTTAAGAGATCCATTTATGGATTAAAGCAAGCATCAAGGAGTTGGAACATCCATTTTGATGAAATAGTAAAAGAGTTTGGTTTTATCAAGAATGTTGATGAACCATGTGTGTACAAGAAAACTAGTGGGAGAACCATAGTCTTCTTGGTTCTGTATGTAGATGACATACTCCTCATTGGGAATGATATCCCAATGTTACAATCAGTCAAATTATGGCTATCAAATAAGTTTTTCATGAAAGATTTGGGAGAAGCATCCTATATACTAGGAATAAAGATCTATAGAGATAGATCTAAGAGGATGCTAGGCTTGTCCCAATCAAGGTACATTGACTTAATACTGAAAAGATTCAGTATGGATGGGAGTAAAAGAGGTTATTTACCCATGAGTCAAGGCATACATCTCTCTAAAAAGATGTCTCCTAAGACACCTGAAGAGAGAAATAGAATGAGTTCTATTCCTTATGCTTCGGCTGTTGGATCAATAATGTATGCCATGTTATGTACAAGGCCTGATGTTGCTTATGCTTTAGGCATTGCAAGTAGATTTCAAGCTGATCCAGGAGAGGATCATTGGAAAGCTATGAAAAATATTCTTAAGTACTTGAGAAGGACTAAAGATATTTTTCTAGTATATGGAGGTTCTGATCTTAAATTAGAAGCATATTCTGATTCTAGTTTTCAATCAGACCCAGATGATAGCAAATCCATTTTAGGGTATGTCTTTACTCTGAAACGGTGGAGCAGTGAGTTGGAAGAGTACTAAGCAGCCAACTGTTGCTGACTCAACCACTGAAGCAGAATACATAGCTGTAAGTGAAGCCACCAAGAAAGCTATCTGGATGAAGAAGTTCATCACTAAATTAGGTGTAATTTCTGAAATTGAGAATCCAGTACCACTTTACTATGATAATACTAGAGCTATAGATCAAGAAAAGGAACCAAGGTCACATCATAAATCCAAACACATTCTGAGATACTTCCACCTCATTCGAGAAATTATTGAAAGACAAGATGTGGTCATAGAACGAGTGGATACAAAGAACAACATAGCAGACCCATTCACTAAGGCTTTACCACTACAACTCTTTGATCGCCACCTTGATTGTATGGGATTAAAATATAAGGGCGATTGGCTTTAGTGCAAGTGGGAGATTGAAAAGAATATGCCCTCAAGCCAATTTATTTTTGGGATGTTCTTTATCCTCCAGACTCATGTAATGACATTTTTTAATAAATAAAAGCATTTTATTTCATCATATGCAGTGTCTTATTATTTAACATTATGATGAACTCTATAAATTAGGGCTATGGTTTTAGGATTATGATGAGATCATACTAGTGAGACCTAAACTCTTAAAACCCTAATTTAAATATTCCTAGTTGATGGGACATTGAGTTAGGGATCAATCTTTTTCGGTAAGACTAGCACATTCTCTATATGCTCGATTAAGAGGGTGATTGATCTCACAATAACTTGTGTATGACACTAATATAAGAATGTGTGTGCTCATTAGAGAATGAGTTCACTAAATTGATCCAAATCAAGAATATCTAATGAAGTCTTATCTACATGTCAATAGATGATTCTCATAGTGGAATTTGTGCATGTAATCCTGACCTGAAACTACCATAGAATCTTATATATATAAATCTATATTTTGGTTCATACTCATTCATGACTTATTTATGTATGGGATGATCTGGATATGGTAGATTATATATATGAAGATTGTGAGTGGGTTAACAAGGAATCAATCTCTCCTGGTAAGAGGAAATAGCATCCTATTTGCTTCAAACAAATAATGATTCAGGAAGCCTTTGACCAAAGCATGATGAAAATTAGAAATGGTTTCTAATATTTCATTAAATGAATCATTATCATAAGATCGAAAGAGAAATGAATATGATATTGGGGTTGACATATTTCCATACCCAGAGTCATATTTAGGATGCAAGAAGATCGAAGGATCTAGTTGCATAGTAATTTTTCACTGAAGGATATTTTTGGTATTTCCATCAAAATTTCACATCTTTTAGGTAGTCATAATACATTGCTAGATGTCAATCATGTCTTGTGGATTTGATCAAATTAAAATTTTAATTTGATAATTAAATTAGAAAGTGTTCTAAATTAAGTCAAATTGGGTTGGCTAGTTTTGACCTAAATCGATTTGGTTAAGTTCTAACCAGATTAGGTCAAATCACACCCTGACTCACTATTGGTTAGATGTGGAACCCAATGGGTCACACACAAAGATAATTGATTAAGGGTCTAATTAGATTAGGCCATGTTTGCAGGATGAATATGCTAGCACATATAGCAAACCCTAGCATCTGAATTTGAATTGGATTCGAATCAGCTTCCAATTTGGGCTAATTAAGATCCGATTTGAACCAAATAAGATTTGGTCTTGAGTTGAATTAATCTAGATTGATTGGGCTTTAGATTGGGCACCATATACCTGCATCTCACTTGCCAGAGAGTCTCTCTCTTGCATGTGGGAAGTCTTTCATGCGCAAAGGACTCTTTGGCGCATGGAATAAGATGGCGCCTACCTTTTTTGACTTTTCCCATATGTTACATCATGTAAATTTTTTTAATTAGTATGGACATCTGTTATGGGGCACAAAAGAATCCTTCTACAGATGAAATACTTCTTTTTTCCTTTTAAAATTTTCACCCAAGATATTTTGTCGCCCAAGCCCCCTTGCCGCCCAAGACTCCATGCCGCCTACTCCTCCTTGATGTCCCTTGGACTAAGTCAAAGTCTCTTGGGAGTTTGACTATTCAAAGTTTATCTCCACACCTTCTTGCTGAATGGGCATCCCTTTTCAGAGCCATTGGATGGTTTTGTTTCATGATCTAATGGATGAAAAGGGTGGCACCAAAGATGAAGCATTGCGACTCTTCGTAAAAACTTACGTAGAATTAATCCAAGAGTCCTTCTACTTTAAGGTACCTCTTGGACTAAGTCTATATCTCATTTTACTGATAAGGCATGAGATTGGATGATGGGGCATGAGAATTTGATGAGGAAAGGGTGTGAGTTTTTAGATGGCACCCTTATGTACATTATAAATAGGGTTGCACACCAAGAGTTCGGTGTGTGTGAACATTATCTTTTCTTTCTTACAAGAGTTTGTTTTTGTCCAATTTTCTTTCTTTCTTTCTCTTGTCTACACCTTGTCATTATAAGGACAAGATGTCATCTTAAGACTAAGAGATTAGGAAGAAAAATTAAGAAGACAAAAGAAAAAGAAAGATAGATAAGGAGAGGCAAGGAAGGTGACATAAAGGCTAAAGAAGGTCTAGTCCTTTTAATTAAAGTTCTTATTATTAGAACTTTAATAAATCAAAGGTGTTGGTGTCTTAATCAAGTCTCTGTGTAGATCAACGTTGGAGGGTGAACACGTGAGCACCTGGTGAAAATCCTGACGGACTGCTACCGACGATCAGGGTTAATTTAAGGTTTAGCGATAAGAGGTATGTTCTAATATTTTCTTTTATATTACAAATGCATGTTATATGATTTAATATCTAATAAGATGGTCCTTGGGTTTTGGTTTGGTTTATTTGATTTCATATTTTTGCCATGAAATTCATGCTTCTGCCCTGTACACCAAATCCAACAATTGGTCCATCCAACCAATGAATGATCGGTCCAACTTTGGTTGGCCCACCTGACCACCATTTAGAAAAATGTATCCAAGAGATCATATAATGAATGATAATTCCATCAACTGATAAGCACCAGGCCTTTGGGCCCCCAATGATTATCCAACTAATTGACCCATTATCATCCACTTTAATAGGGGGCTATGATCCAGTTATCATATAACTATTTAATTTTAGCGACCTAATAATTTTAGAGAATTTATTTATAGAAGTGAGTAGGTCAGATTAACCAGCTTGTCATGATTCTTTCACTAACTTCACCAAGTCGGCTTAAGGAAGATCATTAATAGGCTGGTCTAGGAGCACTTAAATCAGTTAAACTGATTTACCTAGCTGACATGGATTAACTCAAAAAGTCAAGCAATCCAATCAAAACATAATCTCACCAAGAGGCCAGGTATGTTTGATCAGTGGAAGGGTCTGCCAGGCTTACCTTAGATACCATAAAAAATGGCCAGGTAAGTGGGCTACCAATTAAAAACCACTGATCTAGTTTATCTTAGACACCAATTGGTTTAATTAGTTTCAATTAGATCAACCTAATAGTTTGTATTAGACCACGTAGCCAAGAATCAAGTCTATCTTGGGTCTTGTTAAAGATATGGACTTGACCAACTGCAACTATTGTAATTGATCTAGAGAATCCTTGACCTAATCTAAGACAATAATTGATTAGATTTAGTCAATTCTCTAATTAAGTCCATTCTTTAATCTAACCCTAGGTCTAACCTAATTAATGGACCTAATCTCCACTAATCCATTTAACCCAATGTGTTATGATTTGTATCTTAGGACCATTAATTCACAATCCTAGATCCTAATCAATCAACTTCTTAATCCTCAATTAAGTTTTAGGCTAAGGATTAGGGTTCAGCTTTTCGAAAATGATTTTCATGTATGTAAAATATTTTTACAACATAGTTCTATCAATCAAGTTGCATATTTGATTTATAATCAATATGCAGGTAAAATAAATATAAAACTACTTTAGATCTAATCTAAACAGGTTCATGTTATTGAAATAGTTTCAATAATAATCAATCATAAATCTTCCTAGAACAAATCTAACACATTTATAATGACCGAAATCAAATTAAAGTATTTTTAATCAGATCATAAAATTTTTTAAATCTAATCTAAAATTTTATGATCAATATTTTATATCAGCACGTATTAGGACAATCTATTCACTGTAAGGGGTAAACCTTACAGTAGGACAATCTTATGGCAGTCCATGCAATCTAAAATATTTTTTTTTAAAATTTTAGATTTAATAATTAGATTATAAATTAGATCTAATCTAAGAAATATTCTAGACATGTACAAAAATTATGTAATAAGAATCTAGGCTCTAATACCAATTGGTAGGAACCAGATCTAGGGTTTTATAGGTAGATCTTGAAAACTTTTTCAAGATCTTATAGTGAAAGACTTAAATAAATTAAATATTTATTTAAATAAACATGTAAATACCTAGATCTCAGATCTATTATATGATCAAGGTATGATATTAAATCAAAAATTAAAATCAAATAAGAAAGTAAAAGGTTGATCAAATCAACCTAGATCTATAATACATCAAATGCAGGTATGAAGTTAATAGATCAGATCTATTACCTGAGCAAGTTAAATGTTCTAACTTATTGATCTAGACATGAGGATGAAGTCACAAGCTGTACATATGTCTGGCCTCTAGGAGTCCTCCATACGAGCGTACGATCTCTGATCTGAAGTCCGATGTAGGAAATCAACACAACATGCTAGTACTATGTTGATCCTTCTTTGATGATTAATTCGATGCTCTCTTCTTTGAAATTTGGATTCTCTAAAATATGAGAAGGAAGATGAGAGTTTGCTGATCAAAGACTCTCTAAAAAAACTCAAAAGAAAGGAGGAGAGATTGAAAATAAAACAGCCCTAGAAGAAGACCCTCTTCTTCTTCTCTTTTCTCTCACCTAGACAGCTAGTTTGGTGCCTATGGAACCCCCATGCCCAAGGACCCTCTTCCTTTGATTTCTACACACCCCAAATCTTTTCCAAAGCACTATATTTTATGAAAAAAATAGAATAAAATTCATCCAATAAATAGATAAAAAGAAGAGTCCAAGTTTGGTCAAATTCCTAGACTAGAAATATCCAAACATGGGAAGTTGTTGGGGCGCTAAACTATTAGGCGCCTCCTCCACAATTTTTTTTTTTGCATGGACCAGCAAGGGAGGGTGCACAAAAAGGAAGATTATTTTCATGGAATAAGAGAAGAATTAATTAAAAGAGGGGATGACAGTCAAGGGAAAATGTTTTGGTCAACAAGGATTCTATCTCATAGAATCCTAAGCAAAACCAATTTCTCCTTCGACTTGGTCTTCCACCTAACTTCCAAATATGACTTGGAGGGAGAGAGGGGGCATAAAATTAGGAAGAAAGGGAATTTCCACATAAAATACCTAATAAATAGGTATAGAGGGCATTGGGACCATGGTGGCGCAAGGAGATAGGGAGTCCTAGTGACACTAGGACTCATATTTTGACTTGGTCTAACAAGATCTTTTAACCAAATAAAGTCAAGATTAAACCAACTCAATTAAATAAGACCCTAACCCATTTAAGAATTTAATTAAATTAGATTAAATTAGATTTAATTCTAATTTATTTTCTAATCAAATTAGATAATTGGATTAATCGGAGTCCTAGTTAAACTAGGACTAGTTCTTCCATGCACTTGGCTTATCCAATAAACCAACTGGACTAAATCCAATCAAGCCAAAACTAGATCTAACTAAATTATATTTAATTAGACTTAATCTCAGCCTATTGGCTTAATCAAATTAAGCCAATTAGCACTACAATTGCTAATCGATCCTCCTGCAACACTTGTACTAGGTTAAACACCAATCGTATTGATGATTTTACCCTAGAATGATTCTTAATCGTTGATCAACCATCTGATTAGATTGTAAGCTCTAATATATGTGACCTCATAGATCTGAACCTAAGTCGATAGCATAAAAATAAATTTTTGTACTAATCAAAGTGACCATCTAGCAATGATATCCAACGACCGGATAGGTCGAAGGTGTAAAATACCATCTTTAGAACTCATGCGGATATAGTTTTCATATAATTCATCCCCTTGACCATAATGCTTGTAGGACACATCAGAGTTTAATTGTTAACTCTGACCAGATTGTCCACATTGTATTTCAAAATACCAAATCCATCTGATGGATTATCCTGGATAAGGTTTTGCTATATTGAAATACAGTGATACATTCTTCTCCAACTCTTGGAGTGGTTAATTTTATCTTGATCACACTCCAACTTTGCAAGTACTTAACTATGCCTAGAGCCTTCCATTGCTAAATTAGAAATTCAGTTAGTCCGATACTAAAGCACAGTGAGTTGCTCGCAAGTCACTGAGGTAATCTCAGGTCTAAGGAATACTTATACCAATATCCCATCAGAGACATTTTTGACAGCAAAATGCTCTAGAGTTGGTCACATTCAATGATGATGTATCCATACATCTCACCTATATGCCATACCAGTATCTCTACATACCTCAGTTAAGATGAGAACCAACCTATATGGCATATAGCAACCTATGCTCGATAGACGCTATCATCCTAATTAACAGCCTACCATTTGGTCATGAACAAATTTAAGGAATAATTAATAAATTCTCTCTTTATCGAAACTAAATTATCCTAAGAACTTCATCACAAAAATAGAGTTTATTAGAAGATGTAATCTTATGATGAAAAAGATGCCAAAATATTTTTTATTAATTAATAAATTAATTACAATATCTCAACCATCAATAGATTGACGATTGACTTTGGGACATAATTTTCAACAGCTCTGCCTTAGCTTTGGAAAGTAGCAAAAGAGAGAAAAGAAGAGACTCTCAACTCTCTAGGTGGAGCCTTCCCACACTCGGTCACTTAGGCTGCCGATTGCTCACTCCACCTCTTCCTCCAGCTAAAGCCCTTTCCCTCTATTTATAGATGAGGAAGGGGCTGTACAGACTTCACTTGATTTGGAGTCCATGGATTTGAAATAGATTATAGTCTAGATCTTTCTTTAGCTATCTTTTCCTATAGTTGTACCATCAAAAATCTTTCTATAGATCATTATGCATCACTTTAGGAGTACTGTCGGGAATCTTCCTATAGATCATTATGTGTCACTTCAGGAGTACTATAGGCTATTACTTGTCATTTTTTGAAATTCCTTTATGGCCTGATTGACAGCTTCTAACGGTCATAGATTATTTGTCTGCTAAGTAGTAGTAATCTTTCTTGACTGCAAATAGATTTTGAAAGTAGTACCTATAAGAAAACATTCTACCAAAATTTTGGTAGAGGGTTGGTAAGAAAATATTTTTTCTTTTCTATTTTTTTTTAATGTTGAAGATAAGTTTTCTTCAAGACTTGATATTATAATCTTTTAGGAGGACCAGGTCTTCGGAGAGCATTAGCAAACCTAGGGATGTCTTAATAATGTTCTGGAATATCCACAATCCTTTCTGCATGTCCAAAAATTCCTTCTTTGTTATACCCAATTATTACTGATTGATGTAGAATGCTTCCTTTTAGTAGAGCTTCTTTTATTTGTTGAGGATAGTTTTGTAAATTTAGCAATGTGTCCCATGTTCCTTCTTTTCCTGATAGAGTGATGGGAAGGTTTGTTGTTACTCAAATTCTTCCATCTGTCCAACACTTTTGATTTTTCAAAACCTTGGCCATCTAGTAGACTTCAAGATAATTATTAATCATGCATTCTTTGATATCAAGCCCTTCTATTATAACATCAATGTCTTTTTCTGACCTGCTAGTGAGGATGTAGTCATCTTCTTGTGATAAGGTGATATTATAGATCTGGAAGGGATAAATGACCCTTCCAATTTTCTTTTCTTCAATTCCACTATAGATTATGATCCTCAGCTATCTCTCATATCTATTGGCTTGGAGTAAAATGGTGGAGACTATCTCTAAAAGAATATTGATAGGATAAGTACAATCGACTATAACTAGTCTGACAATTTCTTTGTAAAGGGCTCTGATTTCTTCCTCATTGAAATTTTTATTGATATTGGGTATTAAAAGCTTCAACCAGCAACACCATTCAATTACAATGTATTTGCAAAGTTTTTTCAGTAGACTTCTGATTTTACAAGGTTGGGTTACCTTTTGAAGAATAATATTTTGAAGTTCTGGGGTTAGAACTTCTTTGGTCTTTTTCCAATAATCAAGCCTCTTGATCATAGTTGGTGTCTCTACTAAATCATAGATTTTGTAGAGCTTAACTTGTTTAGGAGTAGATTGATAAAATGATTCTCCAACAAGTTTCTCTTAATTTTTAAAGGTAGAGCATAAAGATCTTTGGTTCTTGTTTTTTGGTGTTGAATTGCTATTAAGAAGAACAGATAATGAAATTACTATTTGAGGTAACCATTTTTTTTTTGAATCTGGATAGCCTTCTAAATCAATCTCTTGTCAAAAAGATATGAAATCAGATAATTTCTTAGAAAAGTTATCCCATATAGAAATGTTACTTGTCTAGAACTATTTTTGAAATCTAGATGCAGAACTGAATGATTTTGGATAAAGTTTTTTTTGGAAAAAATTATGTAGGATTGAAAAGATGAGAGAATCTTTTGTAAATATGAAAGACTTATCTTCAAATTATAGATAGAATATAAACTAATCATTTGGAAAGTTAATTTTATATTTTTATAAAGTTTTTTTGTCTAATCCTAGAGTTTGTTTTAAAAGAAGGATTTTATTTTCTTCTTGAAGTGGTTTTAAATTTGTCTCAGGTATAATAAGCTCGCTTCTAATCATTTTTCTAAAGAAATGTTGTAGAGATCTCCAGTGCTTTTTGTCATACAGATATATTATTGGAAAGTGAGAATAAGGTAGAATAATCTGAATTATTTCATAATTAAATAATGTAAGTCATTTAGAATAACATCGAGCCCCTCTAATTTTTTTTACTAATTTTTGTTTACATGGGGTCTAGTGTTTCAACCATTGGAGAAACTCTTCTAAGGCATTATGATTGATTATAAATTTTAATTTTTCTTTCTTAATTTAATCTTATTTTTTTCTAGCTTAGAGTCTTTAGTTATAAGATATAATTTATTTAAGTATTTTGCTTCAATTACTTTTCTTAGTTGGTTGAAGAGAGACTCTTCAAGATAGAAATTTAATATTACCTTTTTACCATTAATCTTTGTAATAATACCTTTGTCTGTAATAGTGGAAGGCTTTGTTGAAGTTATAAAGGGGTTTCCTAATATAACTTAATGACTTGAGGTTCTGACCAGAAAGAGACATGTTTGAATATAGGTGTTTCCTATACAAACACGAACATTAGAGATTTTCTGTTTTATCCTAAGCTTTTCTCCATTTACCATTCTAATATTTTGAGTTATTTTCTCAAAATATTTTAAACAAATTAAGTTTTTCTTAATATAGTTTACATCAGCTCTAGAGTCTATCAAAGCTTTGGTTTTAAAGTGATAGTCTTCAAATTTAAGTAAGATTTCACAAAACCATTTTTGAATTTAATGCTTATCATTGGATCCTAAGAAATCTTCATTGTCATCATTAATTAATGGAGCTTTTTCTTTAGAATTCGTAGTGGCTTCTAGGATTGGGATATCACCAGATTCATCAATGTAAGAGTATTCTTCACTGCCATAGAATTCTTCCAAATTGAAATTTATTAAGATCACGCTATCCTTTCTAGAATGGCATTGTTTTGTCAAAAGATATTCAATTTCTTCAATATTCTTACTTGGATGAGTCCTCGAATATCTCTTCAAAAGAGCTATTTCTTTCTTGCCTTCAGAAAATTTTCTAGCTCTTTTATCAAAACACTTCTTTGTGGATTTTTTGTGAAATCTGGAATAAGATTTATTTATTAGAAATCTATCTTGATAGCAGAGATTATCAAGTTTTATTCTTCTAAGTATTCTCTGTTGACTCAAATAATTATCAAAAAGTTCATGTCCAACAATCCAAATGTAATAAGGAACTTTACAATTGAAATCAATGCTACCAAAGACTTCATTCTTTATACTATGTCTAATCAAATCTGAGAATAAAGAAGGTAGTTTGCATATAATCTCTTGATTTGGATCTAAGAAAATCCTAATTGAACAAATATTGGAATCTATCCTATGACTAATTCTATACGTTTGTATGATATTTACAATTATTACAAAATCTAAAGGATAATCTAGGTAATGGCTTCTATTAGATTCCTTTTTGATAGCATCTAGAATTTTATTCTTTTGATAGTCAGCGAGAAGGTAGTCCCACCAACTCCTCAATTATCTCTAAAGATATGATGCTATCTCCATCATCTCCTCTAAATTATTAGAAATCTTCTCAAAATTTGAATTTGATATTACTTGATTTTTAGCAATTTCTTCAAGAGTTTGATTGAATTTAATGGTAGATGTAAAATCATGGATGACTTCCGAATGCAAATTTGCCTAGACAAGTCTAGGACAATGGAATTCTAAGTTGAGAGTCCAAACCATAAGATTATTCCTAAGGATTTAGTTAGTCCTATTCCAAACATTATTTACAAGGTCTACTAAGACTAAATATTTATTATTATTTTCATCAGATTTTTTAGATAAGACTTAATCAGACTTCTCTGATGAATAGCCTTCTTTATCTATAGAGATATAAGGTTTCCTATATGGTTCAGGTGATTTAGAAGGCTTAGAACCTTTTATTTTATATTTTTTTTTCTAATTTTTATAGATTTTTTCAAAGATAAAGTAGACTTTCTTAAAGCTAAAAGACCTAATTTAGCCTTAGAATGCACTACCTTACCTTCATTTTTTCTAATTATTTAATTAGACTCTAAAGGTTCTAAGGGGACTGACTCTACGAATGGGACTGACTCTATGGACTTAAACACTAATTTATTTAACTCAACAAATACATACCTTGAGAATCTGTAGTAGAAGAAATAGGTTTGTTGGTGCAGAATTAGATTGATATCAGAACCAAGCTGGAGCTGGAGAAGATGAGATCACCGTTGGAAACCTGCAAGGCAAGTCCTGATCGGAGTAGGGGGTGGTGGCTCTAGCAGGACCCTCCGACGATCAAGTTAGCTCTTTTGGCCAACAGAAATAAAGTGTCAAGAAAGAAAGTAGTGGAGTTTAGGGAAGGAGAAGAGAGCAAAAGAGAGAAACATATCTAGAGGATCCTTTTTATAGGCAGAGCCTGTAATAAACTGAGAGCGATAACTATAACTATTTGGTAGTGGGCTGCTCGGGGTCATGTGGAGTTTGTTACGAAGAGTAGTATTTATTGTCGTGACATGTCAGTTCGTTGAGATTTAATAATTGAGATTTGGAGGAATAGATGTCGGTCGGTGAAGAACTTTGAGTTATATCAATTCCAAAAGAGTTCAGACTCTCCTAAGATAGTCTATATGCTAGTTGGTTCATGCTATGTATAGAACTAAATTCGCGTAGGTGAGGAGACCCTTCTAGGCGATTATAGAAATTTCAGTCGGAAGGGATTTAGAAGCTTTGTGACTAAAGAAATCTTGAAGGAAGTCTACTGGAGAAGAATCCAAAAGTAGTTCTGCTGGAAGGAGAAGCTTGGCTGATGAAGAAGAACTCCAAAAACAATCCTATTGGAGAATCCTAGAAGGAGGTCTGCTGAAGAAGCTAATACATATCAATTGGTCCCCTTTTAGCTGATGCAAGAAGTTTGGATGGATGATGGTTGATGGGAAAGGAATCAGCTAGTGTCAAGGAGGAGATCAATGGGGAGGATGTCAGTTAGGAGGAATTTGTCTAGAAGGAGCGGAAGGGGATCTGCTTGGATTGGGTCTATTTATTTATTTCTTTGAAGCTTGGCCACCTTCGAGGGCATCTGGAGGCTGATATAAAGGAGACGAGGTCCTTTTGCCTGCGCGCTTAGAGTTCTTGATGCAGGAATCCCAAGGTCTGCTACTCTTAGTACATTATGGAAGTTTGTCTGGAGAGGAGTTCCGTTGATCTGATGTTGGTCCAATATCGAATAGCTTGGATGGCTTTTTGCTGGGAAGAGATTCAAAGAGCGCTAAGGTCGGCCAAACCAAGCCACAATTAGACTTATTACTCAGCTACCTAGGGGCTATCATCACTATTCAAGTTCATTTGAGTAAAATCTACAATACCCTATAGGTTCTTGGGACACCCGAAGGAGCTAGAAATCTGAGTGAAGAAGATCGATCAATAAATTCAAATTAGAGGTCTGCAGTTTCGACGCTTGAGCGTAAATTCCTCACCGATCGAAATTAGGCATGGGTACCTTTGTCGGATGAAGTCACCAAAAAGCTCGGCATCTCATTGGACTTTGGTAGAAAAAGGGTTTACACCCAATAGAAGTCTTCCTACTCATGAGTTTGAAGTTTGAACGAAGGGAGAAAAGAATTGAGTGCCAAAGTTCTTTTTCTATTCCCACGCAGGCACCAAAACTTTTTAAATGTGAGGTCACCCAAAAAGATAAATTCTTGGAGTGCTGCACTGGGTACGGCATGATAAAGGTTCTACCTATTGCCATTCTATCATTATGATGAGTGGAACATGCATCGATCAAAGGTTGATCAATGGAGACCTGCACTCATAACCATCTTGGACTCTCATGGCTATTTAAGCTCTTCTTCTTCCTTGAGGGTTTCATCTCGCTCAGGTCTCCTCTCTTTTCCTCTAGTCTCCTTCTTCCTTCTTGCACCAGGGCTCCAACGTCTTTCATCAACTCCTTTGATTCTTGGGGATTCTCTGCTTTCCATCGAGCTTGCCATCTTTTCGCTCTTTCCAATCGATTTAAGTTTGTTTCTTAACCTTTCTCTTTGATTATCCATACCTTTTGTCATCTCTACCCACTCAGTTTCTTCGAGAAAGTCTCAAATTTTTTTTTGACTTTTTAGAGATTTTCTCTACTTTATTTTGATCCTCATGTCCTTCGAAGAGTCTTGGTCAACTAATTCTAGGAGTTTGGCTCATTTAGCTCTAGTGGACCTTCCTTATAAGGACCCCGAGCCTGTAGAAGTACCTCGTCCATTTTTCATCCCTGATATTATTTCATATAAACTTTGGCTTGAAGACCTTTTGTTGATTAGGATCCAGTTCAAAATTCATTCTGACTGCGAACTTGAACTCCCTGGCCCCAGCGATTGAGCTAGGTTTCCTCCTCCTAGCCAAACTTGCTTGTACATTGAAACCCTTCGGGTGGGACTTCATCTACCGATACCTTCTTTTGTAGCCAACTTGTTCAGGTTTTTAAACATTTTCTTCACTACCATGGCACCAAACTCCATTAGATTTATCTCAGGATTTTTCTTCTTGTGCATCATGGTCGATGTCCGACCTTCTATATCCCTATTCTGTAATTTCTTCACTTTCAAATGTCAACGAACTGCCAATGACTGGTGGTATGTGTCTCCCTAGTTCGGTAAGATGGGGTTGCTAAAGGGCGCCCCCTCTTCCATTCATAATTGGAAGGAGAAATTCTTTTTTGTTTCCTATTCTTCCTTAGAACTAGGACTTCCTTCGTGGGAGAAAATAAGGGACTCAGTTTGCCGAGCTCCTGGGCTTGAAAAAGAGGATCAAGATTTGGCCGACAAACTGAAGAACTTTCGAGCCCCTTCGATCTTCAAGCTCTTGGAGGATCAGACCTTGTTCAACTTCGATCTCAGTCCTCTCAATCCGATAGATAGTCCTCCACGACCTGCCAATTATGCATGGTCTTCTTTTTTTTTCTAACTCTGATTTCTTCTTCTATAGAGACGACTCCTAAGGAGCGAAATCACCTGACTATGGGGATCAAGTCCCTCAAGAGGAAGGGTGGCTCTATCGAGGAAACATCAAAGAAGGCTCGCACTGATGAGCCAACATCGGCCACGTCGATCCCGACAATGCCCATCTTTCAGTTCGATGTAGTCGCATCAGCTCTGATCTCGCACCGAGAGGATGCCGCCACCACACTTCCCAAGCAGTGCGAGGTTGTCGAGAAGAAGAAGAAGGAAAAGGATGCCATCAGGAAAAGGATGAGGAGGGCGATCGAGAGTTTGAGTGGTACCGATCTCCACCAGGCTGAGGCTTCTAAAACCCTACAGGAGGTTCAAGCAGAGGTCGAGAGGATTCGGACGAAGGTCAACCGTTTGAAGGTGGCCTCAAAAATTAAAACTGTAGAGATCAAGCGCCTTCAGAAGACATCATGGAAAGAGGAAGAAGTTTCTGCAGGGCTGAGGGTGGCCTTGACCCTCTCCGAAGACAAAAGGAAGAAGACTGAAGAGGAGATCAGCATCGAGAGGGAGAGGGTTGTTGAAGTCTTCAAGTCCACCAAAGCAATGGAGGACATCAAGATTGCATTCGCCCAGGAAGCCTTCTTGGAGGGGTTCGAGATCCATATGAGGAGAGTTGCAAAGAATTTCCCTAGAGTGGACCTTGACTTTCTGACAGACGAACCCGATCGTGAAGCCGATCCCTCCAACATCGGTGCCACATCTCCTACCACCGAACCTGCCCTAGGTGTTTTCGAACTTACAGCTGATGCTTCCGAGTCCATTCTCGAGCCTGAAGCTGCAAAGGATGTACCAACCTCGCCTGTCCCTGCACTGATCAAGGTTGAAAATCTTTGATTACTTGTACCTTTCTTTTTTTTTGTGTACTTAATTATTTTATGAAATGAAAATAAACTTTCTTTCTTTTATACTTATGCTATGGTGAATATCATTCGATCATAGTCAAAGCCAACCATCTCCAAATGATACCGATCCACTGCCTTAAGGCATTCCTCTAAAACCCCTAATCAAAGGTTTAAAGAAGGAGATTCATCATCGGAAGAGAAAGTTGAAGAAGATGGAGGACGACCTTTGAGCTCCTCGTAAGAATGCTTCGGAGGTGACCAAAAAGGTCACTCACCTCCGAAGTTTACACATGAAGGATGCTGCTAGCTTCAGCATCTGAAAAGGTAGTTTCGAGAAGGAGATCGCCGAGCTTAAGAGGAATGTCAGTGATAAATCCTTGGTGCTAATGGCAATGATCAGCTATCTTGAAGCTGATCTCAAGGCGGTGAGAGAAAAGATCCATCTTCTGGAGGGGAGCTTGCTGTGGTCCTCCGACAAGGCGTGATTCGAGTGGGACTGGTTGGAGTGATAGGATGTCCAAGCTAGAACAAGAACTTCGTGCCTCCAATAATAAAGTAGCTCGGCACCAGTGGTAGCTTGATGATGGCTTCCAGCTGGTTCAAGCAGGGAGGCCAAAAAGGTTGCCTCCTTAAGGAGGACCATTGATGAACTCTGGAAGTTGGTCGATGTGGAAAAGGCTGAGGTGCAGCAATTGAAGCTTGAGTTGACTTGTGAGCGTCTGGCTACCAAGGATGCGGAGGCCGAGTCCGAGGTCCAAGGGAGGAGGCTGCGAGAGTCAGAGGAGAAATACCACCAAGCCAATAGGATGTTCCACAATCATATGATGAGATGGAGGGAGCTCAAGGAGGAGGTCGATTGTCTAAAAGAATCTTTGGTGATGGCCACTAGTCCAAAGTCTGAGGAGTCCGACCCTTCTTAAGATTTCGACAGCCTTTCTCTCTTTTCTTTTTTTTTGGTGTAATCGATCTTGCTGACCCATGTTTTGCATGTAACGAACTTATTTTTATAATAAGATGGTACCTTTCTTGTTACTCTCATTTCACACGAATTCAAAGCTTGCTCGTGGCTTTACATTCTTCACTTTTTTTTTTTTGCATTGTCTTCTAATAAGATGCTTGTTGTGGATGCCGAGCTGGGGTCTCTTCTGTGAACCAAGATAGGATTTCACTTTTCATATTTAACATAGTCAGGTCATCGCAGAAAGGACACGTGCAAGGGTTGTCGATAGGGTTTCTTCTTTCCTCTCATTTTTGGTCAATGAGGTCCTAGCTTATGCTCACGTTAGGATGAGATTTTCATTCTATTCTTAATGTGGCTTATAGAGGCATATTAGGATCGTTGTCAGGGCCTCTCCCTTCATCTCATCTTAAATTGATGAGGCCTTCGACTTTACTATTGTTAGGACGAGGCCCTCCTTCTATTCCTAATATGGCTATAGGGGCACATTAGGACCATTGTTAGGATCTTTTTCTTCATCTCATCTTAAATTAATGAGGCTTTCGACTTTGCTCTTGTTAGGATGAGGTTCTCCTCCTATTCCCAATATGGCTGTAGGAGCACATTAGGATTATTATCAGAGTCTCTCTCCTCATCTCGTCTTAAATTAATGAGGCCTTTGACTTTGCTCATGTTAGGATGAGGTCCTCCTCTTGATTCTAACATGGCTGTTGGGACACATTAGGACCGTTGTCAGGATGTCTCCCCTCATCTCATCTTAAATTAATGAGGCCTTCGACTTTGCTCATGTTAGGACTAGGTCCTTCTCCTATTCTTAACATGGCCACTTTTGATTATTTCGAAGAGTTATTTTCTATCATCACATGATTTTCGCAATGAGAAACAATAATACTAAAATAGAGGAGCTTTATTGAGGGTAAATTATTGGTAGTACATTCTTAGATTTTCTGAATTCCAAGGTCGTAAAAATGTTGCTCCTTCAAGCTCCTTCAAGCAATAGGTTCCGAGTCGAACAACCTCCTTTACTCTATATGGGCCTTCCCAATTCAAAGCGAGCTTTTCTTGATCCTGAGGTTGTGAAACAGCCACTCATTGAAGTACCAAGTCCTCCACTTTGAATATTTTGCCTTTGACTTCAGAGTTGTAGTACCGAGCTACTTTTTGCTTATAGGCTGCCATCCAAACTTGAGCTCTTTCCCATTTTTCCTCCAATAAGTCAAGGTTAGCCCTGAGGTCCTGTGAGTTGTGTTGTTCATTGAATGCCATGATTCGTACTGACACAAGTTTATGTTCTATTAGGATGACTGCTTCTATTCCAAAAGCTAAGGAAAATGGGATCTCCCTAATTGAAATCTTTCGATAGTTTGGTATGCCTAGAGCATGTGATAGAGTTTATCCATCCATATCCCCTTTGCTCTTTCGAGTCTTGCTTTGATGCCTTGCAACAAGGTTCTATTGGTTGCTTCAGTTTCGCCATTTGCCTATAGATGGGCTATTGATGTAAAATGGTGGGAGATGTTTAAATCTTCATAAAATTTGATAAATTTTTCTCCGACAAACTATCGTCCATTATCTGTTATGAGAGTTTGAGGTAGACCAAATCTATAAATAATTGACTTTCAGATGAAGTCCTGTACTTTTGCTTCAGTGATTTTTACTAAAGGTTCAGCCTCGATCTACTTTGTAAAATAATCTATTACCACCAAAGGAACATATGCTATCCAGATGCCATGGAAAAAGGTTGAGTATCTCTATTCCCCACTGAGCGAACAGCCACAGGGCGCTCAGGGGTGTAAGTTCGAAAGTTGACTGGCTTTGAATGTTTGCATTTTTTTGATAGTGGTCATAATTTTTGACATACTCTATAGAATCATGGTATAACATTGGCCAATAGTAACCTTGTTGAAGTAGCCTATGTGATAAGTATTTGGCCCCTATATGACTTTTGCAGATTCCTTCATGCACTTTCCATAATGCAAAGTCAGCTTCTGAAGGTCGAAAATATCTTAAAAGTGGTAGAAATATGACAATCCTATTGGCACAGAATTTGGTTGATGCTAGAATGGAGCTTGAGCTGGAGAAGACGAGGTCAGGAACCTGCAAGGTAAGTCTTGATTGGAGTCGGGGGTGGTGGCTCTAGCAGGACCCTTCGATGATCAAGTCAGCTCTTCTGGCCAACAGAAATGGAGTGCTCAAAAAAGAAAGTAGCAAAGTTTGGAGGAGAAGAGAGCTCTAGAGAGACATGTATTTGGAGAGTCCTATTTATAGGCGGAGCCTGTAACAAATTGAGAGCAACAGTCATAACCTTCTGATAGTGGGCCACTCAAGACCATGTAGAGTTTGTTATGAAAAGTAGTGTCTGTTGTTGTGATGTGTCAGTTCGTTGGGATTTAATAGTTGAGGTTCAGAGGAGTAGATGTAGGTTGGTAAAGAACTTTGAGTTATATTTATTCCAGAGGAGATCAAACTCCCCTAAGGTAGCTTGTGTGCGAGTTGGTCCATGCTGTGTATAGAACTGGATTCGCATAGGTGAGGAGATCCTTTTAGGCGACTGTAGGAAGTTCGGTCGAAAGGGATTCGAAAGCTCTATGACTGAAGAAATCTTGAAGAAAGTCTACTGAAGAAGAATTTCGAAGTAGTTCTATTGGAAGGAGAAGCCCGGCTGAAGGAGAAGAACTCTGAAAATAATCCTATTGGAGATTCCTGAAAGGAGGTCTGCTGAAGAAGCAAATACATATCAATGGGTCCCCTCTTAGTAGATGTAAGAAGATCAGATGGACGGGGGTTGATGGGAAAGAAATTAGCTGGTGTCAAGGAGGAGATCAACAGGGAGGAGGTCGGCTGGAAGGAATTTGCCTGAATGAAATGGAAGGAGATGTACTTGGAGATGGTCTATTTATTTATTCCTTTGAAGATCGGCCATCTTCGAGGCCATCTAGAGGCTGAATCTGTTATGAGGGTCTGAGGTAGGCCAAATCTACAAACAATCGACTTTCAGATGAAGACCTGCACTTTTGCTTCAGTGATTTTCGCTAGAGGTTCAGCCTCGATCCACTTTATGAAATAATCTATTGCCACCAAGAGGAACTTACGTTGTCTGGATGTCATGGAAAAAGGTCCAAGTATGTCCATTCTCCACTAAGCGAACAGCCACGGGGTGCTCAGGGGTGTAAGTTTGGAAGCCAACTGTCTTTGAATATTTGCATTTCTCTGACAACGGTCATATTTTTTGACATACTCTACAGAATCATGATATAACGTTGGTTAATAGTAAGCTTGCCGAAGTAGCCTATATGATAAGGATCTGGCCCCTATATGACTTTTGCAGATTTCTTCATGCACTTTTCATAATGCAAAGTTGGCTTCTGAAGGTCAGAGACATCTCAAGAATGGTAGAAAATATGATCTTTTATATAGCTTGCCTTCATACAGAACATATCGAAAGGCTTGATTTCTGAGTTTTCGAGATTCTTTCAGATCATAAGGAAGAGCTACATCCCTGAGGTAAGCTACTAGCGGGTCGATCCAGCTCTATTTATGCTTTACTTGCATAACGGACTGTGACTCCTCCAAACTTGGGCATTTTAGAACTTTAAAAAACACTTCCTTGGGTAGTTCAGCTAGGGCTAAAGTGGCTAACTTAGAGAGAAGGTTGGCTCTGGTATTTTCTACCTCAGAATCTATTGGATGCTAAAACTGTTGAAGGTCGGAGTCAAGTTCTTCACTTTATCAAGATATTTTATCATGCTTTCTTTTCGAGCTTCATAACTACCACTAATCTCTCTGACCACCAGTTCGGAATCACTATAGACTTAGAGCGAATCTGCTTCTAACCCTTTAGCTATTTTTAACCCAGCGATCAAAGCTTCATATTCGGCCCCATTATTATTTGTAAAAAATTTAAAGTACAGCGCATATTCAGCGATGATCCCCTCTGGGTTAACCAAGATTGGCCATGTGCCTACAACAGAAGTATTGGATGAGCTGTCTACATATAGAGCTCAAAAACCTTAGAAAGGTTAGCTCTTTCTTTAGAGGAGCTCAGCTGCAACCATGGAATGCTGATTTCATTCTATTCAAGCTCGGCCTCATCCAGAATGGTGCATTTAACGATAAAATCTGCCAGTACTTAGGCTTTGATCGACGATCAAGGTCAATAGTTGATGTCAAATTCTGTAAGCTCAATTGCCCATTTTTGTGATTCTTTTGGAGGCATCCGTTCGATGAAGGACTGCCTTAATTGGTTGATTAGTAAGGAGAGTTATGGTGTGCCCTTGGAAATAAGGTCAAATCCTTCGGGCTGCAATCAGCAAAGTATAAGTTAATTTTTCTAACTTATTATACCTAATCTCAGCATCCCTCAAGATTCGGCTTATGTAGTAAATTGGCAGCTGTACTTTTGCCTCCTCTTTAACTAGGACTGTCGCAAGGGCTGCTGGGGAGATCGCCAGGTATAAAAATAATTCTTCTCTAGATTTGGGCTTTGCTAATAGGGGAGGTGAACAGAGGTAGTCCTTGAGCTCTTTAAAGGCTTGTTGACATTCGGTGGTCCAGTAGAAGTTCTTTAGCTTTTTTAAGATCTGAAAGAAGGGCATGCATCGCTCGACCGACCTCAAGATGAAGCGATTCAGGGCTGCCACCTTTTCGATCAGGCGTTGAACTTCTTTGATTGATTTTGGAGCAGTCATCTCTTGAATGGCCCGAATCTTCTCCAAATTTGCTTCAATTCCATTCTTGGACACCATGAATCCCAAGAAATTTTTTGAAGTTATACCGAAGGCATACTTGGTTGGGTTCAGCTTCATCTCATATCTCCTGAGGGCATTGAAGGTCTCTTCAAGATTCATAATGTGATTAATTGAAGCTCGGCTCTTAACAAGCATGTCGTCTACATATGTTTCCATGTTGCGGTCGATCTGCTTCTTGAAGATTTTGTTGACCAGGCGCTGGTATGTTGTCCCTGCATTTTTGAGTCCAGAAGATATAACCCTGTAACAGTAAAGACCACGATCAATAATAAAAGCAATCTTCTTCTCATCCTCTGGTGCCATTAAGATTTGGTTATAGCTTAAAAAGGCATACATGAAGGTGAAGAGCTCGTGTCCTGAGGTCGCATCCATCAGTTGATCAATCTTAGATAGGGGGTAGCTATCTTTTAGGTAGGTTTTATTCAATTTTTTGAAGTCTATGCACATTCTTCGCTTGCTATTCACCTTTTTGACGAGTATGATGTTGGAGATTCAGTTCGGATAGTTGACTTCTCTGATGAATCTAGCCTTGAGGAGCTTGTCAACTTTCTTTGCAATTGCTTTTTGCCTCTCTAAAGCATGGCTGCGCATCTTTTCTTTCACTGGTTGATGTTTAGGGTTGACAGCCAGGCGATGTTCCATGACCTCGGCATCTATCCCGGGCATGTCATCAGGGATCCAAGCAAAAACATCCACGATCCTCCATAAAAATTTGATAAGCCACTCTCGTATTTTCCCTATTAGGTTAGAGCCGATCTGCACCGTGTGCTCCGCATTCTCGTCATTCAATGGGATGGAAGCAAGGTCTTCCATAGGCTTACCTCGCTCTTCCGTTAGATCCTTGCAGACATTCAGTCCAACAATCGGATAAGGATCTGATCGCTAGTCCCTCTATAAGGCAATTGAATAGCAATGCCTTGCTAGGGCTTGATCTCCTCTGACTTCCTCGATCCTATAATTTATTGGAAACTTTATTTTCAAGTAATATGTCAACACTACTATCCGAAGTGCATTTATACAAGATCGGCCGAGGATTGCATTGTAAGCCGTTGGAGCTCTTACTATTAGGAACTCCACCCATGCCTTAGACTATCTTGGATATTGCCCTGTAGCCACAACCAAAGTTATTATATCTTCAACTATTATTGCATCGTCAATGAAGCCTACCAATGAGGAGTTCATTGGTCCAAGTCGACTGTTAGGAATAGACATCTTGGAGAAAGCATCATAAAACTAGACATCGGCCAAACTTTTATTATCAACAAGGACACAGCGTACATCATAGCCTACAGTCTTTAAAGCAATTACAACCGTATCGTTATGTGGGAACTAAACTCCCTATGCGTTTGCTTTAGTGAAGGCTATGGATTCTTCAGTTCTCTGTCTCTTCATCGATCCTTCAGATCCGCTGGCCTCCTCTCGTCGAAGTCTCTTAAAGATAGTGTTGATTATGCTGAGAGGTGGCCGATCTTTCTCTTGCTCTTCCCTCCTAGGCGGTTCTAGCTATGGCAGTGTCCTTAGCTAATCCTCTCTTTCTTTGGACTGACGTTGCAAAAATCGATCGAGCCAGCCTCACCTAATGAGCTCCTCGATCTCATCTTAGAGCTGAATGCATTCCTCAGTATCATGATTATGGTCATGATGGTAGAGGAAGTATTTGTTAGGATTGCGCTTGCCAGGATGAGTGTCCATTCTCTCCGATCTTGGCAATTGCTTCTTGATCTTCATTAGTACTTATGTTTCTGGAGCATTGAGGGGGGCATAGTTATGGAATCTTCTAGGGAAAGAATTTCTTTGCACCCTTCTGACAGGACTTCTTTGGCAATGAGCTCAAGGAGTAGTTTGGGCTCGCTTGTGCTCGGGGGGAGTTCGGAAAGGCGGTCGAACTTCATTCAGCTTTTCTTCAACTACTGTCTTGCTAGATTCGCCCATCTACTACTCTTTAATGACTTCCTCATCCTTCAACTTGAAGGCTTCCTCAGCTCGGGCATATCCTTCAGCCCGAGCTAGTAGATTGACAAAATTTTTGAGGTACTTCTTCTCCAAAAAAAATAATAAATCATTTTTCTGTAGACCATCCTTCAGTGTGGCCATGGTAATAGACTGATCTAGATTTTAGACCTCGAGGGTAGCAGCATTGAAGTGATTGACGTAAGCCTGGATTGATTCCCCCTCTTTCTATTTGATGTTGATGAGGGAGTTCGAACCTCGCCTGGGACACTGACTACTGATGAAATGAGCCATAAACTGATGGATCATCTAGTTGAAAGAGAAGATCATATCCAACTTCAGTGCCGAGTATCAATTTCTTGCTGCTTTCTTTAAAGTAGATGGAAAAGCTCGGCATAGGATGGCATCTTGTGTGCCATGGAGCAGCATTAGAGTTCGGATGGCCTCCAAGTGGTTGACTAGATTAGAGGTTCCATCGTAGCTTTCGAATTGAGGAAGCTTGAAGTTCGATGGCATAGACTCTTGCATGATTCGAGCAAAGAAGAGGAATCGGTGCAGATGTCATCATGATGAGCTAGGGCGACATGGCGAGGATTCTCAATCCATCGATCCATTTCTTGCAATTTATAATTATAGATCCTAGAAGGCTTCTGATTGTAGATGGAAAAGGTTTCTTCTAGAGAGAAATCATAGTTTGAACAGGGGTCTTCAGCTCTTTGTTTTTCCCTTTCCCAAGAGTAATGGGTCTACTAGCCACAGAATGCCTCCTTAGGACTAGTTATGAACACCCCGACGGAGGATTTTCTGGTGGAGCTACCATTAGGGGTTGCTTACAAGGTTGCACTATTTCGGTGAGGCCTCGAACCTACTGCATCAGTAGGTTGAATTGCTCTGAATCTTTCATAGCCATCGATGGAGGGATCGACGGTGCTGGTGATGGAGTAGGGATGGGCAGATCTGGCTCAGATTCTAGCAGCAGAAGTAGTGGATCGTTGGGTGGTTGTATTCTTTGGAGGCTTTTCTAGGCTGAAAAGATTGAACAAAGATGATCTCGATGGATCTCAAAGAGTTAAAAGAAGAAAAGGACAAGATTGATTGGGCACTTCTTTTAGAACAAGGACATCAAAGGCCCTTCCTCTTGCACCAATCCTATTGGTGCAGAATCTGGTTGATGCCAGAATCGAGCTAAAGCTGGAGAAGATGAGGTCACCACCGGAACTTGCAAGACAAGTCCCTGAATGGAGTTGGGGGTGTGGGCTCCGACAGGATCTCCAATGATCAATCAAGCTCTTCTGACCAATAGAAATAGAGTACTTCTAAAAGAAAGTAGCAGAGTTTAGGGAAGGAGAAGAAGCTCTAAAGAGAGAAATGTATTTGGAGGGTTTCTTTTATAGGTAGATTCTATAACAAACCCATAACTATCTGGTAGTGGGCCGCTCGAGGCACGTGGTGTTTGCTGATGGAGAGTAGCGTTTGTTGTCATGACATGTTAGTTCGTTTGGGATTTAATAGTTGAGGTTGGGAGAAGTAGATGTCGGTCCGTGAAGAACAGGAGTTATATTAGTTTCAGAGGAGTTCAGACCTCCTAAGGTAGTCTATGTGTGAGTTGTCCATGCTGTGTATAGAATTGGATTCGTGTAGGCGAGGAATCCTTCTGGGTGATTAGGAAAGTTTGGTCAAAATGGATTTAGAAGCTCTGCAATTGAAGAAATCTTGAAGGAAGTCTACTTGGAGAAGAATTCGAAAGTAGTTCTTACTAGAAGGAGAAGCCCGATTGAAGGAGAAGAACTTCTGAAAACAATCTATTAGAGAATCCTAGATGGAGGTCTAGTGAAGCAAATACATATAACAGGTCCTCTCTTAGCGTGTAAGAAGTTTCGGGTGGATAGGGTTGATGGGAAAAAATCAATTGGTGTTAGGGAGGAGATCAATGGGATGACATCGTTGGGGAGAATTTTCTTGAAAGAAGAGGAAGGGGATCTACTTGAGAGGGTCTATTTATTTATTCCATCGAAGCTTGGCCGCCTTTCGAGCCATCTGGTGGCTGATATAAAAGGAGACGAGGTCCTTTTACCTTCGTGTTTAGAGTTCTTATTGCAAGAGAATCCTGAGGTCTACTACTTTTAGTACATTATGGAGTTGTCTGAAGAGGAGTTCCGTTGATCCCGATTTTGGTCCAATATCAAATTAGCTTGGATAGCTTTTTGTTGGAGAAAGATTCAAAAAGCACTAAGGTCGGCCAAACCAAGCTACAATTAAATCTGTTACTTAGCTACCTGGGGACTGTCATCACTGCTCAAAGTTCATCTAAGTGGAAATCTACAATTGTCCTATAGGTTCTAGGGATACCCAAAGGAGCTAGAAATCTGAGTGAAGAAGACTCGGTCGATAAATTCAATTAGAGATCTGTAGTTTCGATGCCTGAGCATAATTCTTTCACCAACTAGAATGAGGCGCGGCTGCCTTCGTTGGATTGAAGTTTCTTGAAGGCTCGGCAATCCGTTGGACTTCGGCAGAAAAAGGGTTTACACCCAACAAGGTTCAAGAGAAAATTTCTTGTTCTTTTCTTCATAAATATACTCTTTTTAATTTGGAAGATGTTCAATAGGAATTTCATCAATGTGATCAAGAATCTTCCTCCTCATTCCTATAGTGTTAAGGACAAGGTTAGAGAAGCTTTCTTTCATCTCAACCTGAACTAAGTGATCTACCTTAATAATTTCTTTTATTTTATTAGTAGACACGTTAGAAAGATTGGCTTTTAGGCTAGGGTTTACCTATTTTTCCTTCAATCTTAGTTTGGTTAAGAGGATGAACAGGTTTCTCGGCAAGACTACCATCAATCTTTCAAGACTGGAAAAAGCAAGTCAATTTTTTAATGTCTGAACTTTAGGCTTAGCTTTTCTAGACCCTTAGGATAATATTGATCATACTAGTTAAAGAAGAGCAATATGTCTCTCTTCGGCCCTCATTTGGCTAAACCAATTTTTCCTAATAAAGTTTCTCTATGTTTATTATGGGAGCTAATGAACTGCTTTTTATGATATTCTTTAGATTCAAAATCTTTTTTAAGAAGTTCTTTATTAATATGGAACTCAGCAATATCAAAGATCAGGCAGATAAGATCTATCAATATTATGAGCTATTTTTTATTTTATTTTTATAATTACTAGAAGGATCATAATAAGTATATGGAGTAGGTATATCTTCCATAACTATCTATAACTGTTTTCTAACTCCTCTATAGTTACAAAATATGATTTTTTTGTAGACATTGTCCTTAGAAAGATAGGTTCTTACCATCCTCAACTAGCGTTGGCAAGCAAAAAGTGATTGGATGATACACAACATACTCACCCTCATAAGATACTAGCCATACCTCACCCTCACAAATCTTGACTTATGACCCTACAACAATGCCTTGTCCAATCGCTTAATGCAAAACGGGTCCTCACCGCACAACAACTGAAACAGATGGGAAATGAAGCTAAGGGAATAAAGTCCGCTATGAAAACTTCCATATAATCCTAAGTGAACAGATTGAGAAATGAAGTTGTGAGAACAAATCCCTACGAAAACCTTCATATAATCAGACACCAATCCTTTCCTCTGGCATAAAAAAGAACAATGCTCTGATAACAGATGATTCGGGCCCGGAGAGGTAACCTCAAATCGGAGTGATAACATAGATCCACCATATCAGCTTATCTAGGGCAACCAAACTAGAAAAACCAAATTTGGAAAGTATAAACATGGACATAATGTCTCTTACCAACAACCGAAGCCAAATTATCAATTATGCCATACTAAAGGACCAAGCTCCAAAGTATTACGATACTGCCCATGTACGTATACATACAACTCGGAACCCAAGAATGAAAGTGCAAATTGGATACTTTTAATAAGAGGAGAAGACAACAACCAAGAATAAAGCAAATAGATAATACTACGACTACATAAGATGATTGACAAGCAACAAAAGACAGACAAGACTATATAGATAAAAAAGTGGAAAAGTATCATACAAGCATGCAGACAGACACTAATAACTCAGATAGACTAATACTATGCAGATAGAGACTTAATTCATAAAAAAATCTTTTTTTATATTTTTTCAGAGTCAAAATAAAAATACTAACAAACTAACAATTGAATATTTTTGGTTTTTCTTATATAAAACAAACTTAAAGCCAAACATACTAACAGACTAAAACTTATCAACTAATATTTTTTGTTTTTTTCTACAATAAACTCAAAACCAAAGCATAAGCACAAATTAAATAAATAGAAAGCAATTAACTACTAATAGTTATAAAAGTCAACAGTTAGTATAAATAGTTAAAATAAACTAACTACTAACATACTACTCAATAGTTAATATAAAATAGTTACTAATCAAAGCATACTAGACAGTAGTTAACTAATTAAATAGTTAATGCTCAGCATTGGTTGATTGCAACATTATTTACAATGCAATCGAGATACTAAGGGTACGAGAAGGGCAATTGGATTGTTTAATCCTGACTGTACAGTTGTTTACAATTACACTCTCTACCTACTCAGGATTGGTTTACCCTTCAGGATTGAACGCTGTTTGTAACAGAACAACCCCGTTATGTATACTGGGTGATTTCTCTCCATACTACAGCACCCCCATTTATAGTATAGACAATGGTTTCTATAATAGAACTATTGTATCACTTCTATACTGCACAATAATTTCTGCTACATGCTGAATAGTAACTAGTGAATAGTAATAAATAATAGTAATTATGAACAGTAATTAAAGACTAATTATGAAGAAAAGCATACTTTATTTACATAGAAGTACTTATATTAGTGCTGAAGAAAGCTTAAAAGCATACCGTACAAGCTTAAATAAACTTATTTACATACCAGATATGCCAAGCACACTTGATACAAGCTAATACATACTAATCAAATACTAAGCACACTTACTTACACATTTACAAGAGAGCTTTGGCAAGAGTTTTCTCCCAGAAGAAGGAGATGAATAGTAGAAGGGAAGAGGAATGAAGAGGGAATGGAATGGAGAGAAGAGAAGAAGGTTTCGGATCCTTCTTCTGAAGATGCAAAAGGAAGATGCAAGAGAGAGTTTTTATAGGTGAAAAAAGTAGAAGATTAGGACGAAGTGGAGTCTTATGTAATGATTATATGTTGGTGGAAATCTGTATGGTAACGGACATAGTGAAGGAACTAGATCTAGGGTTTCATAGGTAGATCTTGAAACTTTTTCAAGATCTTACAGAGAAAGACTTAAATAAATCTAAAATTTATTTAAATAATCATGTAAATACCTAGATCTCAGATCTATCACATGATTAAGACATGATATTAAATCAAATATTAATAATATCAAATAAAAAAGAAAAAGGTTGATCAAATCAATCTAGATCTATACTATTTCAAATGCAGGTATGAAGTTTTATAGATCATATCTATTACTTGAGCAAGTTTAGATGTTCTAACTTGCTGATCCAGACTTGAGGATCAAGTCACGAGCCACACATGCATCCGGCCTCTAGAAATCATCCATATGAGATTACGATCTCTAATCTGAAGTTCGATGTAGGAAATCAGCACAGCATGCTAGTACTGTGATGATCCTTCTTCGACGGTTGATCCGATGCTCCCTTCTTCAAAATTTGGACTCTCCAAAATATGATAAGAAAGATGATATTTTTCTTATCTAAGACCCTCCCAATAAAAAACTCAAAAGAAAGGAGGAGAGATTGAAAATAAAATAGTCCTAGAAGAAGACCCTCTTCTTCTTTTCTTTTCTCTCACCTAGACACCTAATTTGGTGCCTATGGATCCCCCATGCCCAACGACCCTCTTCCTCTGATTTTTGCACACCCCAAACCTCTCCCAAAGCTCTATATTTCATGAAAAAACAAAAATAAAATTCATCTAATAAATAGGAAAAAAGAAGAGTGAAAGTTATGTCAAATTCTTAGACTAGGAATATGCAAACATGGGAAGTTGTTGGGGCGCCCAACTCTTAGGCACCTCCTCCATAATTTTTGGCATGGAATAGAAAGGGAGGGTGCATAAAAAAGAAGATTATTTTAATAGAATAAAAGAAAAATTAATTAAAAGAGGGGGCAACACTCAAGGGAAGATGTTTTGGTCAATAAGGATTCTATCTTATAGAATCCTAAGCAAAACCAAATCTTCCTTTGACTTGGTCTTCCACCTAACTTCCAAATATGACTTGGAGGGAGAGAGGAGGCATGGAAATCAGGAAGAAAGAGATTTTCCATGAGAAATGCCTAAAAAATAGGTATGGAGGGCGTTGGGACTAAGGTGGTGCAAGGAGATAGGGAGTCCTAGTCACACTAGAACTCCTATTTTGACTTGATCAAACAAGATCTTTTAACCAAATAAAATCAAGATTAAACTAACCCAATTAAATAAGACCCAAACATATTTAAGAACTTAATTAAATTAGATTCTAACCTAATTAATAGTTCAATTAGATTTAATTCTAATTTATTTTCTAATCAAATTAGAAAATTAGGTTAATCTGAGTCCTAGTTAGACTAGGACTAGTTCTTCCATTGCACTTAGCTTATCCAATAAACCAATTGAACTTGATCCAATCAAGCCCAAACCAAATCTAATTAAATTATATTTAATTAGACTTAATCTCAACCTATTGGCTTAATCAAATTAAGCTAATTAGTAATCCAATTGCTAATCGATCCTCCTACAATACTTGCACTAGGTTAAACACCAATCATATT
Organism: Cocos nucifera; assembly: GCA_006176705.1. Taxonomy (NCBI): domain Eukaryota; kingdom Viridiplantae; phylum Streptophyta; class Magnoliopsida; order Arecales; family Arecaceae; genus Cocos; species Cocos nucifera. Next base: position 423,980 of record QRFJ01000397.1, on the reverse strand, counting down.
GATTGTTTAATCTTAGAACGATTTTTAAATCAACGATCTACCATCCGATTAGATCGTAAGCTCTAATGTATGTGACCTCATAGGTTCGAACCTAAGCTGGTAGCATAGAAATAAATTTTTATATAAATTAAAGTGACCATCTAGCAATGATATCCGATGATCGGATAGGTCGAAGGTGTAGAACACCATCCTTAGAACCCATGTGGATATAGTTTCTATATAATTCATCCCCTTGACCACAATGCTCATAGGACACATCAAAGTTTAACTGTTAACTCTGATCAGATTGTCCACATTATATTTCAAAATACCAAATCCATCTAATGGATTATCCTGACTAAGGTTTTGCTATATTGAAATACAGTGATACATTTTTTCCCAACTCTTGGAGTGATCAATTCCATCTTGATCATACTCCGACTTCACAAGTACTTGACTATGCCCAAAAGCTTTCCATTGTTGAATTAGAAATTCAGTTAGTCTGGTACCAAAGCACAGTGAGTTGCTTTCAAGTCACTGAGGTGATCTCAGGTCTAAGGGATATTTATATCTATGTTCCATTAGAGATATTTTTTCGACTGTAGAATGCTTTGGAGTTGGTCACGTTCAATGACGATGTATCCATACATCTTACCTGTATGCTATACCAGTGTCTCCACACTACTTGGTTAAGAGGACAACCAACTTATATCGCATATAGCGACCTATGCTCGATAGATGCTGTTGTCCTAATTGACAGCCTATCATTTGGTCGTGAACAAATTTAAGGACTAATCAATAAATTTTCTCTTTATTGAAACTAAATAGTCCTAAGAACTTTATCATAACAATGGAGTTCATTAGAAAATATAAATTTATGATAAAAAAAGATGTCAAAATATTTTTATTAATTAATAAATTAATTATAATTACAAAATAGCTCGACCATCAATAAGCTGACGATTGGCTTTGGGACATAATTTCCAATACATAGTGGATGTCAGAGTGAGGAAGTGGAGAATATGTGATGAGATGGAAGAGGAGATAATGAAGAAAGAAGATGAGAATAAGTGATGAAGAGAAAATGAGAAGGAATGAAAGGAAGGGAAGAAGAGAAGGGAAGAAGAAAGAAGGAGAAGAAAGGAAGGAAGAAAGAGAAGCTCTGCCTTAGCTTTAGAAAGTAGCAAGAGAGAGGAGGAAAGAGACTCTCAACTCTCTAGGTGGAGCCTTCTTGCACTCTGGTCCTTGGGCTATCGACCGCTCACTCCACCTCCTCCTTCAGCTGAAGCCCTTTTCCTCTATTTATAGATGAGGAAGGGGCAGTGCTGACTTCACTTGATTTGGAGTCCGCAGATTTGAATTAGATTGATGTTCGGATCTTTTTGTGGCTGTCTTTTTCTATAGTTGTACCATTAGTAATCTTTCTATAGAATATTATGCATTACTTCAGGATTATTGTAGAAAATTTTTCTGTAGATCATTATGCACCAATTCAGGAGTACTGTAAGCCATTACTAGTCATTTTCTGAAATTCTTTTGTGGTCTAATTGATAACTTCTATCGATAATGGATTATTTGTCTACTAAGTAGTAGTTATCTTTCTTGGCCGTTATGAGAGGCAAATAAATTTTGAAAGCAGTGACTACATGAAGAAATTCTACCAAAGTTTTGGTAGAGTATTAGTAAGAAAACATTTTCTTTTCTCTCTTTTTTTTTATATAGATAGATCGATATCTATCTTTCTGGAGAAATTAGATGTTCTTCGAATAGATGGGTAAATTTGGGCATGTCTTCGAATTGGTCGAGATCTTCTTTGAAGAGATGAGCAAATTTGGGCATGTCTTCAAATTTGTCGTCTTCAGTATCTGAATGTTCATAATTAGGAGAGCCTGCTTCTTGATGCTTTCTTTGAATGCTTCCTTTAGGATATTGTAGTTCATATTTTACTTTTTCAGGATAATTTTTTGAGCTTAGTAAAATATCCCAAGTGCCTTCTTTTCTTTTAGGAACAGTTATTGGCAAGTCTTTAGTCATCCATCTGTCTAGCATCCTTTTTCTTGAAACTCCTTGGCTATCCAATAGACTTTAGCATAGTTGGTGATGATATAGTCTTCTAAATCAAATCCTTCGATGTACTTAATTTGATCTTCACTAATGGTATAAGCATGATTTCCTCCTTCAAACAAAGAAATGTAATAGATTTGAAGAGGATAGACTATTTCTCCTATCCTTCTTTTTTCGATTCCACTGTCGATTATTATTTGAAGGGTTCCTGCATCTTTTTCAAGTTGTCTTAACATAATAGCGATAATATCTAGGAAAATATCCACCAGATACGAGCAGTTGATAGTTGCCAGCTTGATAAGTCCTTTATAAAGAGCTCTGATCATTGATTTGATTGAGTTGACATTAATATTTGGAATAAAGAGCTTTGGCTAACACCAATCTATTATAAGGTAGAGATGGAGCTCTCGAAATATCTTTTTGACTTCATTAGGCTGAATGATTTTTTCAATGATAATTTCTTGAAGTTTTCTGGTTAGAACTTCCTGAGCCTTTTGCCAAAATTTAGACCTCTTTTCTATAATTGTCATTTTTTCATCGAGGGTAATCTAGACTTTTGTAGAGGGAGAAATTTGAAGGATTTTTTGGTTTAGTATTTTACCTTTGTCATGATTCGTATTAGATAGCTGTCTCTTCTAGATATGGATATCCTTTTGAGTTCATTCCCTGTTAAAAGATAATAAAGTTAGTTTTTCAAATAATGTAGTATCTTTATAAGGTTGGATTATCTTATATAGAGAGATGTTATGAGGTTCTGAGGTTAGAACCTTATTTGCTATATTATAGTAGTTTGGCTTTTCACCCAGACCACAAAGATCGAAAAGAGTGATTCAGTAGGAAGAACTTAATGCTTTTTGTTGGGGATAAACCTGCTACTATGGAAGTTCGATCGAAATATCTAGTCTTTGAATTTGGCCGCTCGATATCAGTGGTCAGGGGTGAGCTTCCACCAAATTTGTATGACCTACCAGACTTCTTCTCCAGTTGAACTGCATTAGCAGTCAAACTCCTATCGGACTTCTCCTTCAATCAAACTCCTTTAGCAGTCAAACTTCTACAGATCTTCTTCTTCAGTCAAACTCCTTCAGTAGTCGAACTCTTGCTGGACTTCTCCTTCAATCGGACTACTTTCGTAGTCGAACTCCTTTCTGGTTTCTTCTCCTTCAAGCTGGGCTTCTCCCTCTAGTAGCCTAAAGGGTTTCGCTCGATCGAGCTTCTATTAGATGCTCCCAGTGAGATTTAGCCCTGACCCCTTCCAGCAACCCAAAAGGACCTCGACACATGCCTCGCTACTCCATCCGAACCTCAGCTGTTAGGTCCCAACAAGCTAGCACGTCATGAAAATAGACACTACCCTCTATAACGAACTTTACGTGGACCCGAGCAGCCCACTACTAGGCAGTTACGACTATCACTATCAGTTTGTTACCAGCTCCGCCTATATAAAAGATCATTCAGATATGCTTTCTTCTCTAAGCTTTGAGTTTTCTTCTAAAAACTCTGCTAAAATCTCTCTAAGCACTCCATTTCTATTGGTCGAAAGAGCTGACTTGATCATCGGAGGGTCTTGCCGGAGCTTGCACCCCCGACTCCGGACTACACTTATTTTGCAAGTCACCGATGGTGACCTCACCTTCTTCGACTTCAGCCTTAATTTCGATGATAATCAGATTTCGCACCAATAGGATTAGCGCTAGAGGAAGGAATCTCTTTCTCTTGAGGTTTTCTTGCTCTTAAAGGAGCGCTCATCAGAGATCTCTCTTCACTCCCTTGAAGTTCTTCTTTCCCAACTAATCTTGCAAAGATGCCACCTAGAAAGGCTTCAACCCGATAATCAACCACCTCCACAGCCAGATCTCATTCAGATCTACCCGCCCCTATTTCGTCTCCTGCATCTCGAGCTCCACCGATTGCAATGGTGGATGCGGAGCAGTTCAACCTACTGGTCCAACAAGTTCATGGCCTTACTGAAGCAGTGCAGGCCATGCAGCAACAGCAGCCTCCACTATCGATTTTGCTAGAGCAGGCTTCTCAGGAACCCCAAGACCTAGTCTAAGAATGACCGACTTGGGTAAGTGGGTCAGTGACCTTCGAATAGGAAAAGTAGAGAGTGGAGAGCCCCTATTCTAATCATGACTCTTTCTTAGAAGAATCCTTCCCCATCTATAGTTGGAAACCCTCCAAGACCCACGATTGAGATCAGGCCCTCGATCGAAAGCTCCAAGAAATGGATCGATGGATTGAGGAGCTTCGCCATGTTGCCCTAGGTAACCACGGTAACATTTGTACTGATGCTTCTTTCTCCTAGAGAATCATGTAGGAACTCATCTCGCCGAACTTCAAGCTCCCTCGGTTTGAGAACTATGATGGGACCACTAATTCGGTTGACCATCTAGAGACCTTCCGAACTATGATGCTGCTCCATGGTGCACCAAATGCCATTCTGTGTCGAGCTTTTCCTTCTACTTTGAAGGAAGCAGCAAGAATCTGGTACTTAATGCTGAAGCCAGGTATGATCTTCTTCAATCAAATGAGCCACCAATTTGCAGCTTACTTTGTCAGTAGCCAACATCCATGGTGAGGCTCGAACTCCCTCATCAACATCAAGCAACAGAAAGAAAAAACCATTTATGTCAACCACTTTAATGCCGCTGCACTGGAGGTCCAAAATTTGGACCAGTCAGTTGCCATGGCCATGCTTAAGGACATCCTTCAAAAGAATGATTTGCTATTTTTCTTGGAGAAGAAGTATCCCATTGATTTTGCTGATATGCTAGCTCAAACTAAAGGGTACATTCGAGCAGAAGAGGCCTTTAAGTCCAAGGATAGTAAAGCTGCTAGAGAGCGGCGAGCGGGTGAATCAAGTAAGCTCGCTACTGAAGAAAGGTCGATCGAAGCTTGGTTGTGCTCCCAAACTTCTCCTGAGTGCAAGCAAGCTCGAACTCCTCCCCAGGCTCGAAGGTAAAGAAGCTCAGATAGAAGGGCATAGTAAGGCTCCCCCCTCAAAAGGTTCCACAACTATGCTCCCCTCAATGCTCCGAGGACCTAGGTGCTAATGGAAATCAAGGAGCAACTACCAATGTCAGAAAAGATGTGCACTCATCCTGACAAGTGCCATTCTAATAAATACTACATCTACCATCATGATCATGATCACGATACTGAAGAATGCATTCAGCTCCAAGACGAGGTCAAGAAGCTCATCAGGCAAGGTTGGTTGGATTGATTTCTGAGACATCCACTAGAAGTAAGGGAAGATCGGCCAAGAGCGCTGCCACAATCATAGCCACTAAGGAGGGAGGAGCAACAAGGAGATCGACCCCTGCTTGGCATCATCAACACCATCTCTAGGGAACTTCAGTGAGGGGAGGCTAGCGGATCGGTGGAGCTAGTGAAAAGACAGTGAACAGAGGAGCCCATAACTTTCACTGATGAGAATGCCCAAAGAGTTCAGTTCCCATAAAACAATGCAGTTGTAATTTCTTTAAATATTGCTAATTATGATGTATGCCATGTTCTGGTAGATAATGGAAGCCCTACTGAAGTTTTGTTTTACAATGCTTTCTCTAAAATGTCTATGCCTAATGACTATCTGGGACCTATGAACTCCCCATTAGTGGGCTTCACTGGTGATGCTGTGCCAGTTGAAGGAATAATAATACTAACTGTGGCTATAGGGCAATACCCAAAGCAAGCCAAAGCATAGGTTGACTTTCTAGTTATGAAGGCTCCATCAGCCTACAACATAATTCTCGGTCGACTTGACCTAAATGCACTCCAGGCTGTGGTGTCAACCTGCTACCTAAAAATGAAGTTTCCAACGAGCTGCGTAATTGGAGAGGTTAAAAGAGATCAAGTTTTGGCAAGGCACTGCTACTCCATCGCTTTGCAAAATAATAGCCAACCCGACCCTTGCCTGGTTGATGGTTTGGATGTCTGTGATGATTACTGAAGAGCGGGGTGAACCCATGGAAGATCTTATAGCTATTCCTCTGAATGATGGAAATGCAGAACATGGTGTAGATCGGCTCCAACCTAGGGGATGATGTTTGGGAGTAGCTCATTGCCTTCCTATGAAAGAACACTGACATTTTTGCCTGGGTCCTAGTAGTTATGTTAGGAATTGATGCCTAGGTCATGGGACATCGATTGCTTGTTGATCCCGAATGCAAGCCAGTGAAAGAGAAAATTTGGGGCCACGCACCAAAAAGGAAAAAGGTGATAGCGGAGGAAGTGGACAAGCTTCTTAAGGCAAGATTTATTTGAGAAGTCAACTATCTGAGTTGGGTCTCCGATGTGGTCCTAGTCAAGAAGGCCAATGGCAAATAGAGAATGTACACAGACTTCAAGAAGCTGAACAAGGCCTACCCAAAGGATAACACCCCCTACCCAAAATTGATCAACTAGTGGATGCAACTTTGGACCATGAGCTCCTCACCTTCATGGATGCCTTCTCTAGCTACAATCAAATTCAAATGGCACCAAAGGATGAGAAGAAAACTACTTTTATCATTGACCGCGGTCTTTGTTGTTACAAGGTCATGCCCTTCGAACTCAAAAATGCAGGCACAACCTATCAGCACCTAGTCAATAAGATCTTTAAGAAGTAGATTGACTGTAACATAGAAGTCTACGTGGATGATATGCTTGTCAAGAGCCAGACCTCGTCCAATTACATTGCCAACCTTGAAGAGACCTTCAACGCTCTTCGAAGATGCAAGATGAAGCTGAAATCGACTAAATGCACCTTCAGAGTAATCTTAGAAATATTCTTATGGTTCATGGTCTCAAGGTGGGGGATTGAGGCTAATTCGGAGAGGATCCATGCTCTCCAGTTGATGATCACCTCGAAGTCAATAAAGGTAGTCCAACGCTTGACCAAGAAGGTGGCATCCTTAAATCGCTTTGTCTCGAACTCGATCGAGCGATGTATGCCCTTCTTCTTTCTCAGGCAATCAAAGAACTTCTGTTGGATGGTAGAGTGCCAACAAGCATTTGAAGAATTCAAGAACTACCTTGGTTTGCCCCTACTATTGGCAAAGCCCAAGTTTGGAGAAGAATTCTTCCTATACCTGGTAGTCTCTCCTGCAGCACTAGCAGCGGTCCTGGTAAAGGAAGAGAAAAAAGTGCAATGGCCGATCTACTACATGAGCTGATTCTTAAGAGATGCAGAGACTAGGTACACTAAATTGAAAAAATTGACTTACGCTCTTCTGATTGCAACCAAGAGACTTTGGCCCTACTTCTAGGGGCATACCATAACGCTCCTCACCAACCAACCAATCGAAGCAGTTCTTCATCGAACAGATGCATTTGGAAGAGTAGCAAAATGGCTATTGAGCTAACGAAGTTTGACGTCAATTATCAACCTCGACGGTCAATCAAAGCTCAGATATTGGCTGATTTTATAGTTGAATGTACGATCTCGGATGTGGAGGGAAAATCAGATTTTTCCAGATCAGGTTCGTTCAAATCTAATTGGATCGAGAGGCATATTTTAATAATTTTTACTTAGATCCAAATTAGATCTAACATTTTTTAGATCTGATTTTATGATTTGATAAATAAAAAATTAAATTAAATTAAATTTAAATTTATGTTACCTTGATATTGGGTAATCCGATTATCCATTGATGATCCTACTGATTGCCTGAGGTTCGGGATCTAGCCACATAAGCGTCTGGCCTCTATCGGTATCCACTCAAGCTAGATCTGGAGATCTTCTCCTCTTTCTTTTCTCCAAAAATTAGATCTGGATCTGATTTAGAGGATCTTCAACTTCTTTCGAAGATCAGCAGTTATCTCTGCAGCCGTGCTGCCTTCTTCCTTTCTCGTTAGCCTTTTCTTGCCTGGATCGCACCAAACTGAAGCCCAACTTGCTTGGGTGTGGAGAGGAGAGAGAGGGTTAGAAGATGGCATGGAGGAGGGAGAGGGGCACCCTTGGGGCATGGGCTATGAGGAACTCTTCTTAAGGTTGGGTGCAGATAGGGTTTATTTATAGACCCTGCTGTGCCATGCAGTGTTGCATCATCACAGCCAATCATGTTGCTTTGTGCAATCAGATTTAAATCTAATTGATGGGATGACATCACCTAATCCAATCAGATGAGAGCCCCATAGATTCATCCTTAGATGGTGCCTTAGATTGATCAAAGTCTATAGGTAAGAGTCACCTAGTTTGAATCCAAGAAGCAACCTGGATTTCCATCCGTATGGGACTCCAGTGTTTATCCACTTGGGGCGCATGCCATCGTAAGCATGCACCCTCCATCTACCTGCCAAATGGTAGGTGCACCTAGTTAATAAGTCTCTCCTATGGGTGCATGACACATGGGCAGATGTCCAAGGGTCAAAGATCAACATTTGACCAAAGTCAAAGGACAAGAATTAGTAGGTGACGGAAAATGATAGGTATTGTCTTAAATTTATCTCATAAATTAAGACAATCCTTTTCTGACTTGGACAAGCTCCAGTCAAATTAGGTAAAGATACCTGAGTGAGCACAAACATGTTTGGCTCAATTGAAATAATTTTTAATGATAGAAAAAGAAGAATGTTAGGCTCAATCATGTGCTAGCATAATTTCCTTGAACCTAATTGAATCTAATTCAAATCAACTGAACTGGGTTAGTCTAATTGATGATATCCAGATCCAAACCCTTATTTGTGTGATCTAATTAGGTTTGGTTCTATATGGTAATGGGGTATGTCATGATCTCCATCATCGACATCATCGAAACTTCTTTTGTTGGATCAGAACTCTTCTAATTCAGAGAACTAGAATAATCGATCATCTAAATCATTCTAATTGCTCCCAAAATCCACTAGTGACACCTAGCAGTATATGGTGGCAACCCATCAAAATTTAAAATGAACCTCTTGGTGCAGCTACCTGTGTGATTAAGTTCTTCTATCTTGAGCCCTGATTAGATTAGGGTTAAGGTGAACTCATCAAATCCTAATTCTTATCATATGATTTAATCATTCGATTCAAGTCCGATGTGAAAATCTTAACAGAAACTCTTTCTATTATTTGACTCTCTACCATGGCCATGGGCTTATGGACTTGATTCTCATGATCATCATAGGATTGCTCCTCATCCACCGAGGTAGATAGATTCCATCTTGGTGCAATCCAATTTCTACAATAAACATGCTATAGCCAACATACACCTCAGGATCCAAATGGTTAGGAGATAGAGTCATGGTGTAGTCAAACTATAACACCCTCAAGGTGAACTACTGATGCACCTCAAGTCAATGAATCAGACACACCACTGCAGCTTCGAGTCAGTCATCGACGAGAAGGCAAACTTCCTTATGACTACTCGAGGTGGTCATGCTCAGTGCCCTCATTCTCTAACGAGTACCTATACTCTCGCTCCGATGTTTCTACACCATAGACTCAAGACTCATCTACTATGAAGAAATGATTGTACACTAACCTTCCAGATCAATCACCATCCTCATGACGATCCTACGGTCAGGAGCCTTTTATGAGTTAATAAATGAAAATTCATGTCTTAAATTTTCAACTCTTGAAAAAAAGAATTATCATTACCATTAAGTCAAGAGATGTATCCCAGATACTAAATACACATATGTGATAGAAAATAACTCATTTTATTATTTATAGTCAAAATTATAAGTTTACCCCTAGAAGTATATTACAAGTGTCAGCCAATTCTGGCTTCTAGGGCACACATATCTAACAAACTCCCACCTGACCTAAAGTCAATTGGCTATAAATCTAAGTCCCATCTTCTCAAGATGTGCTTGGATTTTCTACTGGCCCAACGACTTTATAAGCAGGTCCATCACATTGTTTATGGAGTCGACTCTTTTGACCTTGATGTAATCCTTCTCGAGGTAATCGTGGATGAGGTGGTATCGCTGCTCGATATGCATGGATTTCTAGTGAGACCTTGGTTCCTTAGCAAGAGTTATGGTGCCATTGTTGTCGCAGTACAGAAGAATGACATCTGATGGCATTACTCTGATCTCCATAGCAAACTTCTTGTACCAGAATGCCTTCTTTATAGCTTCTGACGTAGTGATATATTCTGCTTCTATGGTGGAATCTGCTATTACTATCTACTTAGAACTTTTTCAACTGACAGCTCCACCATTGCACACAAATAGACTCCCAGATATCAACTTTTGATCATCTATATTGGACATAAAATCCGAGTTTGTATACCCCTGGACTTAGAGTTCTCCATTACCAAAGACCAACAACATATCCTTAGTTCTTCTTAAGTACTTAAGGATACATTTCATAGAAGTTCAGTATTCTTCACCTGGATTCAACTGATATCTACTCGTGACACTCACAGCATGGGCTATATCAGGTTGTGTACATAACATGGCATACATGAGGCTCCCTATTGCTGAAGCATAAGGGATCTTATTCATGCATTTTATTTCCTCAAGTGTGCTAGGGCACATCTTCTTGGAAAGATGAATGCCATGTCTGAAGGGTACTAAACCCCTCTTAGAGTTTTCCATGCTAAACCGTTTTAGCACTTCTTCTATGTACATTTTCTGTGAAAGTCCTAGCATCCTATTTGGTCTATCTCTATAGACCTTAATTCTTAGAATAAAGGATGCTTCTCCTAGGTCTTTCATGGAGAATTCTTTAGATAACCACATTTTAACTATGGTCAACATGGAAATATCATTTCCAATAAGGAGGATGTCATCCACGTATAATACAAGAAAGACAATAGCGCTCCTACTGACCTTTTTGAAGACACATGACTCCTCATTTTTTATGAAACCAAACAGTTTGATCACATTGTTAAAATGAGTGTTCCAACTTTGAGATGCTCACTTAAGTCCATATATGGACCTTTACAGTTTGCATACCTTGTGATCTTCATCACTCGATGTGAAACCTAGAGGTTGTTTCATAAAGATATCTACCTCAAGATATCCATTTAAGAACGTCATTTTCACATCCATTTGCCATATTTCATAATCAAAATAGGCTGCAACAGCAAGCAATGTGCGGATGAATTTTAGTATAGCTACTGGCGAAAAGGTATCCTGATAGTCAATGCTTTCGCATTGACTATAACCTTTTGTCACTAATCTAGCCTTGAATGTCTCCACATTCCCATCTGCAACAATCTTTCTCTTGTAGATCCATTTACTCCCAATAGGTACTATATCTTTTGGTGAATCTACTAGGGTCCAGACTTGGTTTGAGTGCATCGAGTCAATTTCTGACTTCATTGCCTTTAACCATTTCTCGGAGTCGATATCCGATATAGCCTCATTATAGGTTTTGAGATCATCACCATGAACCCCATTACCTATGAGGAACATTTCCTCGACATCCTCTGAAATTGTACCTAAGTACCTCTCAGGAGGATGAGAAATCCTTTCGAATCTATGAGGTGGAGGAGGTAGTGAATGGATTGGCTCACCTGATTTGGTTCCATTAGGTTCTTAGCTCATTGCTCTTGTGACACTTTCTCATCGAGCTTGGTTTGTTTTCCAATGCCACCATCATGAATAAACTATTTTTCAAGAAAAATGGCATGTCGACTCACCATCACATTGTGATTTTCTAGAATGTAAAAATAATATCCTAATGACTCTTTTGGATATCCTATAAATCGAGCTTTGAAGGACCTAAAATCTAACTTATCCGTTTGTTGTCTTTTGACATAAGCCGGACAACCCTAAATTCTGAGATGACTTAGACTTAGTTTCTTACCATGCCATATCTCATATAGTGTGGTAGGAATGGTTTTAGAAGAAATCCTATTTAGTAAGTATATTGCAGTTAACAAACAGTATCCCTAAAGAAAATCAGGGAGGTCTATGAAGCTCATCATGGATCGGACCATATCTAATAGGATCCGGTTCCTCCATTCTGAAACCCCATTGAGTTAAGGTGTTCCAAGTGGAGTCCATTGAGAGATTATGCCATTTTTCTTGAGATAGTCCAGGAATTCTCGACTAAGGTATTCACCTCCTCGATCTGATTGAAGAATCTTAATGGATTTTTCAATTTGCTTTTCTACTTCATGTCTGAATTCTTTAAACTTTTCAAAGGCTTCAGACTTGTGTCTCATAAGATACACATACCTATACCTAGATAAATCATCAGTAAAGGTTATTAAGTAGACTAGGTTGCCTCTAGCCGGCACATCAAATGGGCTGCACACATCAGTATGCACTAGGACAAGAAGATCCGTGGCCCTTTCCCCATGTCCTACAAAAGAAAGCTTAGTCATTTTTCCATGAAGATAGGATTCACAAATTGGATATCACTCAAAAGTCAACGAACACAATAGTCCAATTTTCTCCAATTTGTTAATCCTATCGTCTGCTATATTACCTAGTCTTAGGTGCCATAGATATCTATCATTTGGACTATCCCTAGATCGTTTTATGGTATTCACATTTTGCTTGATATTAAAAATAGATACATCAATATGTAACTAATAAAGACCGTTAATAAGGAAAGCACTCGCAATTTTATTTCTTTCATAAAGAATATTATAATGGTCCTTAAGAAAACTAATTACACAGTCTTCTAATGCAAGGCAAGAAACAGAAATCAAATTTCTACTTGTTGTAGGCACATAATAACAGTCTTTTAACACTAAGTCTAAACCAGATGGTAGTCGAAGAGGGTATGTTTCCATGGCTACGACAGCAACTCTTACTCCATTTTCGACTTGCAGGATCATCTCACCATCCCTCAGCCTCCTGCTATCCTAAAGATCCTACATGGAAGTGTATAAGTGAGCACTAGAATCAGAGTTAAGCATCCAACTGGATGCAGAAGAAATCGTAATGCTAGACTCAATAACGAGCATACCTCCAGAAGGACCTGCCTCCTTCTTCTTTAGGGTGGCCAGGTAAGTAGGACAGTTTCATTTTTAGTGGCCATCATTGTTGCAATGAAAATACTTTTCTTTATCAGTGGCCTTCTTCTTCAGCTCTGTCTTTTTCTTCTTTTCTCCTTCTAACTTCTACTTTTTTGCTGACTTTTTTTTCTTTCCAAAAGACTTTTTCTTGAAAGAAGTCCGTTCCATAGCAAGTACTAAGCCTTTAGAATCTTTCATGGAAAGCTCAGCAGTAACCAGCATGTTCATAAGTTCGGCCAAAAAATTTTAAAATTTATGCATATGGTAGTTCATGATGAACTGCGATACGCATCAATCAAGGATTGCAAAATTATATCATTCTGTAGATCCAAGTCCAACCTCACTCCAAGCTTATCAAGCTCTTCCAAGTCCTTGATCATCATCAGACAATGATCTTGGACTGACTGCCCATCGCGCATCTTAGCCTTGAATAGTTGTTTAGTGACTTGATACTTCACTGCGCGACTCTGTTCACCAAACATCTTCTGTAGGTGAGCCAACATTTGGCGAGCAGTCCTGATATTTCATGTTGGCACTGAAGTTCATCAGACATCGAGCCCAACATATAGTATCTGGCCTTGTTATCATCGTCTATCCACTTATCTAGAGATGCTCTCTGCTCAACGGATTGACTAGCTAGCAAGGTAGGAGGGTCCTGATCCAGTACATGAGTTAACTTCTTGGAACCCAAAATAATTTTGAAATTTTGGAGTCAATCCTTGTAATTTGGTCCGATCAGTCGATGGGTGTTAGGATTCATGCTAATGGGTTGGATGCAGACATTTTTCTATAAAAAGTCAAAGTTTCTAATTAGATATTGTAATTAAGATTTAATCAATTTATTTAGAAATTTTATTTTTAAATAAATTACTCCCACTATTTTCTCAAATCCCTACATTCCCTCTGTAAAGATGCAAAAATCTTCATGATTACTGATTTCTAGTGGGTGGTGTGGTCCCACCAACTGACTCATCACCTCACCTAGCAATTATTGATGTTGGCTTCGCCAATGAGTGAACAACTCTTATTCAATGATTCCCTAATCATGATGCATCCAAACTTGGTCTCTAATTCATGAATCTCACCATGTCTAAAATATTGATCCACTCCTTAGTTAAGTCAGATCCACCATTTGCACAGATTGGATCTCTAATTGGGTTTCTTACCGTATTTGGAATATTGAGCCCAATCCATCCTCCAACCTATAGCATCTAATGCCTAATAGACATGGTCACATCTTCTCGGTGCAACCGAGCCACTATAACCAACCAAGAACATTCGACCCCAGAAAGGGCCCGCACATCTACAATGGTGGAAGACCTTGACTAAATATTTTCTTAGGAAGATTTGATTTAGGTCTCATTAAACTAGACTTGACATAGTCATAACCATTATGACTAACTTAGTGGCATGGGTTAGCTCGGATTATTGACCACCTCAGATCAGAACTGAGTCAACAAACATGGCCAGGTAAGTGAGATCGATGGAAGGGATATGCCATTAACACGATAAGAAAGCATTCGAGTCGAGTAGCTCCCAATTAAAAATCAGTCGATCGTATCTGCCAAACTTACCTTAGGCACCAAATTATTAAGCGAGAATCAATTAGGTTAGCCTAGAATCCAGACTCTAATACTGAGCCTAATTAGGTCTTAGCTTGATCGATCACTCATGTGACTCGATCTTGACCCAGACTTAATCCTATTAGGCTGGTTAATTTAAGCACTGTTGATCCCATCTAACTAACTCTTGATTCAGTTTGATCAACTGCTTAGAGCTAATTGAGCTACCCAAACTCGAACCTAATTTTATGAACATGTTTTAGATCTAAAAATTCTCAATTTTAGATCTAATATGTTTCATAATCTTAATTTTTAATTAAGTTTAGAGTTCATAAACAAAACATATAAATAAGATCCTAGGGTTTTAGGATCTAGGGTTTTGCAAAAAGTAAGTTTTCAATTTTTGATTAAGGAAGAACATGTAGCACCCCTACACATCATAAGAACACCCCATCGAATTGAAATAGAGGGTCATGAAACCCTACTTTATTCTTATGATCGGACGGTTAAGAGGAACGCCTTAATCAGAAATACAACTAATCTACAAAACTAATTAGATCTAAGCATATATCTCATATAAAAATTGATGTAATTAAAACATGTTTTGCATACATCATATCATGCATGTTATTTAGATCTAAATTATCTCATAATCATCTAAAAAATTAAATTTAAATTTGATCATATCATATAAAATTTAATCTAGACCCTTTCGTAGAACTATTCTACAACTAGTCTAAACATGCAACTATCATATCTCATATGAATAAATTAAATTTAATTTATTTTCTAGTTTTAGATCTAATTATAACATTTATAAGATTAGAAAATAGTAAATAAATAATCTTAAAATTATATTTAATCAAATAAAAATTATGATTATACTAGACTACCGTAGAACAATTCTATTCCTAGTCTAGTTATGTATCTCATACATTTTAGATCGAGATTAATTAATTTTAATTTTATAATTTTATAATTTTAGATCTAATTATATCTCATATGATATCTAAAATTATTAATTTATAAGATTAAATTAGATCTAAATAAATTTTATGCAACCTAGCTCTCATACCAGTTGAAGGAAAAATCAGATTTTTTTGGGTCAGGTTCGTTCAAATCTGATTGGATCATGAGGCATATTTCAATAATTTCTTCTTAGATCTAAACTAGATCTGACATTTTCTAAATCTAATTTTATGATCTGATAAATAAAAAAATTAAATTAATTTAAATTTAAATTAATGTTATCTTGATATTGGATAATCCGATTATCCATTGATGATCCTGCTGATTGCCTGAGGTTCTGGATCTAGCCATGCAAGTGCCTGGCCTTTATCGGTATCCACTCGGACTGAATCTAGAGATCTTCTCCTTCTCTTTCTTTTTATCAAAAATTAGATCTAGATCTGATTTGAAGGATCTTCGAAACTCCTTTCGAAGTCAGCAGTCGTCTCTGCAGCAGTGCTACCTTCTTCCTTTCTCATCAGCCTTTTCTTGCTTGGATTGCACCAAACTGAAGCCCAACTTACTTGGACGTGGAGAGGAGAGAGAGGGTCAGAAGTTGGCATGGAGGAGGGAGAGGGGCAGCTTTGGGGCATGGGCTATAAGGAACTCTTCTTAAGGTTGGGCGTAGACAGGGTTTATTTATAGACCCTGCTATGCCATGCAGTGCTGCATCATCTTGGCCAATCATGTTACTTCATGCAATCAAATCTAAATCTAACTAGTGGGATGACTTCATCTGATCCAATTAGACGAGGGTCCTTAGATGGCACCTTAGACTGGTCAAAGTCTATAGGTAAGGGTCACGTAGTTTGAATCCAAGAAGCAATCTAGAGTCCCATCCGTAGGGACTCCAGTGTTTATCCACATGGGGCACACGCCATCCTAGGTATGCACCCTCCATCTACCTGCCAAATGGTAGGTGGACTTGGTCAATAAGTCTCTCTTATGGGTGCATGACATATGTGCAGATGTCCAAGGCTCAAAGGTTACCCTTTGACCAAGTCAAAGGACAAGAATTAGCAGATGATGGAAAATGGCAGGTGTTATCTTAAATATATCTCATAAATTAAGATAATCCTTTTTTGACTTGGGCAAGCTCTAGTCAGACCAGGTAAAGATAGCTGAGTGAGCACAAACATATTTGGCTCAGTCAAGATAACCTTTAATGATAGAAAAAGGGGAATGTTAGGCTCAATCATATGCTAGCATGATTTTTTTTGAACCTAATTAAATCTAATTCAAATCAATTGAACTGGTTTGTCCAATTGATGATATCCAGATCTAAACCCTTGTTTGTGTAATCTAGTTAGGTTTAGTTCTATATGGTAATGGGATATGTCATGATCTCCATCATCGATATCATCGAAACTCCTTTTGTTAGATCAGAATTCTTCTGATTCAGATAACTATAATGATCGATAATCTAAATCATTCTAATTGCTCCCAAAATCCATCAGTGACACCTAGCAGTATATGGTGGTAATTCATCAAAACTTAAAATCAACCTCTTGGTATAGCTACTTGTGTGATTAAGTTTTTCTATCTTGAGCCCTGATCAGATTAGGGTTAATGTGAACTCGTCAAACCCTAATTCTTATCATATGATTTAATCATTCGATTCAAGTCCGATGTGAAAATCTTAATAGAAACTCTTTCTATTATTTCACTCTCTACCATGGCCATGGGCTTATGGACTTGATTCTCATGATCATCATAGGACTGCTCCTCATCCACCAAGGTAGATAGATTCCATCTTGGTGCAATCCAATTCCTACAATGAACATGCTATAGCCAACATACACCTCAGGATTCTGAATGGCTAGGAGATCGAGTCATGGTGTAGTCAAACTATAACACTCCTCAAGGTGAACTATCGATGCACCTCAGGTCAAAGAATCAGACACACCACTGTAGCTTTGAGTCAGCATCGACGAGAAGGTAGACTTCCTTATGACTACTCGAGGTGGTCACGCTCAGTGCCCTCGTTCTCTAACGAGTATCTATACTCTCACTTTGGTGTCTCTATACCATAGACTCAAGACTCATCTACTATGAAGAAGCGATTGTATACTAACCTTTCGGATCAATCACCATCCTCATGATGATCCTACGGTCATGAGCCTTTTATGAGTTAATAAATGAAAATTCATATCTTAAATTTTCAACTCTTGAAAATAAGAATTATCATTATCATTAACTCAAGGAATGTATTACAGACACTAAATACACATATGTGATAGAAAATAATCTATTTTATTATTTATAGTCAAAATTATAATTTTGTTCCTAGAAGTGTATTACTAGTGTCAGTCAATTTTGGCTTCTAGGGCACACATATCTAATAGAATGAGGTCGAATCTAAGCAAAATGAGGCCCACATTTCATGGTTGCAGTCGAGCTTCCTCAAAGATAAAGCAAACCTTTTTGAAGGCTTCTGGGCCTTGTATGTGGATGGCTCTTCCAATGCTTCTAGCGTAGGTGCTGGACTGATCCTGATCAATCCCGAAGGAGTCATTGCTGAGTATGCACTACACTTTAAGTTCTCGATAATGAACAATGGAGTAGAATATGAAGCTCTGATAGCAGGGTTCAAGATTGCCCGAGAACTAAAAGTCGATCGGCTTCAAGTCTATAGTGATTTGCAGCTGATGGTAGAATAGGTTGGTGGCAGCTACGAAGCTCGGGATGAAAACATGATGAAGTATCTTGAAAGAGGGAAGAGCCCGATCCGAGCCTTTAATGGCTTTAGCATCCAGCAAATTCCAAGGGCAGGGAATGCCAGAGTCGACCTGCTATCCAAGCTGGCCACACTCGCCCCCAATGAGCTTCCCAAAGAAGTATAATTTGAAGTTTTAAAATGCCCAAGTATGGAAGAACCATAGGTTGCAATGCAGATTGACCATGAGCCCTGCTGGATCCATTTATTGCTTATCTCAAAGATGGGACACTCCCCTATGATCTCAAGAAAGCTTGAAAGCTAAGAAATCAGGCCTCTCGATATGTCCACTATGAAAGTAAATTATACAAGAGATTGTACTCCTTGCCACTTTTAATGTTTCTTCGACCTTTTAAAGCTGATTTTGCATTATGAAAAGTACATGAAGAAATTTGTGGGAGCCATCTGAGCACCAGGTCCCTTTCTCAGAAGCTACTTCGATAAGGTTACTATTGGCCAACCCTACACCATGATTGTGTTGAGTATATTAAAAGATGCAATCATTGCCAAAGAAATGCGAGTATACAAAGGTAGTCGACCTCCAAGCTTACCCCACTAAGCACGTCTTGGCCATTCACACAGGGGGATGGATATACTCAGATCCTTCCCGATGGCATCCGGATAATGAAAGTTTTTCTTAGTTGTGATCGACTACTTCACCAAATGGGTCGAGGCTAAAGCTCTAGCAAAAATCACTGAAGCCAAGGTGCAGGACTTCGTCTGGAAGTCAATTAATTGCAAATTTGGTTTGCTTCGGATCCTTATAATAGATAATGGGTGGCAGTTCACTAGGACAAAATTTGTGAAGTTCCGTGAAGACTTGAGCATCTCCCATAACTTCATGTCGGTGGCCCATCCCTAAGCAAATGGTGAAGCAGGGGTGACCAACAAGATCCTATTGCAGGTATCAAGGCTAGGCTTGAAAGAGCAAGGGGGACTTGGGTGGATGAACTCTACCATGTACTCTGAGAGTACCAAACTACCTAAATACTACCAATTGGAGAAACATCATTTGTCTTGGCCTTTGAAATAGAGGTGGTCATTGGGATCGAGCTCAAGCTCCCCTCGGCATGGGTCGTGGCGTTCAATGAGCAGCATAATTCACAAGACCTTAGAGCTAACCTCGAGCTACTGGAGGAAAAATGAGAAGAAGCCCAAGTTCGGATGGCTGCTTATAGACGAAGTGTGGCCCGATACTACAATTCCAGAGTCAAGAACAAAGTATTCAGAGTAGGGGACTTGCTGCTTCAGCAAGCAACTATTTCTCAGCCCTAGAACCAAGGAAAGCTCATCCCAAATTAGGAAGGATCCTACAAGATCAAAGAAGTCATCCGATTCGGGACATACTATTTGAAGGAGCTAGGAGGAGCAGATCTACCCCGATCATGGAATTCAGAAAACTAATGGATGTATTACCAATGATTTGGTTGCAATGAAATACCCCTACTTTAACATCCTAATCTTTATTGTACATCTATGATGATGGAGGGTTACCTCCCGAACTTGACCATGTGAAAAGCACAGCCATGTTAGGAATAGGAGGAGGACCTCGTCCTAACATGAGCAAAGTCGAAGACCTCGTTTACTTAAGATGAGAGGAAGGGAGAGGTCCTGACAATAATTCGAATATGCTCCTACAATCATGTTAGGAATAGGAGAAGGACCTCATCCTAACATGAGCAAAGTCAAAGGCCTTGTTAACTTTAGATGAGATGAGGAAAGAGGCCCCGACAATGGTCCTAATATGCCCCTACAGCCATATTAGAAAAAGAAGGAGGGCCTCGTCCTAACATGAGTAAAGTTGAAGGCCTCGTTAACTTAAGATGAGATAAGGGGAGAGGCCTTGACAATGACCCTAATGTGCCCCTACAGCCACATTAGAAATAGAAGGAGGACCTCATCCTAATGTGAGCAAAGTTGAAGGCCTCGTTTACTTAAAATGAGATGAGGATAGAGATCCTAACAACGGTCCTAATATGCCTCTACAGTCATATTATGAATAGAAGGAGGACCTCATCCTAATATGAGCAAAATCGAAGGCCTCATTAACTTAAGACGAGATAGAGAGACCCTGACAACGGCCCTAATATGCCCCTATAGTCATGTTAGGAATAAGAGGACCTCATCGTAACATGAGCAAAGTCGAAGGCCTCGTTAACTCAAAACGAGATGAGGGAAGAGGCTCTAACAACAGCCCTGATCTGCCCCTATAGCCATGTCAGGAATAGGAGGAGAACCTCATCCTAACATGAGCAAAGTAGAAGACATCGTTGACCTGAGACAAGGTGAGGGGAGAGGCTCCGATAATAGTCCTAACTGAAGGGAAAATCTCAATTTTTCAGATCAGATTCATTCAGATCTAATTGGATCAAGAGAGATATTTTAAAAAAAATTTCTTTTGAATCTAGATCAGATCTAAGATATTTCAGATCTAATTTTATATATCTAATAAAAATAAAAATAAATTAAAATATATTTAATTTTATACCTCATTGTTGGGTAATCAGATTATCCTACGATGATCCTGCTTATTGCTTGAGGTTCTAGATCTAGCCACGCAAGTGCCTGATCTCTACAGATATCCACTTGAGCTGGATCTGAAGATTTTCACCTTCTTAATCACATCTAAAAATATCAAATCTAGATCTGATTTGAAGGATCTTCAAAACTCTATTTGAAAATTGGGTGTCATCTCTTACAGCAGTGCTGCCTCTTCCTTTCTCATCACCTTTCTCTTGCCTGGATCGCACCAAACTGGAGCCCAAATTTTCTTGGGCATAGAGAGGAGAGAGGGGACCTAAAGATGGCATGGAGGAGGGAGAGGGGCAGCCTTATGGCATGGGAAATGGTCTAAGCTCTCTGAAACTAGGTGTAGATAGGGTTTATATAGACTCTGCTGCGCCATGTAGTGCCACATCATCTCGGCCAATCACATCACTTTGTCCAATCAGATCTAAATCTAATTGATGGAATAACATCACCTGATCCAATCAGGTAAAAGTCCCTCTAAATCATCCTTAGATGGTGCCTAAGACTGGTCAAAGTCTAATCTTTGGCACCACCTAGGTAGAAACCCCGAAGTAATTGGAGTCCCATCTATATGGGACTCCAAGCACCTCTATCCATGGGTGCATGCCTCCCTAGGTGTGCATCCATGGTCCACCTACTTTTTAGTAGGTTGACTAATTCAAAATCAATCTCCTATGGGTGCATGACACATGGGCAAATGTCTAATTGTCAAAGGTCAATGTTTAACCAAAGTCAAAAGACAAAAATTAGTAGGTGACGGAAAATGGCAGGTGTTGTCTCAAATTTATCTCATAAATTAACACAACCTTTTTCTGACTTGGACAAGTTTCAGTCAGACCAAGTAAAGGTACCTGAGTGAGCACAAACATATTTGACTCATTCGAGATAACTTAAAATGATAATTGAAGGAGAACATTAGGCTCAATCATGTGCTAACATGATTTCTTTGAACCTAATTGAATCTTATTCAAATCAATTGAACTTGGTTAGTCCAATTGATGATATTCAGATCCAAATCCTTGTTTATGTGATCCAGTTAGGTTCAGTTCCATATGGTAATAACATTTGTCGTGATCTCTATCATCGACATTACCGAAACACCTTTCGATGGATTAGAATTTTTCTAATTCAAACAACTAGAATGATCGATTATCCAAATCATTCTAATTGCTCCCAAATTCTTCCAGTGATACCTAGTAGTATATGATGGTAATCCATCAGAACTAAAAATGAACCACTCGGTGCAGCAACCTGTGTGATTAAGTTCTTCAATCTTGAGCTCCGATCAGATTATGATTAAGGTGAACTCGTCAAACCCTAATTTCTATCATTTGATTCAAGTCCGATGTGAAAATCTTAATAGAAACTCTTTCTATTATTTCACTCTGCCATGGCCATAGGCTTATGGACTTGATTCTCATGATCATCATAGAGCTGCTGCTCATCTACAGAGGTAGATAGATTTTCTCTTGCTGGAATCCCATTCCTACAATAAACATGCTATAGCTAACATACTCCTCAGGATTCCAAATGGCTAGGAGATCGAGTTATGGTGTAATCAAATTATAACATCGTCAAGATGAACTACCAATGTACCTCAGGTCAGAAAACCAGATACACCACTATAGCTTCGAGCCAGTCATCGACAAGAAGGTAGACTTCCTTATGACTGCTCGAGGTGGTCACGCTCAGTGCCCTCATTCTCTAACTAGTATCTATACTCTCACCCTGGTGTCTCTACATAGTACACCAACCTTTCGGATCAATCACCATCCTCATGATGATCCTACGGTCGAAAGCATTTTTTGAGTTAATAATAAAAATTCATATCTTGAATTTTCAACTCTTGAAAATAAGAATTATCATTACCACTAACTCAAGAGATGTATCACAAACACTAAATACACATTATGATAGAAAATAATTTATTTTATTATTTATAGTCAAAATTATAATTTTGCCCTTAGAAGTGTACAATAAGTGTCAGCCAATTTTGGCTTCTAGGGCATACATAACTAACTAACTCCCACTTGATCTAAAGCTAATTGGCTACAAATCTAAGTCCCATCTTCTCAAGGTGGGCTTTGATCTTCTGCTGGCTCAATAGCTTTGTAAGTAGGTCCGCCGCATTGTCTATGGAGTCGACTCTCTTGACCTTAACGTAACCTTTCTCGAGGTAATCATGAATGAGGTGGTATCACCGCTCGATGTGCTTAGATTTTTGGTGAGACCTCGCCTCCTTAGCAAGGGCTATGGCGCCATTATTATCGCAGTATAGAGGAATGGCATCTAATATCATCACTCCAATCTTTGTGGCAAACTTCTTATACCAGAATGCCTCCTTCATTGCTTTTGACACAGCGATGTATTCTGCTTCCATGGTGAAATCTATTATCACTATCTGCTTGAAACTCTTCCAACTAATAGCACCATCATTACACACACACAGATTCTCAGATGTCTACTTTTGATCATTTACATCAGACATAAAATCTGAGTTTGTATATCCCTAGACTTGGAGTTTTCCATTACCAAAAATCAACAACATATCCTTAGTTCTGCTTAAGTACTGAAGGATACAATTCATAGAAGTTCAGTGTTCTTCATCTGAATTTGACTGATATTTGCTCGTGACACTCACAGCATGGGCTATATCAGATCATGTACATAACATGGCATACATGACGCTCCCTATTGCTGAAGCATAAGAGATCTTGCTCATGCATTCTATTTTCTCAGATGTGCTAGGGCACATCTTCTTTGAAAGATGAATGCCATGTCTAAAGGATACCAAACCCCTCTTAGAGTTTTCCATGCTAAATCGCTTTAACACTTCCTCTATGTACATCTTCTGTGAAAGTCCTAGCATCCTATTCGGTCTATCTCTATAGACCTTAATTCCTAGAATATAGGATGCTTCTCCTAGGTCTTTCATGAAGAATTGTTTGGGTAACCATATTTTAACTGTAGTCAACATGAGAATATCATTCCCAATAAGGAGGATATCATCAACATATAGTATGAGGAAGACAATAGGCTTCTACTGATCTTTTTGAAGACACATGGTTCCTCCTCATTTTTGATGAAACTAAATAATTTGATCACAGCATTAAAATGAGTATTCCAGCTTCGAGATGCTTGCTTAAGTCCATATATGGACCTTTGCAGCTTGCATACTTTGTGATCAATATCACTGGATGTGAAATCCAACGGCTGTTCCATATAGATATCTTCCTCAAGATATCCATTTAAGAATGTTGTTTTCACATCCATTTATCATATTTCATAATCAAAATAGGCTGCAATAGCAAATAATATGCGGATGGATTTAAGCATAGCTACTGGTGAAAAGGTATCCTGATAATCAATGCCTTCGCATTGACTATAACCTCTTGTCACTAATCTAGCTTTGAATATCTCTACATTTCCATCCGCACCAATCTTTCTCTTATAGATCTATTTATACCCAATAGGTACTATACCTTCTGGTAGATCTACTAAGGTTCAGACTTGGTTTGAATGCATCGAGTCAATTTCTGACTTCATTGCCTCTAACCATTTCTTAGAGTCGATATCTGATTTTGCCTCATTATAGGTTTTGGGATCATCACCATGAACCCCATTACCTACGAGGAACATTTTCTCTATTTTCTCTGAAGTAGTACCTAAGTACCTCTCAGGGGGATGAAAAAGCCTTTCCGATCTACGAGGTTGAGGAGGTAGTGATTGTATTAGCTCAATCTGATTTGGTTCCATTTGGTCCTTAGCTCGTTGCTCTTATGAGACTTTCTTCTTAAGCTTGATCTACTTTCCAATGCTGCTATCTTGAATAAACTATTTTTTAAGAAAGATGGCATGTCGACTCACAATCACATTGTGATCTTCTGGAATGTAGAAATAATATCCTAATGACTCTTTAGGATATCCTATAAATCAAGCTCTGAAGGACCTAAAGTCTAACTTGTCTGCTTGTTGTCTTTTGACATGAGCCAGACAATCCCAAATTCTGAGATGACTCAGACTTGATTTCTTACCATGGCATATCTCATACGGTGTGGTACAAATAGTTTTAGAAGGAACCCTATTCAGTAAGTATATTATAGTTAACAAACTATGTCCCCAAAGAAAATTAGGAAGGTCTGTGAAGCTCATCATGGATCGGACCATATCTAATAGGATCTGATTCTTCCATTCTAAAATTCTGTTGAGTTGAGGTATTCCTGGTGGAGTCCATTGAGAGATTATGCCATTTTCCTTGAGATAGTCCAAGAATCTTCAACTAAGGTATGTAGCTCCTCAATCTGATCGAAGAACCTTAATGGATTTTCTAGTTTGCTTTTCTACTTCATGTCTGAATTCTTTGAACTTTTTAAAAGCTTCAGACTTGTGTCTCATAAGATACACATACCCATACCTAGATAAATCATCGATAAAGGTTATGAAGTAGACAAAGTTGCCTCTAGCTGGCACATCAAATGGGCCGCACACATCAGTATGTACTAGGGCAAGAAGATCTTTTCCCATATCCTATAAAAGGAAGCTTAGTCATTTTGCCATGAAGACAAGATTCATAAATTGGATATGACTCGAAAGTCAATAAAATTAATAGCCTGATTTTCTTCAATTTGTTAACTCTATCTTCTGCTATATGACCTAGTCTTAGGTGCCATAGATATCTATCATTTGGACTATCCCTAGGTCATTTTATGGCATTCACATTTTGCTCGATATTAAAAATAGATACATCAATATGTAATTGGTAAAGACTGTTAATAAGAAAACTGATAAGTACCATAAATTCATCAATAAAAGTATTAATTTATTAATTAATTTATATTAATTTTTTAAAATTAATGATCAATTTATGTATAATTTTTTAGAAATTCATATTTTTATTAATTAAAAAATAATAAAAATTAAAAAATAAAATTTTATAATCAATGGAAAGAGATCATTTTTTTGATCATAACAAAATAAGTTTAAAATAAAACAGAGCTAAAACAAGCAAGATATGAATTTTTAAAGAAATAAAATAAATAAAATTTAAATAAAAAAAGAAAATGGCTCAGTCGGCTTCGCAAGCCAAGCCACCAAGCCAAGCCAAGCCATCAAAGCCGACTTAGCCATTGAAGCCATCAGCCGATCCACGATCCAGGTGTGGACCGCCAGCTCAGCAAAAATCGACGAATCATAGCGCGACACGTGGCGGACCAAGACGGTTCAGAGAAATTTATCGTGGCTCACAGGGCAATCTGGTCTTTTCACTCAGTGATAGGAGTGCTGATTGGCTTCAGTGTGCAGTGCAGTCGGTCCATGCGGTCCATGGGAATAGTAATTACGCAATCGGATGGCTGTGATTGATTGCGGTCAAGATCGGACGGTGGTGGTTATTTTTGGGTTTGATTTAAATTCTATTAGCGATCTAACACAATTCGACGGCCAAAAAATCAATTGATAAAGATCCAATGGTCCAGAATGCTTTCGACGCATGATTTGCAGCCAGATTTCCTCCGTCAACGTGCGATCGGATGACCAAAATTTAATTTGACGTGATCTGGGTCAATACACATCTGATTTTGATGATTTTTAGACCGTTGCATTCCTATTGAATGGCTAGATTTCACCAAACTTACCAGATTCATATCAGAGCTATTTTAATCTAAATTTTACTCAGATTTCTTTATATTTTGATGATTATAAAGGCTATTAGTTTCACATTGCCTCCAGAAAAAATATCCAACCCTCCTAGCTCTATAAAAAGAACCCCAGGCCTTTAGAAATCAACATCTTCAATCAAGGTGAAGCCTTGGTATAGGGTGAGGCCAGGCTCTGGGTTAATGGCTGCTTTAAGGCAATTGGTGCTGAGAGAAAATATTGGGCTTCTATATCATCTTTCCACCAATGCCGATCAGAGATCAGGCTATTTTATTTTATTTTATTTTCTTTTTAAATTTTATGTATTTAAATTCTAAAATTTTAATTAGTAAAAATTTTATTATTCCACTTTAATTTTAATTTTTTTTATTTTTATTATAATTTAATTTTTATACTTTAAATTATTGCTTTTTATTTTTCTGTAAGTATATGCTAAGATCTAACTAGTAGATCTTAGTACTAAGTTTATTTTTCTGCATAATTTAATTTCCACTTCGCAATTTTAATTTTTCGACTTCACTTTTGATTTTAAAACTATTTTCTTTCTATTTTTTCAAAAATCAAAAATTTTAAATCTAAAAACACTATCTTTCCTGTGGATTCGATCTAACTCACTACTACCTATGTATTTTTAATTATTTCAAGAAGTCCGATTAAACTGATAAACATGGTGTCTTAACGACAACATTACGAACCTATCAAGTTTTTTGGTACCATTATTGGGAATTATTTTTGATTTTTGATTTTGATTTTTTTGATTTATTTTAAATAAATTAAAAATAATTTTGGCAAATGCACCAAGGTTTTTGGCATCGTTGTCGAAAAAGGCACGGACGTTAAATTTTTGATCTCTTTGATTTTTCTATAAATAAATTATAAATAAAATTTTTATTTTCTTACAAATATTGCTTGCTATTTTTTTTATTATTTTGTAGAAAAAGAGATTAAAGAATAAAAAGAACCTAGAATTTTGCTTGGTGAGATCAATCCTAACCCTAGTTCTCTTTTTTTTAATTTTATTTATTTACTTATTTTATTTTTAAATTAATTTTAAAAAATATTCATTTAAATCTAATTAAAAATTTCATGATAAGATTAGAAATTCTAACTGCTTAGAGCATGCATCATATTATTTTTATTTTTATTTTTATTTTTTTTGGTGATTGCTGGAGGTAAGGTAAGTCTTTTAGAATTCAATTAGTTGCATGGATCTAGTTTAAATTGCATAGAATCCTTTGATTGAAATTTTTTTGTGCATATTCATATTAAACCAAATTAAGGGCACAACCTAATTAAACAAGATAAGGTGGAGATTTGATCACCCTTCCTTGGCCCACAAACAACTAACCAACATCCTGCACTGACTTAAGCCTTTAATTTTAAAATTAATTAGACATCAACCCTCGGAACTCGAGCTCAATAGGATAAGAAATCCTAAGAGTTGAACCAAGTTAGGGTTAATCAATTTGACTGGTGTCTAAGAAAGTGGTTCAGAGACGACTGGACCCGAAGGAAGGTGGTTTCTAATTGGTTTCGTTCGCTTACCTGACCAAGCATAATTAGTATCTAAGGCAAGCAATGGGGGAACTCCCACTGACCTTACACTTATCTGATCAGTTGATTGACTAATCCAACACTTGGAGGGCTTGAAGATGACCTTGGCAGTTAGGAACTGTCTAGATCTAGGACAACCTTTAGTCAGGATTGATTGATCAACTTGATTGCTAACTAACATCAAACCTAATTAAACTTAATTCTTCTCTCTCTTCTTAGTTCTAGGACTCCTTATAACCTCTTCTTTAGAACTCTTCTTTCTTTCCTTCTTCTTTCTCCTCTAAAAATAAAATAAAATAAAATAAAAATTAAATTTAACTAACTAAAAAAATATTAAAAATAATAATTTAATTTAATTTAATTTAACTAATAAATAAAATAATTAATTTTTAATATAATAAAATAATAAAAAATTTAAAAAATTTTAAAAAAAATTTGATCCATACGTTAGGGTTGCACTAGTGCATGCATGGTAGAAAATTGCTTTACCTGATCCAGTTGAACCCAACCATAAAATTAAAAGGCTGAATTGTATTAAATCTGATAACCAAATGGCTGAAAATTTTAGAGAACCACCTAAGTAGATGAAGAAATACTTTATTCCTTTCATCTATAACCCATCGACTTGTATTCAGTTACCTGATATCCATGCTACCGACTATGAGATCAAGCCGACCATAATCCAGATGCTTCCATCTTTCTATGGGAATTCCAATGAGGATCCTTATAAACATCTGAATGAATTCTTAGAAATCTGCTCTACGGTGAGAATTCAAAATTTAACTAATGATGCCCTTAGACTAATTTTATTTCTCTTATCATTAAAAGACAAAGTCAAGTGCTGGCTTGGCACAATAAAGAGACCAATTAAAACTTAGGCTGACTTGCGAAGTGAATTTCTTAAAAAATTTTATCCCATAGGCCGAACTAATACTATGAGGCGAGCTATCACTGGATTTGCTTAGCTACTAGGGGAACAGATTCACGAGTCATGGGAGAGACTTAAGGAACTTCTTAGAAAATGCCCACACCATGGTCTATCTAAGTGGCAAATAGTTCAAGCTTTCTATGAGGGTTTAGGAGACCAATACAGATAGATAGTAGATGCATCCTGTGGAGGTGCATTCATGAACAAGAGTGAGGACGAAGGCTATTCCTTATCTGAAATCCTGAGTGAAAACTCAATTAACCTTGTTTCGTTATCTTTCTACCAAACCTGGGCAGGGATCCATGAATTTAAACATTTAGAATCTAGTCCTAAGACTGATTCAAATTTGATAAATAAAGTGGACTTTCTTACTCAGAAATTAGATCAAGTCCTAACCCTAGGTCAATAATCTCCTACACAATTCACATCATCTTCTAATTATCAGGAGATTTGTTCAATCTGTGCTAGCCCAACCCATCATGTGAGTGAATGTTCTATGACTGCACAGTTTCCACCTTTTATCCAAGAACAAGTCCAAGCTGCTAAAGACTACTCCAAGCTGGTTTATGATCCATTTTCAAATTCATATAACTCTGGCTAGAGAAACCATCCTAATCTTTCTTAGAAACCACAACAGACTTAGGCTCAGACCCAAACTCTATCAGTGCAAAATTATCAGAATAGGCCTCAATACCAAAACTATGCCTATAATAATGGTCAGTCTAGTCAATTTACGCAGCCATCATATAACAATCGGCTATCATATCCATGTCGTCAATAGATCAATCTAGCCGATGATAAATTTAACCAACTTCAATAATTGATTTTGACTCAGCAGCAATCTATCATCAAGCTAGAAGCTCAAATAGGATAATTAGTTGAGTCTAACATGAGGAGAAAACTAGATCAACTATCGAGCCTATCAATTTGAAACAACCCACCTATTGTCCACCAACTACCTGGACCAAGTTATCAATTTAATGTCTCACTTAAGAATTTCCAATTTGAGAATACCAAAGTAATTCCTAAACTTAAAAGCTACAGAATTCTTATGGATCCATACGAAGACCAGGTGAGAGAGGCTAGTACTGATGCTAGCCAAAATAAAAAATTAAAGGAACTGGTTAGTATTGAGACTAACCACATAAAGGAACTCAAGCTAGAAATTAGTACTGATAATACTTTCAGTTTAAATGAGATGGAAAAAAGAGAAAAGAGAATAGATGATTTATCCAAAACTTATAAACCTAAAAGCCTATTCCCTTCAACCCTAGAAGCAGGTTCTTCTTACAAAAATCAAGAGGCACGTAATGAAATATCAATGGAGTTGTTTAAGCAAGATCATATTAATTTACCTCCAGAATTAAAATCGTCTTTAGTCATCATTCCAGCACCCATTGAATCAAACTTAACTCCTAATACAAAAACTCCATTCAAGAGCATTTTAGAAAAATAAATAGGAGAAATTCATAATAAACATGGGTCTGAGAATGGGATCACAAATTATATCCCTAAAATTAATAATGATTATATCAATAATGGGATTATAAATCAACTTTCTGAGATTGACAATCCAAAACCATTGGAATTTATCAATCCAATATTCGACACAGGATAGTGAGTTGCATTGTGTCTGATTGAAGATGGTAAACTTAGTACTTATTGGGAGGCAACAAATATTTAGTTTTTATCTAATTTATCTTTTTAGTTTATTTTTTTTTAGGATAATTTGAATAAGTTGGAGGGAGAGCCCAAATTTTCAAAGGCATGTGCTGGACCAAGAATATAGTCAGGTGTATTCTTTCATGTTCTTTATTACACTCGTTATTTTTTCTTCTCCATTGAGGACAATTTTGATTAAGTTGGAAGGAAGAAAAATAAAAATTTTAAAATTTTAAGTTCTCGAAAAAGTTAGTATTTAGTATTTAGACACCTGATTATGCTTAAGAATTGAATTAAACTAAGCATTTTTAAAAAAAAATTGATACACACATCGGAGTATCTGTGAAATATTGAGGAACCAAGTATTAAGAAAATTCAATAAAGAGTTAAGTCTAGAACATAAAAAGTTTTTCCTTGGAGCATTTCTAATTACTTCTACTAGCATCAAAAAAAAGTCTACTTTTTATAGGCTTGTATAGGATAACTATATGTTTCTTTATATAAAAAATTTATAATAAAATAGTTTAAGTACTTCTCGAGTAATCTTTTAAGCAAGCATTGAGTTTTGCTGGAAGGACAAGGAAGCTCAAAGCTAGTCTTAAGTATCTTCCTAGTAAGGAGGGGTCTATATGATGCGGGAGCATCCGAGACTACTGATCAATCCTTAAGTCCTGAGCAGATTCCTTCGGCAAAACAAACACTATCGGTACTTATTCATGCCAAGACTAACTTCGGTTACAACTTGCTTCGATGGGTTAAGGAATGATGATACCAATATCAAAATTCGTTGCTGATCGATGATATATCAAAGGGGAGTTATTCAGGATAAGTTCCATAGTGATTTAATGCTCTTTGGAAGTAGATATTTGCTAGTTATTGTTGGTGGACGAATTTTGAAGGCTGAAGAGATAAGACTCCTAGTCCCCATGTCATTTATTGCATTATTGTTGGTGGACGAATTTTGAAGGCTGAAGAGATAAGACTAGTCCCCATCATTTATTGCTTCCCTAGTTCCTACCTTTAATGCTATTTCAGTTTTGTTTAGTCTTTAATGTTTGGGTAGTTCCCATGTTGTTTTCAATTCTGAGTCTAATATCTATATAATGAGACATATTCTCATTTTGTAATCAGACTGGTTGAATGAATGAAAATTCCTCTTTGTGAGTTGAATTATTATCTCGATTCTTTATCCAACGTCGTTGGTGGTGAATCAAACAGTTCTTTATCCTTGGCCGGTGGAATTTCCTTTAAGCCTTGGTGGTGAACTGCAACTATCTCGGTCCTTTATCCTTGGCTGGTGGCTTGTGCCTTTAGGCTTAGGTGATAAACCTTCCATATCCTCGAGTTACACACATCCCCACAAACACAGTGCCTCGTCCACTTCCTCCCAGAATCGCTCACTCCACAGAGCTTATTTGTGGAAACTCAAAACACAAAAGTTGTAGATCTACGAGTCCTTGATCTGTGACTTTTGGAATCGGGTCAATCCGACCTGTATTGAGGAAGTTACGCCCATTTTTCCCAAAATCGCGCAATCCTGAAATTTTCTGTTCGGAGTCACTCGCCCACGCACGCATCAAGTTGGTATCAGAGCTCAAGGTTGAACTTATCTTGAGTGATTCCTTTGTAATGTTATCTTCTACTTATCATGGGTGACGAACAAGTTCCACGAGGCTTGACTTTGGAGCAAGCGCACGACCTAAGGCGAGATCGTGCTATAGAGAATCTCCAAAGGCAAATGGAGCGAGTTCTCAATCTCCTAGAGAACCCGGCAAGACAAGAGCAACCAGCAAGGCGTCCCGATGTTCAGCGACACCATGACAATTCAGATTCGCATCACAATTCTAATGATGATTCTAATTCCACTGGAGGCAACTCTAGTGCTTCTGAGCACCGAGTTCGGAGAAGAAGAAGAAGACACCATGAGAATGACCGTGAGATTAAAGCAGATGCACCTGAGTTCGAAGGTAGTCTCAATCCTGACAACTTTGTTGATTGGCTCCATGCCATTGAACGAGTTTTTGACTTCAAGTCCTACTCGGATGAGAAGAGGTGCAAGGTCGCTGTTCTGAAACTTACTAAATATGCTTCTCTATGGTGGGAGAATTTAAAGCATCAGCGAGCTAGAGAAGGGAAAAGCCGAATCAAGTCTTGGGATAAACTCAAGAAACTTATGAAGAAGAGGTTCTTGCCCGATACCTATAAGCAAGATCTGTTTCTCAAGTTGAATTCCCTAAGACAACAAGGGATGAGTATTGAAGAATATATTCGTGAGTTCGAACAACTCATGATGAGGTGTGAAGTTCCAGAAGTTCCCGAGCAAACCATCGCTCGATTCCTTGGTGGCATGAATCAGGAAATTGCTGATTTGGTTGAACTTCAGCCTTATTGGTCCTTCGAAGATGTTTGCAAGCTAGCAATGAAGGTTGAGAAACAACTAAAGAGTAGCAAGAGGTTTTCTTCCAGAACCTCCTCGAAGGGGACATCCTACTTTAGGGGTGCTTCCTCAAGCAAATATGAAGGTGTTTCGTCGAAAGCTAAGGGTAAAGAGAAGTTGGTGGAACCCGTCAAAGAAACCAGCAAGAAAGTTGATGGTGACACAAGGAAGTGTTTTAAGTGCCATGGCTATGGGCATTTGCAAGCTAATTGTCCAAATCGGAGAGTTATGACTCTTCAAGAAATTGAGAAGATCGATTTGGAACTTCAAGAGGCCAGCGATGAACATGACCAGAATGATTCTGAAGCTAAAGAATCCGAGAATATCATTGAAAAAGCTGATGATGGCGAGTTGTTGGTGATACGGAGAGCATTACATGCTGAGATATCTCCCGAAGAAAATGAGCAAAGGGAGAACATCTTCCACACCCGTTGCACTATTAACGGGAAGGTGTGTACGATGATTATCGATGGAGGAAGCTGCACCAATGTCGCCTCGACAACCATGATTGAAAAACTGAAGCTACCAACATCGAAACATCCTCAACCTTACAAGCTTCAGTGGCTTAGCAAAGGAAGTGATGTGAAGGTAACCAAACGAGCCCTTATATCATTTTCCATTGGGAAGAATTATCGAGATGAAGTTCTGTGCGATGTTATTCCCATGGATGCTTGTCACTTGTTGTTAGGTAGACCTTGGCAATATGATAGAAAGGCTGTACATGATGGGCATAAAAACACATACTCTTTTCACAAGGAACGAAAATGCATTACTCTTGAATCTTTGAAACCGAGCATGCTACATCGAAATCAACCTGGGGAGGGAAACACTAGTAAGGAAAATCTTTTCTTGAGTAAAACACAGGTTGAGAGAGCCATTACCAAACAGAAAAATGTATTTGCTTTGCTTATGGTTGAGAAAAAGAGTGAGAAAGAGAGACCTATACATCCGAAAATGCATTCCTTGTTAAGAGACTTTGCAGATGTGTTCCCCGAAGAATTGCCATCTGGATTACCTCCAATAAGAGGTATTGAGCACCAAATTGACTTGCTGCCCGGTGCCCCTCTACCGAACAAAGCAGCATATAGATGCAACCCGGAGGAAACAAAGGAGTTGCAAAGACAAGTCAATGAACTTATCGACAAGGGATATGTTCGAGAAAGTATGAGCCCATGTTCTGTTCCGGCTCTACTCGTACCAAAGAAGGATGGAACATTCAGAATGTGTGTCGATAGCCGAGCCATCAACAACATCACTATTAAGTATAGGTATCCTATACCTAGACTTGATGATATGCTTGATGAATTATATGGTTCTACTGTGTTTTCGAAGATAGATTTGCGAAGTGGCTATCACCAGATCCGAATGCGGGAAGGAGATGAGTGGAAAACAGCTTTCAAGACTAAGGGAGGTTTATATGAATGGTTGGTTATGCCATTCGGACTTTCTAATGCTCCAAGTACTTTCATGAGGCTTATGAACGAGGTTCTTCGTTCCTTTATTGGTCGATTTGTTGTTGTATACTTTGACGATATCCTTGTTTATAGTCGAAGCGAAGAGGAGCATATTTCTCATCTGAAACAGGTCTTTAAAGCCTTGAGAGAACAGAAGCTTTATGCCAAAATGGAGAAGTGTGAGTTCTTCTCTTCCAGCATTATATTCCTTGGATATGTGGTTTCGAAAGATGGAATTTCCGTTGATCAATTGAAGGTGGATGCAATGAAAACCTGGCCGGTTCCGAAATCCATTACCGATGTAAGGAGTTTTCATGGCCTTGCTTCTTTCTATCATCGTTTTGTGAAGAACTTCAGTACAATCATGGCCCCTATCACTGAATGCATGAAGAAGGGTTCTTTTGAATGGACAGGAGCTGCTCATGACGCTTTTGAACTCATCAAACAGAAGCTATGTGAGTCCCCCGTTCTTGCCCTTCCTAATTTTGATAAAGTATTTGAAGTTGAATGTGATGCAAGTGGAGTTGGCATTGGAGCTGTTCTTGTTCAAGAACAAAGACCATTGGCATATTTCAGTGAAAAGTTAACTGATTCGAAGAAGAACTACTCAACTTATGATAAGGAGTTCTACGCCATTGTGAGAGCTCTTGATCATTGGAGTCATTATTTGAGGCCTAAACAGTTTGTACTTCATTCTGATCATGAGGCTTTGAAGTTTATTAGTGGCCAACGCAAGCTCAACTCAAGGCATGCCAAATGGGTAGAATTTCTTCAATCCTTTTCTTTCGTTTCGAAGTATAAACCTGGCCATACTAATGTTGTTGCGGATGCTTTATCAAGAAGATACTGTATGCTTGCTGTTCTTGATTCTAGAATTCTTGGTTTTCAATCCATGAAAGAACTATATTCTGAAGACCCGGAGTTCTCTACTATTATCGATAGTTGCAAACATGGAATTCAAGGTACATATTCTCTCCAAAATGGCTTCCTTTTCAAGGGAAATCGATTATGTGTGCCGAAGAGTTCATTTAGAGAATTGTTGATCCGAGAAGCACATGGTGGAGGTTTGGCTGGTCACTTCGGCGTGAACAAAACTCTTGAAATCCTTCAAGAGCACTTTTATTGGCCAAAGATGAGTGGAGAGGTACATGCTATCATCTTGAGGTGTGCAACTTGTCAAAGAGCAAAGAGTCATTTCCATCAAGGGCTGTATACTCCCCTCCCAGTACCATTACAGCCTTGGGAAGATGTGAGCATAGATTTTATTGTGGCTCTTCCAAGAACTCAGAGGGGAAAAGATGCCATTATGGTGGTCGTTGATCGGTTTTCTAAAATGGCTCATTTTATTCCATGTCACAAGACGGATGATGCATCTCATGTGGCTGATCTTTATTTCAAGGAGATCATTCGCCTTCATGGAGTACCAAAGACCATTGTATCTGATCGTGATTCTAAGTTTTTAAGTTATTTCTGGAAGACCTTATGGAGAATGCTTGGAACCAGACTTCTATTCAGCACCACTTGTCATCCTCAAACCGATGGCCAAACGGAAGTAACCAATCGCACTCTCACTACGTTACTTCGAGGAATGGTTAGTAAATCTCTAAAAGATTGGGATTTGAAGCTTGCACATGCTGAGTTCGCTTATAATCGATCACCGAGTTATACTACTGGTCGATCACCCTTCGAAGTTGTGTATGGAATCAATCCGCTCACACCGATTGATTTAATTCCTATTCCATCCAATTCACAAGTGAACTTTGATGGCAAAGAGAGAGCTGAATCAATGAAAAAACTCCATGAGCAGATTCGAAGCAAGATCGAGAAGGCTAACGAGTCTTATAGGAAGAAAGCTAATAAACATCGGAGGAAGGCTCATTTCCAACCAGGTGATCTTGTGTGGTTACACTTAAGGAAGGAAAGATTTCCTTCTCAGCGGAAGAATAAGCTTATGCCTAGAGCTGACGGTCCATTTGAAGTTCTCGAGAGAATTGGCGAAAATGCTTACAAGATTGATCTTCCTGGAGAATATGGAGTTTCGGCAACTTTTAATGTAGGTGATCTTTCTCCTTACTTGGAGGATGATGACTTGTCAGATTTGAGGACAAATCTCAAACAACCCGGGGGGAATGATGCGGGAGCATCCGAGACTACTGATCAATCCTTAAGTCCTGAGCAGATTCCTTCGGCAAAACAAACACTATCGGTACTTATTCATGCCAAGACTAACTTCGGTTACAACTTGCTTCGATGGGTTAAGGAATGATGATACCAATATCAAAATTCGTTGCTGATCGATGATATATCAAAGGGGAGTTATTCAGGATAAGTTCCATAGTGATTTAATGCTCTTTGGAAGTAGATATTTGCTAGTTATTGTTGGTGGACGAATTTTGAAGGCTGAAGAGATAAGACTCCTAGTCCCCATGTCATTTATTGCATTCCCTAGTTCCTAGACCTTTAATGCTATTTCAGTTTTGTTTAGTCTTTAATGTTTGGGTAGTTCCCATGTTGTTTTCAATTCTGAGTCTAATATCTATATAATGAGACATATTCTCATTTTGTAATCAGACTGGTTGAATGAATGAAAATTCCTCTTTGTGAGTTGAATTATTATCTCGATTCTTTATCCAACGTCGTTGGTGGTGAATCAAACAGTTCTTTATCCTTGGCCGGTGGAATTTCCTTTAAGCCTTGGTGGTGAACTGCAACTATCTCGGTCCTTTATCCTTGGCTGGTGGCTTGTGCCTTTAGGCTTAGGTGATAAACCTTCCATATCCTCGAGTTACACACATCCCCACAAACACAGTGCCTCGTCCACTTCCTCCCAGAATCGCTCACTCCACAGAGCTTATTTGTGGAAACTCAAAACACGAAAGTTGTAGATCTACGAGTCCTTGATCTGTGACTTTTGGAATCGGGTCAATCCGACCTGTATTGAGGAAGTTACGCCCATTTTTCCCAAAATCGCGCAATCCTGAAATTTTCTGTTCGGAGTCACTCGCCCACGCACGAATTGGTATTAAATACTGATAACCAAAGCTGAAATTTTAGAGAACCACTAAGTAGATGAAGGAAATACTTTATTTCCTTTCATCTATAACCCATTCGACTTGTATTCAGTTTAACCTGATTATCCATGCTACCGACTATCGAGACTCAAGCCGACCATAATCCAGATGCTTCATCTTATCTATTGAATATCCAATCTCGAGGCATCCTATTAAACAGTCTGAATTGAATCTTAGAAATCTGCTCTACGGTGAGAATTTTTCAAAATTTAAACTATATTGATGCCCTTTGACTTAATTTTATTCTTTATCATTAAAAGACAAAGTCAACAAGTGCTGGCTTGGCAACAATAAAGTGAGACCAATTAAAACCGGACTAGGCTAGACTTCGTCGAAACGTTGAATTTCTTAATAAAATTTATTATCCCATAGGCCCGAACTAAACTATTGAGGGAGCTATCACTGGATTTGCCTTAGCTACTAGGGAACATGATTCACGAGTCCATGGAGAGGACTAAGGGACACTTCTTAAAAATGCCCACACCATGGGTCTATCTAAGCTGCAAATAGTTCAAGGCTTTCTATTTGAGGGTTTGGAGACCAATACAGATAGGACTAGTAGATGCATCCTGTGGCAGGGCATTTCATTGAACAAGAGTGAGGACGAGGCTATTCCTTATCTGAAATCCTGAGTGAAAACTCAATTAACCATTGTTTCGTATCTGTCTACTCAAACCTGGGGCAGGGATTGCGATTGAATTTTAAACATCTAGAATCATAGTCTCCAAGACTGGACTCTCAAATTTTGATTAAAAAAGTGGACTTTCCTTACTCAGAAATTTTAGATCGAAAGTCCTAACCTTAGCGTCAATAATCTCACTACACCAATTCACATCAGTGCTTCTAATTATCAGTCTAGTGATTTGTCTATCCAATCTGTTCTTAGCCCAACCCATCATGTCGAACACGTGAATTGTTCTATGACTGCCACAGTTTCCATCCTTTTTATCCAAGAACAAGTCCAGCTTGCTAAAGACTACTCCAAGCTGGTTATATGACTCCATTTTTCAAATTGCATATTTAACTCTGGCTAGAGAAACCATCTAATCTTTCCTTAGAACCACAACAGGACTCTAGGCTCAGACCCAAGAACTATGCGTATCAGTGCAAAATTATCAGAATAGGCCTTATCTTCCAAACACTATGGCCTTTATATAATGGTCCAGCTCTAGTCAACTTTACGCAGCCATCAATATAAGAACAATTCGGCTATTCATATTCCCTGTCGTCGCATATAGATTCAATCTAGCCGATGATTAAATTTAAACCCAACTTCAATTAATTATTTTGACTCAAACCATAGCAGCAATCTATCATCTAAGCTAGGAAGCTCAATTAGGATTAATTAGTTGAGTTCGTAACATGAGGAAGAAATACGTTAGGAGACTCAACATCGGCAGAACCTATCAATTGAACCCAACCAGCCGCACCTTTTGTCCACCCAAAAACTCATTCCTGGACCAAGTTATCAATTTAATGTCTCACAAGGAATTATCCAATTTGGGAGAAATACCAAAGTAATTCCTAAACTTAAAAAAGCTACAGAATTCTAGGATCCATACGAAGACCAGCAGTGAGAGAGGCCTAGTACTGATGCTAGCCAAAATAAAAAATTAAAGGAAACTGGTTAAGTTTATTTGAGACTAACCACATAAAGCGAACTCAGCTAGAAATTTAGTACTTGATAATACTTTTCAGTTTAAATGAGATGGAAAAAAAAAAAGAAGAAAAGAGAATAGTGATTTTATCCAAAAACTTTATAAACCTAAAATGCCTATTCCCTTCAACCCTTAGAAGCAGGTTCTTTCTTACAAAAATTCAAGAGGCACGTAATGAAATATCAATGGAGTTGTTTAAGCAGAATCATAATTAATTTACCTCCAGAATTTAAAATTCGTCTTTAGTCATCATTTCCAGCACCCATTGAATCAAACCTTAACTCCTTATTACAAAAAACTCCATTCAAGAGCATTTTAGAAAAATAAATAGGAGAAATCATATAAACATGGGTCTGAGAATGGGATCACCAATTATATCCCTGAAAATTAATAATGATTATATCAATAATGCGGATTATAATTCAACTTTCTGAGACTTGACAATCAACAAAACCATTTGAATTTATCAATCCCAATATTCGACACAGGATAGTGAGTTCATTGTGT
Organism: Cocos nucifera; assembly: GCA_006176705.1. Classification (NCBI taxonomy): domain Eukaryota; kingdom Viridiplantae; phylum Streptophyta; class Magnoliopsida; order Arecales; family Arecaceae; genus Cocos; species Cocos nucifera. The sequence continues at coordinate 384,310 of QRFJ01000397.1, read as the reverse complement.
CTGACATTGAAGATGTAAACTTAGTACTTATGGGACGGCAACCAAAATATTTAGTTTTTATCTAATTTATCTTTTAGTTTATTTTTTTTTAGGATAAATTGAATAAGTTGAGGGAGAGCCCAAATTTTCAAAGGAATGTGCTGGACCCAAGAATATAGTAAGGTGTATTCTTTCATTGTTCTTTATTACACTCGTTATTTTCTTCTCCATTGAGGACATTTTGATTTAAGTTGGAAGGAAGAAAAATAAAAATTTTAAAAATTTTTTAATTCTCGGAAAAAGTTAGTATTTAGTATTTTTAGACACCTGATTATGCTTAAGAATTGAAATTAAACTAAGCATTTTTAAAAAAAAATGATACACTACAATCGGAGGTTATCTGTTGAAATATTGAGGAACACAGTATTAAAGAAAATTCCAATTAAAGAGTTAAGTTCAGAAACATAAAAAGTTTTTTCCTTGGGCATTTTCTAATTTACTTCTAACTAGCATCAAAAAAAAAAGTCCTACTTTTTATAGGCTTGTATAGCGATAACTATATGTTTCTTTATATAAAAAATTTATTTTAATAAAATAGTTTTAAGTACTTCTCACTGAGGTAATCGGGCCTTTTTTTGTCTAAGCAAGGCATTGCAGTTTTTGCACAAAAGATAGGAAAGTAACAAGAGCTCCTTGGTTTAAAAGCTAGTCTTAACTCGTAGCCTGTTTGATTCGAGCTAGTAAGTCCTGAGGGTATTCATATGATATGCGGGAGCATCCCGAGACTACTGATCAATTCCTTAAGTCCTTGACAGATTCCTTCGGCAAAACAAAAACTATCGGACTTATTTCATGCCAAGACTAACTTCGGTTAACAACGTTGCTTCGATGCGGTTTAGGATTTGAATGATACCAATATCAAAATTCATTGCTATCGATGATATATCAAAGGAGGAGTTAAATCAGGATAAGTTCCATAGTGCATTTAATGGCTCTTTGGAAGTAGGATATTTGCTAGTTATTGTTTTGGTGGATGAATTTTGAAGGCTGAAGAGATTAAGACTCTGTCCCCCATGTCATTTATTGCATTCCTAGTTCCTAGACCTTTAATGCTTAATTTCAGTTTTGTTTAGTCTTTTTAATGGTTTGGATAGTTCCCATGTTGTTTTCAATTATGAGAGTCTAATATCTATATAATGAGACATATTCTCAATTTTTGTTAAATCAGACTGGTTGAATGAATTTGAAAAATTTCTCTTTTGTGGAGTTGAAATTATTATTTCTCGATTCTTTATCCAACGTCGTTGGTTGGTGAATCAAACAAGTTCTTATTCCTTGCGCCCGGTGAATTTCCATTAAGCCTTGGTGGTGAAATGCAACTATCTTCAGTCCTTTTATCTCCTTGGGCTGGTGGCTTGGCTGCCTTTAGGGCTTAGGTTGATAAACTTCCATATCCTCGGAGTTACACAACACATTCCCCACAAACACAGTTGGCCTCATCCACTTCCTTTCCAGAATTGCCTCCACTCATGAGCTTATTTGTGGAAACTCAAAACACAAAAAGTTGTAGATCTTACGAGTCGTTGATCTGTGACTTTTGGAAGTCGGATCAATCCAATACTGTAATTGAGGAAGTTACGCCCATTTTCCCAAAAATGATGCAATCCTAAAATTTTTTTCTTTTCGGAGTCACTTCGCCCATCTCGCACGCATCAAGTTGGTATCAGAGCTCAAGGTTGAACTTATCTGCAGTTGATTTCCTTTGGTAAATGTGTGAGATTTCTTCTACTTATTCAGGGTGACGAACAAAGTCCATGAGGCTTGACTTTGAGAGCAAGCGCACGAACTAAGCGAGATCGTGCTATAGAGATGTCCAAAAGGCAAATGGATGCGAGTTCTCAATCTCCTAGAGAACCCGACAAGACAAAGGACAACCAGCAAGGCGTCCCGATGTTCAGCGACACTATGACAAATTAGATTCGCATGTCACAATTCTAAATGATGATTCTACATCTCCACTGGAGGCAACTTAGTGCTTCTGAGCACTGAGTTCGGAGAAGAAGGAAGAAGACACCATGAGAATGATCGTGTTCATGAGATTAAAGCAGATGCACCTGAGTTTCGAACGGGTAGTCTCAATTTCAACTTTGTTGATTGGCTCCATGCCGTTTGAACGAGTTTTTTGACTTCAGTCCTTACTCGGATGAGAAGAGGTGCAGCGTCGCTGTTCTGAAACTTACTAAATATGCTTCTCGATTTGGTGGGGAGAATTTTAAAGCATCAGCGATCTTAGAGAAGGGGAAAGCCGAATCAAGTCTTGGATAAACCAAGAAACTTAGAAGAAAGGTTCTTGCCCGATACCTATAAAGCAATATCTGCTTTTCTTCAAGTTGAATTCCCTAAGACAGACAAGGCATGGAGTATTGTAAGAATATATTCATGAGTTCGAACCAACTCATGATGAGGTGTGAAGTTTCCAGAAGTTTCCGAGCAAACCCATCGCTTCGATTCCTTAGGTGGCATTGGGAATCAGGAAATTGCTGATTTGGTTGAACTTCAACCCTTATTTGGTCCTTCGAAGATGTTTGCAACGCTAGCAATTGAAGGGTTTGAGAAACAACTTAAAGAGTAGCAAGAGGTTTTCTTCCAGAACCTCCTCGAAGGGGACATCCTAACTTTAAGCTGGTTGCTTCCTCAAAGCAAAAGTATGAAGGTGTTTTCGTCGAAAAGCTAAGCGATAAAGAGAAGTTGTTGTAAATCCCGTCAAAGAAACCAGCAAGAAAGTTTGATGGTGACACAAGGAATGTTTAAGTGCCACATGGCATGGGCATTTTGCAAGCTAATTGTCCAATCGGAGAGTTATACTCTTCAAAAAATTGGAGAAGATCGATTTTGGGAACTTTCAAGAGGGCCAGCAATATGAAAACATGACCAGAAATTGATTCTAAAGCATAAAGAATCCGAGAATATCATTGAGTAAAAATCTGATGATGGCGAGTTGTTGGTGATACGGAGAGCATTACATGCTGAGATATTCTCCCGAAGAAAGAGAAAATAAGCAAAGGGAGAACATCTTCCACACCCGTTGCACTATTAACGGAGGGTGTTGTTAACGCATATTTATCGATGGAGGAAGCTGCACCAAATGTCGCCTCGGACAACCATGATTGAAAAAAACTGAAGCTACCAAACATCGAAACATCCTTCAACCTTTACAAAGCTCAGTGGGCTTAGCAAAGGAAGTGATGTGAAGGTAACCAAAACCGAAAGTCCCTCTCCCCCCACATATATCATTTCCATGGGGAAAATTAATCGAGATGAAGTTCTGTGCGATTGTTATCTTCCCATGGATCCTTGTCACCTTGTTTATGGTAGTACCTTGGCAATATGATAGGAAAGGCTGTACATGAGGGCATAAAAAACACATACTCTTGATTCACAAGGAAACGAATCAAAATATGCCCATACACTCCAGAACCAAATGAATACCTCTTGAAAACTGCAGACCATTCGCTACAATCGAAAAATTACCTCATCAAACCATACTGAGAAGAGGGAACACTAAGATAAGGACAAACATCTATCATTGAGTAAAAACACAGTTGAACAGAGACCATTAACCAAAATAGGAAAATTGTAATTGCATTTACATGCCTTATGGTTGAGAAAAAAAGAGTAAAAGAAAGACGAGTGTGCCTATATATCCGAAAATGCATTTCCTGTTTAAGAGACGTTGCAGATGTGTTCCCGAAGAATTGCCACTGGATTACCTCCAATAAGATGTATTGAGCAACAAATTGACTTGCTGCCCGTTTCCTCTTCTCTTCTTATACGTAACAAAGCAGGCATATAGATGCAACCCGAGGAAACAAAGGAGCTTGCAAGACAACAGTCAATGAACTTATCGACAAGGGATATGTTCGAGAAAGTATGAGCCCATGTTCTGTTCGGTCTACTCGTACCAAAGAAGGATGGAACATTTAGAATGTGGTCGATTAGCCGAGCCATCAACAACATCACTTATTAAGTATTAGGGTATTCCCTTACCTAGACTTGATGATATGCTATTGATGAATTATTATGGTTTCTTGTATACTGTTGTTTCGAAGATAGATTTTGCGGAAATGATGGCTATCACCAGATCCGAATGCGGGAAGGAGATGAGTGGAAAACATAGCTTTCAAGGACTAAGGGAGGTTTATATTGAATGGTTGTGTTATGGCCATCGGACTTTCTAATGCTCCAAGTACTTTCATGAGGTTAATGAACGAGGTTCTTTCGTTCCTTTATGGTTCGATTTGTTGTGAATACTTTGCACGATATCGTTTTTATAGTTCGAAGCGAAAGAGGCAGATATTTTCTCGATCTAAACAGGTCTTTAAACCTTGAAGAGAACAGAAGCTTTATGCCAAAACTGGAGCGAAGTGTGAGTTCTTCTTCTTCCCAGGCAATTATATTTCCTGTGGATATGTGGTTTCGAAAGATCGGAATTTTCTTGATCAATTGAAGGTGGATGCAATGACAAACCTGGCGGATTTCGAAATCCATTACCGATGTAAGGACGTTTTCATGGCCTTGCTGTCTTTTCTATTCATCGTTTTTGTGAAGAACTTCCAGTACAATTCATGCCCTATCACTGAATGCATGAAGAAGGGTTCTTTTTGAATGGAAGAGAGCTGCTCATGATGCTTTTGAACTCATCAAACAGAAGCTTATGTTGAGTCCCCCGTTCTTGCCCTTCCTAATTTTTGAATAAAGTATTTTGAAGTTGAATGTGATGCAAGTGGAGACAGGGCAATCTGGTCTTTTCACTCAGTGATAGGAGTGCTGATTGGCTTCAGTGTGCAGTGCAGTCGGTCCATGCGGTCCATGGGAATAGTAATTACGCAATCGGATGGCTGTGATTGATTGCGGTCAAGATCGGACGGTGGTGGTTATTTTTGGGTTTGATTTAAATTCTATTAGCGATCTAACACAATTCGACGGCCAAAAAATCAATTGATAAAGATCCAATGGTCCAGAATGCTTTCGACGCATGATTTGCAGCCAGATTTCCTCCGTCAACGTGCGATCGGATGACCAAAATTTAATTTGACGTGATCTGGGTCAATACACATCTGATTTTGATGATTTTTAGACCGTTGCATTCCTATTGAATGGCTAGATTTCACCAAACTTACCAGATTCATATCAGAGCTATTTTAATCTAAATTTTACTCAGATTTCTTTATATTTTGATGATTATAAAGGCTATTAGTTTCACATTGCCTCCAGAAAAAATATCCAACCCTCCTAGCTCTATAAAAAGAACCCCAGGCCTTTAGAAATCAACATCTTCAATCAAGGTGAAGCCTTGGTATAGGGTGAGGCCAGGCTCTGGGTTAATGGCTGCTTTAAGGCAATTGGTGCTGAGAGAAAATATTGGGCTTCTATATCATCTTTCCACCAATGCCGATCAGAGATCAGGCTATTTTATTTTATTTTATTTTCTTTTTAAATTTTATGTATTTAAATTCTAAAATTTTAATTAGTAAAAATTTTATTATTCCACTTTAATTTTAATTTTTTTTATTTTTATTATAATTTAATTTTTATACTTTAAATTATTGCTTTTTATTTTTCTGTAAGTATATGCTAAGATCTAACTAGTAGATCTTAGTACTAAGTTTATTTTTCTGCATAATTTAATTTCCACTTCGCAATTTTAATTTTTCGACTTCACTTTTGATTTTAAAACTATTTTCTTTCTATTTTTTCAAAAATCAAAAATTTTAAATCTAAAAACACTATCTTTCCTGTGGATTCGATCTAACTCACTACTACCTATGTATTTTTAATTATTTCAAGAAGTCCGATTAAACTGATAAACATGGTGTCTTAACGACAACATTACGAACCTATCAAGTTTTTTGGTACCATTATTGGGAATTATTTTTGATTTTTGATTTTGATTTTTTTGATTTATTTTAAATAAATTAAAAATAATTTTGGCAAATGCACCAAGGTTTTTGGCATCGTTGTCGAAAAAGGCACGGACGTTAAATTTTTGATCTCTTTGATTTTTCTATAAATAAATTATAAATAAAATTTTTATTTTCTTACAAATATTGCTTGCTATTTTTTTTATTATTTTGTAGAAAAAGAGATTAAAGAATAAAAAGAACCTAGAATTTTGCTTGGTGAGATCAATCCTAACCCTAGTTCTCTTTTTTTTAATTTTATTTATTTACTTATTTTATTTTTAAATTAATTTTAAAAAATATTCATTTAAATCTAATTAAAAATTTCATGATAAGATTAGAAATTCTAACTGCTTAGAGCATGCATCATATTATTTTTATTTTTATTTTTATTTTTTTTTGGTGATTGCTGGAGGTAAGGTAAGTCTTTTAGAATTCAATTCAATTAGTTGCATGCATCTAGTTTAAATTGCATAGAATCCTTTGATTGAAATTTTTTTGTGCATATTCATATTAAACCAAATTAAGGGCACAACCTAATTAAACAAGATAAGGTGGAGATTTGATCACCCTTCCTTGGCCCACAAACAACTAACCAACATCCTGCACTGACTTAAGCCTTTAATTTTAAAATTAATTAGACATCAACCCTCGGAACTCGAGCTCAATAGGATAAGAAATCCTAAGAGTTGAACCAAGTTAGGGTTAATCAATTTGACTGGTGTCTAAGAAAGTGGTTCAGAGACGACTGGACCCGAAGGAAGGTGGTTTCTAATTGGTTTCGTTCGCTTACCTGACCAAGCATAATTAGTATCTAAGGCAAGCAATGGGGGAACTCCCACTGACCTTACACTTATCTGATCAGTTGATTGACTAATCCAACACTTGGAGGGCTTGAAGATGACCTTGGCAGTTAGGAACTGTCTAGATCTAGGACAACCTTTAGTCAGGATTGATTGATCAACTTGATTGCTAACTAACATCAAACCTAATTAAACTTAATTCTTCTCTCTCTTCTTAGTTCTAGGACTCCTTATAACCTCTTCTTTAGAACTCTTCTTTCTTTCCTCTTCTTTCTCCTCTAAAAATAAAATAAAATAAAATAAAAATTAAATTTAACTAACTAAAAAAATATTAAAAATAATAATTTAATTTAATTTAATTTAACTAATAAATAAAATAATTAATTTTTAATATAATAAAATAATAAAAAATTTAAAAAATTTTAAAAAAAATTTGATCCATACGTTAGGGTTGCACTAGTGCATGCATGGTAGAAAATTGCTTTACCTGATCCAGTTGAACCCAACCATAAAATTAAAAGGCTGAATTGTATTAAATCTGATAACCAAATGGCTGAAAATTTTAGAGAACCACCTAAGTAGATGAAGAAATACTTTATTCCTTTCATCTATAACCCATCGACTTGTATTCAGTTACCTGATATCCATGCTACCGACTATGAGATCAAGCCGACCATAATCCAGATGCTTCCATCTTTCTATGGGAATTCCAATGAGGATCCTTATAAACATCTGAATGAATTCTTAGAAATCTGCTCTACGGTGAGAATTCAAAATTTAACTAATGATGCCCTTAGACTAATTTTATTTTCTCTTATCATTAAAAGACAAAGTCAAGTGCTGGCTTGGCACAATAAAGAGACCAATTAAAACTTAGGCTGACTTGCGAAGTGAATTTCTTAAAAAATTTTATCCCATAGGCCGAACTAATACTATGAGGCGAGCTATCACTGGATTTGCTTAGCTACTAGGGGAACAGATTCACGAGTCATGGGAGAGACTTAAGGAACTTCTTAGAAAATGCCCACACCATGGTCTATCTAAGTGGCAAATAGTTCAAGCTTTCTATGAGGGTTTAGGAGACCAATACAGATAGATAGTAGATGCATCCTGTGGAGGTGCATTCATGAACAAGAGTGAGGACGAAGGCTATTCCTTATCTGAAATCCTGAGTGAAAACTCAATTAACCTTGTTTCGTTATCTTTCTACCAAACCTGGGCAGGGATCCATGAATTTAAACATTTAGAATCTAGTCCTAAGACTGATTCAAATTTGATAAATAAAGTGGACTTTCTTACTCAGAAATTAGATCAAGTCCTAACCCTAGGTCAATAATCTCCTACACAATTCACATCATCTTCTAATTATCAGGAGATTTGTTCAATCTGTTCTAGCCCAACCCATCATGTGAGTGAATGTTCTATGACTGCACAGTTTCCACCTTTTATCCAAGAACAAGTCCAAGCTGCTAAAGACTACTCCAAGCTGGTTTATGATCCATTTTCAAATTCATATAACTCTGGCTAGAGAAACCATCCTAAATCTTTCTTAGAAACCACAACAGACTTTAGGCTCAGACCCAAACTCTATCAGTGCAAAAAATTATCAGAATAGGCCTCAATACCAAAACTATGCCTATAATAATGGTCAGTCTAGTCAATTTACGCAGCCATCATATAACAATCGGCTATCATATATCCATGTCGTCAATAGATCAATCTAGCCGATGATAAATTTAACCAACTTCAATAATTGATTTTGACTCAGCAAGCAATCTATCATCAAAGCTAGAAGCTCAAATAGGATAATTAGTTGAGTCTAACATGAGGAGAAAACTAGATCAACTATCGAGCCTATCAATTTGAAACAAACCCACCTATTGTCCACCAACTACCTGGACCAAGTTATCAATTTAATGTCTCACTTAAGAATTTCCAAATTTGAGAATACCAAAGTTAATTCCTAAACTTAAAAGCTACAGAATTCTTATGGATCCATACGAAGACCAGGTGAGAGAGGCTAGTACTGATGCTAGCCACAAATAAAAAATTAAAGGAACTGGTTAGTATTGAGACTAACCACATAAAGGAACTCAAGCTAGAAATTAGTACTGATAATACTTTCAGTTTAAATGAGATGGAAAAAAGAGAAAAGAGAATAGATGATTTATCCAAAACTTATAAACCTAAAAAGCCTATTCCTTCAACCCCTAGAAGCAGGTTCTTCTTAACAAAAAATCAAGAGGCACGTAATGAAATATCAATGGAGTTGTTTAAGCAAGATCATATTAATTTACCTCCAGAATTAAAATCGTCTTTAGTCATCATTCCAGCACCCATTGAATCAAACTTTAACTCCTAATACAAAACTCCCATTCAAGAGCATTTTAGAAAAAATAAAATAGGAGAAATTCATAATAAACATGGGTCTGAGAATGGGATCACAAATTATATTCCCTAAAATTAATAATGATTATATCAATAATGGGATTATAAATCAACTTTCTGAGATTGACAATCCAAAACCATTGGAATTTATCAATCCAATATTCGACACAGGATAGTGAGTTGCATTGTGTCTGATTGAAGATGGTAAACTTAGTACTTATTGGGAGGCAACCAAATATTTAGTTTTTATCTAATTTATCTTTTTAGTTTATTTTTTTTTAGGATAATTTGAATAAGTTGGAGGGAGAGCCCAAATTTTCAAAGGCATGTGCTGGACCAAGAATATAGTCAGGTGTATTCTTTCATGTTCTTTATTACACTCGTTATTTTTTCTTCTCCATTGAGGACAATTTTGATTAAGTTGGAAGGAAGAAAAATAAAAATTTTAAAATTTTAAGTTCTCGAAAAAGTTAGTATTTAGTATTTAGACACCTGATTATGCTTAAGAATTGAATTAAACTAAGCATTTTTAAAAAAAAATTGATACACACATCGGAGTATCTGTGAAATATTGAGGAACCAAGTATTAAGAAAATTCAATAAAGAGTTAAGTCTAGAACATAAAAAGTTTTTCCTTGGAGCATTTCTAATTACTTCTACTAGCATCAAAAAAAAGTCTACTTTTTATAGGCTTGTATAGGATAACTATATGTTTCTTTATATAAAAAATTTATTTTAATAAAATAGTTTTTAAGTACTTCTCACTGAGTAATCGGGCCTTTTTGTCTAAGCAAGCATTGAGTTTTGCATCAAAAGATAGGAAGGACAAGGAAGCTCCTTGTAAAGCTAGTCTTAACTCGTAGCCTGTTTGATTCGAGCTAGTAAGTCCGAGGGGTATTCTATATGATGCGGGAGCATCCGAGACTACTGATCAATCCTTAAGTCCTGAGCAGATTCCTTCGGCAAAACAAACACTATCGGTACTTATTCATGCCAAGACTAACTTCGGTTACAACTTGCTTCGATGGGTTAAGGATTGATGATACCAATATCAAAATTCATTGCTGATCGATGATATATCAAAGGAGAGTTATTCAGGATAAGTTCCATAGTGATTTAATGCTCTTTGGAAGTAGATATTTGCTAGTTATTGTTGGTGGACGAATTTTGAAGGCTGAAGAGATAAGACTCCTAGTCCCCATGTCATTTATTGCATTCCCTAGTTCCTAGACCTTTAATGCTATTTCAGTTTTGTTTAGTCTTTAATGTTTGGGTAGTTCCCATGTTGTTTTCAATTCTGAGTCTAATATCTATATAATGAGACATATTCTCATTTTGTAATCAGACTGGTTGAATGAATGAAAATTCCTCTTTGTGAGTTGAATTATTATCTCGATTCTTTATCCAACGTCGTTGGTGGTGAATCAAACAGTTCTTTATCCTTGGCCGGTGGAATTTCCTTTAAGCCTTGGTGGTGAACTGCAACTATCTCGGTCCTTTATCCTTGGCTGGTGGCTTGTGCCTTTAGGCTTAGGTGATAAACCTTCCATATCCTCGAGTTACACACATCCCCACAAACACAGTGCCTCATCCACTTCCTCCCAGAATCGCTCACTCCACAGAGCTTATTTGTGGAAACTCAAAACACGAAAGTTGTAGATCTACGAGTCCTTGATCTGTGACTTTTGGAATCGGGTCAATCCGACCTGTATTGAGGAAGTTACGCCCATTTTCCCAAAATCGCGCAATCCTGAAATTTTCTGTTCGGAGTCACTCGCCCACGCACGCATCAAGTTTGGTATCAGAGCTCAAGGTTGAACTTATCTTTAGTGATTCCTTTGTAATGTTATCTTCTACTTATCATGGGTGACGAACAAGTTCCACGAGGCTTGACTTTGGAGCAAGCGCAACGACCTAAGGCGAGATCGTGCTATAGAGAATCTCCAAAGGCAAATGGAGCGAGTTCTCAATCTCCTAGAGAACCCGGCAAGACAAGAGCAACCAGCAAGGCATCCCGATGTTCAGCGACACCATGACAATTCAGATTCGCATCACAATTCTAATGATGATTCTAATTCCACTGGAGGCAACTCTAGTGCTTCTGAGCACCGAGTTCGGAGAAGAAGAAGAAGACACCATGAGAATGACCGTGAGATTAAAGCAGATGCACCTGAGTTCGAAGGTAGTCTCAATCCTGACAACTTTGTTGATTGGCTCCATGCCATTGAACGAGTTTTTGACTTCAAGTCCTACTCGGATGAGAAGAGGTGCAAGGTCGCTGTTCTGAAACTTACTAAATATGCTTCTCTATGGTGGGAGAATTTAAAGCATCAGCGAGCTAGAGAAGGGAAAAGCCGAATCAAGTCTTGGGATAAACTCAAGAAACTTATGAAGAAGAGGTTCTTGCCCGATACCTATAAGCAAGATCTGTTTCTCAAGTTGAATTCCCTAAGACAACAAGGGATGAGTATTGAAGAATATATTCGTGAGTTCGAACAACTCATGATGAGGTGTGAAGTTCCAGAAGTTCCCGAGCAAACCATCGCTCGATTCCTTGGTGGCATGAATCAGGAAATTGCTGATTTGGTTGAACTTCAGCCTTATTGGTCCTTCGAAGATGTTTGCAAGCTAGCAATGAAGGTTGAGAAACAACTAAAGAGTAGCAAGAGGTTTTCTTCCAGAACCTCCTCGAAGGGGACATCCTACTTTAGGGGTGCTTCCTCAAGCAAATATGAAGGTGTTTCGTCGAAAGCTAAGGGTAAAGAGAAGTTGGTGGAACCCGTCAAAGAAACCAGCAAGAAAGTTGATGGTGACACAAGGAAGTGTTTTAAGTGCCATGGCTATGGGCATTTGCAAGCTAATTGTCCAAATCGGAGAGTTATGACTCTTCAAGAAATTGAGAAGATCGATTTGGAACTTCAAGAGGCCAGCGATGAACATGACCAGAATGATTCTGAAGCTAAAGAATCCGAGAATATCATTGAAAAAGCTGATGATGGCGAGTTGTTGGTGATACGGAGAGCATTACATGCTGAGATATCTCCCGAAGAAAATGAGCAAAGGGAGAACATCTTCCACACCCGTTGCACTATTAACGGGAAGGTGTGTACGATGATTATCGATGGAGGAAGCTGCACCAATGTCGCCTCGACAACCATGATTGAAAAACTGAAGCTACCAACATCGAAACATCCTCAACCTTACAAGCTTCAGTGGCTTAGCAAAGGAAGTGATGTGAAGGTAACCAAACGAGCCCTTATATCATTTTCCATTGGGAAGAATTATCGAGATGAAGTTCTGTGCGATGTTATTCCCATGGATGCTTGTCACTTGTTGTTAGGTAGACCTTGGCAATATGATAGAAAGGCTGTACATGATGGGCATAAAAACACATACTCTTTTCACAAGGAACGAAAATGCATTACTCTTGAATCTTTGAAACCGAGCATGCTACATCGAAATCAACCTGGGGAGGGAAACACTAGTAAGGAAAATCTTTTCTTGAGTAAAACACAGGTTGAGAGAGCCATTACCAAACAGAAAAATGTATTTGCTTTGCTTATGGTTGAGAAAAAGAGTGAGAAAGAGAGACCTATACATCCGAAAATGCATTCCTTGTTAAGAGACTTTGCAGATGTGTTCCCCGAAGAATTGCCATCTGGATTACCTCCAATAAGAGGTATTGAGCACCAAATTGACTTGCTGCCCGGTGCCCCTCTACCGAACAAAGCAGCATATAGATGCAACCCGGAGGAAACAAAGGAGTTGCAAAGACAAGTCAATGAACTTATCGACAAGGGATATGTTCGAGAAAGTATGAGCCCATGTTCTGTTCCGGCTCTACTCGTACCAAAGAAGGATGGAACATTCAGAATGTGTGTCGATAGCCGAGCCATCAACAACATCACTATTAAGTATAGGTATCCTATACCTAGACTTGATGATATGCTTGATGAATTATATGGTTCTACTGTGTTTTCGAAGATAGATTTGCGAAGTGGCTATCACCAGATCCGAATGCGGGAAGGAGATGAGTGGAAAACAGCTTTCAAGACTAAGGGAGGTTTATATGAATGGTTGGTTATGCCATTCGGACTTTCTAATGCTCCAAGTACTTTCATGAGGCTTATGAACGAGGTTCTTCGTTCCTTTATTGGTCGATTTGTTGTTGTATACTTTGACGATATCCTTGTTTATAGTCGAAGCGAAGAGGAGCATATTTCTCATCTGAAACAGGTCTTTAAAGCCTTGAGAGAACAGAAGCTTTATGCCAAAACGGAGAAGTGTGAGTTCTTCTCTTCCAGCATTATATTCCTTGGATATGTGGTTTCGAAAGATGGAATTTCCGTTGATCAATTGAAGGTGGATGCAATGAAAACCTGGCCGGTTCCGAAATCCATTACCGATGTAAGGAGTTTTCATGGCCTTGCTTCTTTCTATCATCGTTTTGTGAAGAACTTCAGTACAATCATGGCCCCTATCACTGAATGCATGAAGAAGGGTTCTTTTGAATGGACAGGAGCTGCTCATGACGCTTTTGAACTCATCAAACAGAAGCTATGTGAGTCCCCCGTTCTTGCCCTTCCTAATTTTGATAAAGTATTTGAAGTTGAATGTGATGCAAGTGGAGTTGGCATTGGAGCTGTTCTTGTTCAAGAACAAAGACCATTGGCATATTTCAGTGAAAAGTTAACTGATTCGAAGAAGAACTACTCAACTTATGATAAGGAGTTCTACGCCATTGTGAGAGCTCTTGATCATTGGAGTCATTATTTGAGGCCTAAACAGTTTGTACTTCATTCTGATCATGAGGCTTTGAAGTTTATTAGTGGCCAACGCAAGCTCAACTCAAGGCATGCCAAATGGGTAGAATTTCTTCAATCCTTTTCTTTCGTTTCGAAGTATAAACCTGGCCATACTAATGTTGTTGCGGATGCTTTATCAAGAAGATACTGTATGCTTGCTGTTCTTGATTCTAGAATTCTTGGTTTTCAATCCATGAAAGAACTATATTCTGAAGACCCGGAGTTCTCTACTATTATCGATAGTTGCAAACATGGAATTCAAGGTACATATTCTCTCCAAAATGGCTTCCTTTTCAAGGGAAATCGATTATGTGTGCCGAAGAGTTCATTTAGAGAATTGTTGATCCGAGAAGCACATGGTGGAGGTTTGGCTGGTCACTTCGGCGTGAACAAAACTCTTGAAATCCTTCAAGAGCACTTTTATTGGCCAAAGATGAGTGGAGAGGTACATGCTATCATCTTGAGGTGTGCAACTTGTCAAAGAGCAAAGAGTCATTTCCATCAAGGGCTGTATACTCCCCTCCCAGTACCATTACAGCCTTGGGAAGATGTGAGCATAGATTTTATTGTGGCTCTTCCAAGAACTCAGAGGGGAAAAGATGCCATTATGGTGGTCGTTGATCGGTTTTCTAAAATGGCTCATTTTATTCCATGTCACAAGACGGATGATGCATCTCATGTGGCTGATCTTTATTTCAAGGAGATCATTCGCCTTCATGGAGTACCAAAGACCATTGTATCTGATCGTGATTCTAAGTTTTTAAGTTATTTCTGGAAGACCTTATGGAGAATGCTTGGAACCAGACTTCTATTCAGCACCACTTGTCATCCTCAAACCGATGGCCAAACGGAAGTAACCAATCGCACTCTCACTACGTTACTTCGAGGAATGGTTAGTAAATCTCTAAAAGATTGGGATTTGAAGCTTGCACATGCTGAGTTCGCTTATAATCGATCACCGAGTTATACTACTGGTCGATCACCCTTCGAAGTTGTGTATGGAATCAATCCGCTCACACCGATTGATTTAATTCCTATTCCATCCAATTCACAAGTGAACTTTGATGGCAAAGAGAGAGCTGAATCAATGAAAAAACTCCATGAGCAGATTCGAAGCAAGATCGAGAAGGCTAACGAGTCTTATAGGAAGAAAGCTAATAAACATCGGAGGAAGGCTCATTTCCAACCAGGTGATCTTGTGTGGTTACACTTAAGGAAGGAAAGATTTCCTTCTCAGCGGAAGAATAAGCTTATGCCTAGAGCTGACGGTCCATTTGAAGTTCTCGAGAGAATTGGCGAAAATGCTTACAAGATTGATCTTCCTGGAGAATATGGAGTTTCGGCAACTTTTAATGTAGGTGATCTTTCTCCTTACTTGGAGGATGATGACTTGTCAGATTTGAGGACAAATCTCAAACAACCCGGGGGGAATGATGCGGGAGCATCCGAGACTACTGATCAATCCTTAAGTCCTGAGCAGATTCCTTCGGCAAAACAAACACTATCGGTACTTATTCATGCCAAGACTAACTTCGGTTACAACTTGCTTCGATGGGTTAAGGAATGATGATACCAATATCAAAATTCGTTGCTGATCGATGATATATCAAAGGGGAGTTATTCAGGATAAGTTCCATAGTGATTTAATGCTCTTTGGAAGTAGATATTTGCTAGTTATTGTTGGTGGACGAATTTTGAAGGCTGAAGAGATAAGACTCCTAGTCCCCATGTCATTTATTGCATTCCCTAGTTCCTAGACCTTTAATGCTATTTCAGTTTTGTTTAGTCTTTAATGTTTGGGTAGTTCCCATGTTGTTTTCAATTCTGAGTCTAATATCTATATAATGAGACATATTCTCATTTTGTAATCAGACTGGTTGAATGAATGAAAATTCCTCTTTGTGAGTTGAATTATTATCTCGATTCTTTATCCAACGTCGTTGGTGGTGAATCAAACAGTTCTTTATCCTTGGCCGATGGAATTTCCTTTAAGCCTTGGTGGTGAACTGCAACTATCTCGGTCCTTTATCCTTGGCTGGTGGCTTGTGCCTTTAGGCTTAGGTGATAAACCTTCCATATCCTCGAGTTACACACATCCCCACAAACACAGTGCCTCATCCACTTCCTCCCAGAATCGCTCACTCTATAGAGCTTATTTGTGGAAACTCAAAACACAAAAGTTGTAGATCTATGAGTCCTTGATTTGTGAGTTTTAGAATCGGGTCAATCCGACCTGTATTGAAAAGTTACACCCATTTTTCCAAAATCGCACAATCCTAAAATTTTTTGTTCGGAGTCACTCGCCCACGCACGCATCACTATACCTAGTTCCCTAAAGCCAACTGGTTTGGAAGTCATTGGCCCAAGACACGCTACATGGATCAAATAGAAAGCTTAAGAGATTAAGACACTCAATAGTGGTACAACGTTAAAAAAGAAAAAAAAAAAGAACATTGGCTTTCCACCAAGTAATCGGGTCCCATTGCCTAAGTAAGCAATGATATTCGTATCAAAAAGTAGACAATGTAAAAATAAATGAAGGACGGAAATAGCAATACACTTGTCTATATGAAAGTTTAGACCAATCAGAGATAAAGGTGGGATAATTTAGAAAAAATTCTAAAAAATTTAATGTTCTTGACTTAATTTTTTTATTAATAAGTATTAATACACTAATGATATGTCTTATTTAAGCTCTACCGAATATCAATGGCCATTTTAAAAGCTACTTAGATAAAATTTGAAAGACTAAAGTTAAAAGATATTTAAAACTAAATTCTTTCTTTACTCGAGGATGAGCAAAGCTTAAGTTGGGGGAGTGTGATAAGTATCATAAATTCACTAATAAAAGTATTAATTTTAACTAATTTATATTAATTTTTTAAAATTAATGATCAATTTATATATAATTTTTAAGAAATTCAAATTTTTATTAATTAAAAAATTAATTAAAAAATAATAAAAACTAAAAAATAAAATTTTATAATTAGTGGAAAGAGTTCATTTTTTTGATCATAATAAAATAAGTTTGAAGTAAAACGAAGCTAAAACGAAGATGATATTAATTTCTAAAGAAATAAAATAAATAAAATTTAAATAAAAAAAGAAAACGGCTCAGCCGGCTCCGCAAGCCAAGCCACCAAGCCAAGTCAAGCCATCAAAGCCGACTCAGCCATTGAAGCCATTAGCCGGTCTACGATCCAAGCGTGGACCGCCAACTCAGCAGAAATCGGTGAATTACAGTGCGACATGTGGCGAACCTAGACCATTAAAGGGTCCATAGAAATTTATCGCTGCTCATAGGACAATCTGGTCTTTTTACTCGATGACAAAAGTGCTGTTGGCTGCTGTGTGAGGTACAATCTATCCACGTGGTCCATGGGAATAGTAATTGCATGATCAGATGGCTACAGTTGATTGCAGTCAAGATTGGATGGCGGTGGTTATTTTCGAATTTGATTCAAATTCTATCAGCGATCTGGCACAATCCGATGGTCAAAAAACTAACTAATGAAGATCCAACGGTCTAGAATGCTCCCGATGGTGATCAAAACTTTCGATGCATGATTTGTGGCCAAATTTTCTCCATCAATGCATGATCGGACAGTCAGAATTTAATCTGACCTGATCTGGGCCGATATGCATCCAATTTTGATGATTTTTGGATTGTTAGATTTCTATTGAATGGCTAGATTTCACCAGACTTACCAGATTCATATCAAAGCTATTTTAATCCAAATTTTAGTTGGATTTCTTTATATTTTGATGATTACAAAGGCTATTAGTCCCACATTACCTTCAGAAAAAATATCCAACCCTCCTAGCTCTATAAAAAGGACCCCAGGCCTCTAGAAATCAACATCTTCGATCAAGGTGAAGCCTTGGTAAAGGATGAGGCTAGGCTCTAGGTTAATGGCTGCTTCAAGGCAACTGGTGGTGAGACAGAAAGCTGAACTTCTACACCATCTTTCCACCAATGCCGATCCAAGATCAGAGATCAGGCTATTTTATTTTATTTTATTTCTTTTAAAATTTTATGTATTTAAATTCTAAAATTTTAATTAATAAAAATTTTATTATTGCACTTTAATTTTAGTTTTTTTATTTTTATTATAATGTAATTTTTGTACTTTAAATTATTGCTTTTTATTTTTCTGCAAGTAGATGCTAAGATCTAACTAGTAGATCTTAGTACCAAATTTATTTTTCTACATAATTTAATTTTTATTTTGTAATTTTAATTTTCCAACTTCACTTTTGATTTCAAAACTCTTTTTTTTTCTTTTTCTTTTCAAAAATCAAAGATTTCAAATCTAAAAACACTACCTTCCCTATGGATTCGACCCGATTCACTACGATCTATGCATTTTTAATTAATTTAAGAAGTCGGATTAAACTGATAAACATGGTGTCTTAACGACAACATCACGTTCCTATCAAAAATCATTTGTAATTTTATTTCTTTCATAAAGAATGTTATAATGATTCTTAAGAAAACTAATTATATAGCCTTCTAATGCTAGGCATGAAATAGAAATCAAATTCCTGCTTGCTGTAGGCACATAATAACAATCTTTTAATACTAAGTCTAAACTAGATGGTAGTCGAAGAGGGTATGTTCTTATGGCTACAGTAGCAACTCTTGCTCCATTTTCGATGCATAGAATCATCTCACCATCCCTCAGCCTCCTGCTATCCTTAAGACCCTGCATGAAAATTCACAAATGAGCACTAGAACCAGAGTCAAGCATCCTATTAGATGTAGAAGAAATCGTAAGGTTAGACTCAATAAAGAGCATACCGCCAGAAGGACCTGCCTCCTTCTTATTCTTCAGGGTGGCCAGGTATGTAGGACAGTTCCACTTTCGATGGCCATCAGTATTGCAATGAAAATACTTTTCTTTATCAGCGGCCTTCTTCTTCATCTCTGCCTTTTTCTTCTTTTCTCCTTCCACCTTCTGCTTTTTCATAGACTTCATCTTCTTTTCTAAAGACTTTCTCTTGAAAGAAGTTCGTTCCATAGCAAGTACCGATCCTTTAGAACCTTTCATAGAAAGCTCAGCAGTAACCAACATATTCATAAGCATAGCCAAGGTATTTAGAAGTTTATGCATATGGTAGTTCATGATGAATTGCCCATATGAATCAGTCAAAGATTGCAGAATTACATCATTCTGTAGATCCTGGTCCAACTTCACTCCGAGCTTCTCAAGCTCTTCTAAATCCTTGATCATCATCAGACAATGATCTTGGACTGACTATCCGTCATGCATTTTAGCCTTGAATAATTGTTTGGTGACTTGATACATGGCTGTGCAACTCTTTTCACCAAACATGTTTTGTAGGTGAGCCAACATTTGGCGGATAGTCTTGATATCTTCATGTCGGTGATGAAGCTCATCAGACATCGAGCCCAATATGTAGTATCTAACCTTGTTATCCTCATCTATCCACTTATCAAGAGACGCTCTCTATTCAACGGATAGACAAGCTGGTCAGGTGGAAGGGTCCTGATCCAATACATAAGTTAACTTCTCAGAATCCATAATGATTTTGAAGTTCCAGAGCCAATCTTTGTATTTGGGTCCAGTCAATCTATGGGTGTCCAAGATACGTGCTAGTGGATTGGATGCAGACATTTTTCTATAGAAAGTCAATATTTCTAGTTAGATATTGTAATTAATACTTGACCAATTTATTTAGAAATTTTATTTTTAAATAAATTAGCTTCCACTATTTTCTCGGTTCCCTACACTTCCTTTATAGAGATGCAAAAATCTCCACGATTAATGATTTCTAGTGGGTGGTGCAATCCCACCAACTGACTCATCACCTCACCTAATAGTTATTGATGTGGATTAGCCAATGAGTGAATAACTCTTGTTTAATGATTCTCTAATCATGGTGCACCCAAACTTGATCTCTAATTCATGAATCTCATCGTGCTCGGAATATTGATCCACTCCTTAGTTAAGTCCGATCCATTATTTGCACAGATTGGATTCCTAATTGAGTCTCTCACCGTATACAAAATATTGAGCCCAATCCATCCTCCAGTCCATAGCATCCAATGCCTAATAGACATGGTTGCATCTTTTCGATGCAACTGAACCACCATAATCAGTCGAGAATAATCAACCTCGAGAAGGGCCCGCACATCAACAATGGTGGAAGACCTTAGACTTAATCTTTTTTTAGGAAGATTTGATTTAGGTTTCATTAAACTAGACTTGACATTATCATAACCAATATGACTAACCTAGTGGCGTGGGTTAGCTCAAATTATTGGCCACCTCAGATCAGGACCAAGCCAACAAATATGGCCAAGTAAGTGAGATCGGTGGAAGGAATATGCCATTAACTCGACAAGAATGCATTCGAGTCGAGTAGCTCCTAATTAAAAATCAATCGATTGTATCTGCCAAACTTACCTTAGACACCAAATTATTGAACCAGAACCAATTGGGTTAGCCTACAATCTAGACTCTAACCACTGAGCCTAATTAGGTCTTAGCTTGATCGATCACTCGCATGACTCGATCTTGACCCAGACTTAATCCTATTAGACTGGTCAATTTAAGCACTCTTGATCCCATCTAACCAACTCTTGATTCGATTTGATCAACTGCTTAGACCTAATTGAGCTACCCAAGCTCGAACTCAATTTTATGAATATGTCTTTGATATTAAATTCTCAATTTTAGACCTAACATATTTCATAATCTTAATTCTTAATTAAGTTTAGGATTCACAATAAAACATGTAAATAAAATCCTAGGGTTTCAGGATCTAAGGTTTTGCAGAAAATAAGTTCTTGATTTCTGATTAAAGATGAACGCACAGCACCCCTACACATCATAAGAACATCCCATCGAATGGAAGGAGAGAGCATTTAAACCCTACTTTGTTCTTATTATCGGGCGGCTAAGGGGAACGCCTTAATCAAAAATATAAGAACTACAAAACTAGTTAGATCTACATCATATATCTCATATATAAAAATTGATCTAACTATAAACATATTTTGCATACATCTCATGTATCATATCATTCATATTTTTAGATCTAAATTATCTCATAATCATCTAAAAAATTAAATTTAAATTGATCACATCAAAATAAATTCTATTCTAGACAATTATGTAGAACTATTATACAACTAGTCTAAACATGCATTCATCATATCTCATATGAACCAAAAATTGAATAATTTTATTTTTTATATTTTAGATTTTATTATAATATTTATAACATCAAAAAATAATAAATAAATTAATATAAAATTATAACTTAATCAAATTAAATTATGATCATGTAAGACTAAACATAGAATAATTTTATTCTACAACTAGTCACGCATCTTGTAGAACTTAGATCTAAATTATTTAATTTTAATTTTTTTGATTTTAGATCTAATCACATCTCATGTGATATCCAAAATTATCTAATTATTAGATCAAGAATAAATTTAAATTAGATCTAAATAATTTATGAGGACCTGGCTCTGATACTAGTTGAAGAAAAAATCTCAGTTTTCCAGGTCAGGTTCGTTCAGATCTGATTGGATCAAGAGAGATATTTCAAAAATTTTATCTTTTGAATTCATATCAGATCTGAGATATTTTAAATCTAAATTTATAGATCTAGTAAAAATAAAAATAAATTAAAATAGATTTAGTTTTGTACCTTATTGTAGGGTAATCAGATTATCCTATGATGATCCTGCTGATTGCCTGAGGTTCTGGATCTTGCCACGTAAGTGCCTGGCCTCTATCGGTATCCACTTAGGCTAGATCTAGAGATCTTCTTCTTCTTTATCACTTTACCAAATATCATATCTGGATTAATTTGGAGGATCTTCAAAACTTCTTTTGAAGATCGAATATCGTCTCTTGCAGCAGTGCTGCCTTCTTCCTTTCTCGTCACCTTTCTCTTGCCTGGATCACACCAAACTAGAGCCCAAATCCCCTTGGGCATAGAGAAAAGAGAGGGAAATTGAAGATGGCATAGAGGAGGGAGAGGGGCAACTTTGTGGCATGGGCAATGGTCTAAGCTCTCTTAAATTAGGCGCAGATAGGGTTTATATAGACCCTACTATGCCATGCAGTGCCACATCATCCCGATCAATCACGTCGATTCGTGCAATCAGATCTAAATCTAATTGGTGGAATAACATCACCTGATCTAATCAGATAAGTGCCCCTCTAGATCATCCTTAGATGGTGCCTAAGACTGGTCAAAGTCTAATCTTTGGCGCCACCTTCCGAAGTAACTAGAGTCCCATCTGTATGGGACTCCAGGGGCCTCTATCCATGGGCGCACGCCTCCCTAGGCATGCACCCCTGGTCCACCTACTTTTTAGCAGGTTGACTGATCCAAAATCAATCTCCTTTGGGTGCATGACATATGGGCAGATGTCTAAATGTTAAAGATCAATGTTTGACCAAAGTCAAAAGATAAGAATTAGCAGGTGATGAAAAATAGCAGGTGTTATCATAAATTTATCTCATAAATTAAGAAAATCTTTTTGTAACTTGGACAAGTTCCAATCAGACCAAGTAAAGGTACCTGAGTGAGCATAAATACATTTGGCTCATTCGAGACAACTTAAAATGATAATCGAAGGAGAACATTAGGCTCAATCATGTGCTAGCACGATTTCTTTGAACCTAATTGAATCTTATTCAAATCAATTGAACTGGATTAGTCCAATTGATGATATCTAGATTCAAACTCTTATTTGTGTGATCTAGTTAGGTTCAGTTTCATATAGTAATGAAATATGTCATGATGTCTATCATCGACATCACGAAAACACCTTTCGATGGATCAGAACTCTTCTGATTCAGATAACTAGAATGATCGATCATCCAAATCATTCTAATTACTTCCAAAATCCACCAATGACACCTTGCAGTATATGGTGGTAACCCATCAAATCTAAAAATGAATCTCTTGGTGCAGCAACCTATGTGATTAAGTTCTTCTATCTTGAGCCCCGATCAGATTAGGGTTAAGGTGAACTCGTCAAACCCTAATTTCTGTCATATCATTTAATCATTTGATTCAAGTCGGATGTGAAAACCTTAATAGAAACTCTTTTTATTATTTTACTCTGCCATGGCCATAGGCTTATGGACTTGATTCTCGTGATCATCATAGGGCTGCTCCTCATCTATCGAGGTAGATAGATTCTCTCTTGGTATAATCCAATTCCTACAATGAACATGCCATAGACAACTTACACCTCAAAATTTCGAATGGCTAGAAGTTCGAGTCATGACGTAGTCAAACTATAACACCCTCAAGATAAACTACTGATGCACCTTAGGTCAAAGAACTAGATATACCACTTAGCTTCAAGCCAATCATCAACGAGAAGGTAGACATCCTTATGACTGTTCGAGGTGGCCATGCTCAGTGCCCTCATTCTCTAATGAGTATCTGTACTCTCGCTCTGGAATCTCTACACCATAGATTTAAGACTCATCTATTATAAAGAAGCGATTATACACCAACCTTTCGGATCAATCACCATTCTCATGATGATCCTATGGTTGGGAGTATTTTATGAGTTAATAATGAAAATTCATGTCTTGATTTTTCAGCTCTTGAAAATAAGAATTATCATTACCATTAACTCAAGTGATGTATCACAGACACTAAATACACATTATGATAGAAAATAATCTATTTTATTATCTATAGTCAAAATTATAATTTTGCCCTTAGAAGTATATAATAAGTGTCAGTCAGTTCTGGTTTCTATGGCACACATATCTAACACTAACGTGCCCCTATAGCCATATTAGGAATAGGGAGAGAACCTCATCCTAACGTAAGTAAATCTGAGAATCTTGTTAACCTAAGCCGAGAAAAAGAAAAGATGGCCCATCTAGTGGTCCCAAATGGACCCCCAACCTAAAACAAAGGGAAGGGAGAAATCCTGTCCCCAATCCTCACATGCATTTCTACTACGACTATCCGATTGTATGAGATGCAGGAAGAAAAATCACACCTAGATCCGCAAAAAGAACCTCAGTTAGGTATCCACAACAACCACTTCATCAAAAGACAACACGGAAGAAAGACAAAGAGGGAAAAATGAAGACACAAGCAAGCATTAAGTTCATGTAAGGCGAATAATGATGAAAAAAGGTACCATCTTATTATAAATATAAGTTTGTTACAAGCAAAATAAATGTCGGCAAGATCAATTACATGAAAAAAATAGAAGAAGAAAGTTTGAAGCCTTAAGATGGATCGGACTCCTCAGATTTTGAGCTGTAGGCCCCAGCCATCACCAAGGCCTGCTTCAACCTTAAGATCTCTTCGTTAAGCTCTTTCTTTTTTAGTAAACCACCTATGTACATCCTATTGAAATGTTGAAACTAGCCTTCAAGCTCTCGCCGCTGCTTCCTCAAGACTTTGGACTCGGCCTCCGCATCCTTAATGGCTTGTTGCTCATAGCTCAGCTGGAGCTTCAACCATTGCACCTCGACCTTCTCTACACTGACCAACTTTGAAAGCTCACTTACAATCTCCCTTAAAGAAGCAATCTCCTTGGACTCCTTGCTCGTGCCAGCTTGGTAGCTATCCTTCAGCTATTTCTAGAGCCAAGCTATTTCATCATTGGTAGCATGAAGCTTTTGCTCGAGTTTAGATATCCTCCCACTTCAGCCTAATTGATAGGTATCGTAGATGAGCTCAGTATCGTGCAACTATTTTTGAAACATGCAGAACTTCCTCGACTAGTCCCACTCGTATCGCGCTTTATTAGAGGAACATGGTGAACTCCCTTCCAGTAATTGGATCTTCTGCTTTACCGCTTAAGCTTGATTTCGAGGAAGTTGATCTTCGCCCTTAACACCCAAGACTTGTAGTTGGCATTTTTCTTGAGTTCGGTGAGCTCCCTCTCGAAAATATCCTTTCGGATGCCGATGTCTGCGGAGTCCTTCATGTGTAAGTTTCGGAGGTGAGTGACTTCTTTAGTCACCTTCGAGGCATTCTTTTGAGAAGCCTAAAGACTATCCTCCATTCTTTTCAACTTCTTCTTCAGATGATGGATTTTCTTCTTCAAGCTCTTTATCAAAGGCTTCAGTGGGACTCCTTGAGGTAAGGAATCGACATCGATTGGTGATGGCAGGTTATGACCCAGGTCAGTGGAAGGATACTGGATAACATATGACACAACACCAATGTGAAGAAAGGTATAGACAAAACTGAACTCATTTTTCATTTAACTAGAAACTTTCAGGTACAAAGCAAGTCAATAGAGAAAAAGGAGAAGATACAACTACTCGAGGTCCACAACCTCAAGGGGTGCAGTGGCAGAAGAAGTTGGGATGCTCTCAGCAGGCTTGGGCACCTCCGAAGCAGGCTCAAGCATGTCCGAAGTAAGCTCAGGTGCCTTCGTAATAGGTTCAGTAGAAGAAAGATCGGCCCCGATGCTGGATGGTCCCGCTTCATTGTTGGCCTCCTCCTCCTCTTCCAAAAAGCCGAGGTCAAGTTCGAAAAACCTTCGGGCCACCCTACCTTTGCAGAGCTTGAAGTTCTTGATGAACGCATCCTGGCTGAAGGTGATGTTTAGGTCCTTCATTTCAGGAGAGACCATGAACTCCTCCATGGCTTGGGCAGTCATCTCCAAAATAGACTTTGCCAATTGGGCCTCCAACTCGGCAACCTTGAGCTTGGCCTCTTTCTTCTCCTTTTCCTCTGGAGCCAACACTGCCTTGAGTCTGGCTGAGATGAACTCCTCCCTTTGAAGTGCACCTTGCAGGCTCTCACTTTTCATCATCTTCTCCCCCATGAGGTGCTCAGCCTCGGCAATCATCGCCTGAAGGTGATTGATCTCAACTTGAAGGTCTTTTCGAACCTTCAGCACCTCCACCTTTATGTGATTTTTCCTCTTGAGGTGGGCAAGCATGTGGTGGCCTGACAGCAATGAATAGATTGCTGTAAGGTGAAGGAAGAAAGGGTAAGAAAATGAAAATAAAGTATAGCAAGATGATTACCCTAAGGATGGTCTCGAGAGACTCCCAGATGAACTACCTCTAGTCAAGGTTGGCTAGGCAGTCCACATCCTCTAGAATGACAAACCTATCAATTAAATCTTGAATAATGTTCGGGTTACCGAATGGATCCACCCCCTGGTCTTTACTACTACCCCGGCCAGGCTCGTCTGGGTGCACCTTGCGAGCCTTTTTTATGATGGCCGCTTTTCTTTTCCTCCTCTCCTTCTCTTTATCCATGGGGGCATCGAGTGCGCGATCCTTGGAGGGGAGATTCTCAGGCTCGGGGAGAAGAGATTCCCCCTTAGCGACAATGGCGTGGGTAGTCGGGATGACCTCATCTCTCGGGCGGACCTTAGGAGCGGTATCGGTGGTGGCAGAAGCCATAGGGTCGGATGCGTCGACCTTTGCTCATTTCGAGCTCTCTCCTGGAGCCTTCCCCTTTCTTTTCTTCCAAGCATAAAGGCCCTTGGCGAGCCTCTCTGCAGCATCAGTGTCCATCTCTATAACAAAGGAAAGAATTATAGTCAGGCAAGGTACATATGAAACCTCACGAGAATTCATATATATACATATATATACAAATGCACTTAATACCAGCAAGATCAAGAGGGCTCAAGTCAAGGTTGAACAAGATCTGCTCCTTCAGAAGGTCGAAAAGGAGAGGAGCTCGATACACCTTAACTTTGTTAGAAGACTCGAGGTCGGCTCCATCTAGACAAGGAGCTCGACGGACT
Source organism: Cocos nucifera (assembly GCA_006176705.1). Lineage (NCBI taxonomy): Eukaryota > Viridiplantae > Streptophyta > Magnoliopsida > Arecales > Arecaceae > Cocos > Cocos nucifera. Next base: position 357,627 of record QRFJ01000397.1, on the reverse strand, counting down.
GATTTTCAAAAGAAGCCCCAAGGAGGAAGACCAAGTATCAAGGTCGGGCATCAGACAAAGAAGTACTTTTTCTTTTAGTTATAAATAGAAGGAGCACCTTTCAGTGACTCCTTTTTATCAAACTCGGGAGAGAAGTACCATCAGTCTTTTATGGAAAGATGATGCTTAAAAATGTAAAAATTTTGGAAGAGTGAGACAGTCGGCCGGACTTCAGTCAAGCGATAGAGAAAAAGAAAGCCGATTACGAACCAAAAGGAGTTCGGTATGATGGAGGTAAAGGAGATGTTCAAAAAGCAAAATAGGATGACTACAAAGAAAGGAGGTGGAAGTCGAAGCCCGATATGCAAGGCTTCTAGATACAAGTAAAATCGATTGGCTGGTGGTGAACTAGCATGATCAACTGACCCAGGGATCTCAAGGTCATACTCTGGTGGGATGCCATACTGTATTCAAATCAGGAAGAGGTCATTCAAAGTAAGGATAGAAGGGATGATGTCTGGAGCAAAAGGCTGATGGGACATGTTCCTAGACTCAACCTTGTTCAGAGGGATAGGGTCTAGGAAGGTCGGTCCGAACAAGCTTTAAGAACCGATCGATTAAAAAGTTTTAGAAGACATCCAGATTGAAGTAAATCCTCCAAAAAACACCCAAAAAGCAGGAAAAAATGAAGTGCAAAAACTTGTATGAAAAAATCAAAAGAAAGAAGAAAAAGAGCCAGGAGTAATTGAAAATAGGTGTTGAGAGGCTAACCTAAGTTGATTGAGAATGACAAAGAGATGATGGGTGCGATGAGAATCAGATGGAGGATCGCCTGGAACTAGGGAGGACGAAGGGAGGAATTGAAACTCTCGAATAGAAGAAGAGCTAGAGCCAGAGGGAGAAGGAGACTCGAGCGAAATAGGTTTTGGAGGAGGAAGATGGCCTTAAATAGCCGAGGAAAGGCCTAAAGCGGTTATGATTGCAAATCGCCTTTGGCCAATCTATGTGCGCCACATGTCCTACTCACCTGGCAAGGGAGTGGCAATGGGCAGGTCTTTAATTACGCCGTACCTAGGGCAGTATTATAGTGAAAAATTTGAAGAGCCATTTTCTCGAAGTCGTTTAAAATTTAATGAGTCTAAGAGCCGAAGAGGTCAACGGCAACGTATCTCTTTCAAATAGATGCGAAAAAAGAAAAGAACTTCGGCAACTGCATCCATACTCTTTTCCTTCGAATTTTGAACTCGAGAGTAGGGGGACTATTGTTACCGAAATGTCTGGTCTTTGAATTAGCCCACTCAATATCAATGGTCAGGGGCGAGCTTCCACCAAATTCGTATGACCTACCGGACTTCTCCTCCAGTCAAACTGCTTTAGCAGTCAAACTTCTACCAGACTTCTCCTTCAACCAAACTTCTTTAGCAGTCAAACTCCTACCAGACTTCTCTATCAGCTGAACTCCTTTAGCAGTCGAACTCTTGTCAAACATCTCCTTCAGCCAAACTCCTTTAGCAGTCAAAGTCCTGTCGAACTTCTCCTTCGGTCGAACTACTTTAGTAGTTGAACTCATTCCTGGTTTCTCCTCCTTCAAGCCGGGCTTCTCCCCCCAGTAGCCTGAAGGGCTTCACTCGATCAAGCTTCTCTTAGATGCTCCTAGTGAGATTCAGCCTAGACCCCTTGAAGTAGCCCGAAAGGATCTCGATGCATGCCTCTGCTATCCCATCCAAACCTCAGCTGTCATATCCCAATAGGCTAGCACGTCGTGACAACAGACACTATCCTCTATAATGAACTTCACATGGCCCCGAGTGGTCCACTATCAGGCAGTTATGGCTGTCACTATTAGTTTGTTACTAGCTCCGCCTATATAAGAGGCCTTTCAGATATGTTTTCATCTCTAAGCTCTGAATTTTCTTCTAAAAACTCTGCTAAAATCTATCTGAGCACTCCATTTCCGTTGGCCGAAAGAGCTGACATGATCATCGGAGGGTCTTGCCAGAGCCACCATGCCCGACTTCGGACTAGACTTGTTTTGTAGGTTGCCGATGGTGACCTCACCTTCTCCGAGTCCAGCCTCGATTCCGACGACAACCAGATTTCACACCAACACATTTAACATTGATTTTTTCTTGGCATCTTTAATATTTTCTTTTATTTGCTTGAGAGTGTTTTCTATTTTAACCATATAATCTATCAGGGATCTAAGAATTCTATGAAAGCCTTTCTTCTAGTTCAAAGCATGTAATTGCCACAATCATCTGATTAAGGAATTGCTTCCAAGGAAATGTTTTGAATTGAAAAAGGAAAGACATTTTTGCTTAGAATAGAAAATGATATCTTTATCAAAAATATAGGAATGTGGAATATATTCTTTCATTAGATCACTATCTAGAGTTTCGAAAGATAGATTGGTAGGTGATAAGATTTTGAAATCATCCATAAAGGTTTGTAATTCAGTTTTAAAGGTGAGAGTCATATAAATATTTTGCTGAAGGTAATTTTTAATAAGGTCTTTGTAAAGATTTGAAGCATAGTCAAGATACCTCCAGAGCTCATGCATTTGAATCTCACTCAAAAGTCTTTTAGCTAATTCTAGAACTTATTCTAAAGGAAGAATTTTATCTTCAACTTAAATATTTATTTGAAATGATTTTATAATTATCTCAGGTATTATAAGTGAAAAAAATCACACAGGGTTGAAGCATTCATTTTTAAAACTTTTTTAAATAAAATAGCAGCAAAAGTAAATATTAATCTAAAATTAATACTATGCATGCATTGATCATATCAAATAAACCCTACTCAGGATGTAAACATGCTAATATGTGATAGAAAAAAAAATGCATTTGATCAGCAAATCGAATCTGCTGATCGATACAAGTTCAAAACTCGATATCTTTTCATGGATAGCTGATCTCCATGATCTGAATTTACTAAAAGAAGCTATGGTATTATGTTATAGTTGTACACTCATCTAGTCTGTACGGATGGTCCATATGGAGCTCTTGGTCCCGACCAGCTCCATCAGAGTGCAGGCTCCTTGCCAGGGCCTTTGATGACTGATCTTGATCGATCCTATCGATCATATACTTTCTAATTTTTTGGATACTCTAAAAAATTAGAATAAAAATATTGGAGGATGATGAAAAGGTGTTTCAAATTTAGTGGTGATCCGATGCTCACAACACTCGATCTCTCCACTCGAACCCAGATTTCCAAAACTAGGGTTTCACTCACCCCTAAAACCCTAACACACCAAAAATCCTATCACGCCCTCTCTATATGGAGTCTGTCAATGAAACAAGTTTTTTTTGAAAAGATGACTTTAGATCTATAAACCTTATTTAGATCATATCTAAAAATTAGGTAGCCTTAGAGGTAAAAGTCAGAAGAGAAGAGAGGCATGAGGGAAAAGTAAAGTGTTGTAGGACCCTGCTCACCTTCACTCCAAGATTGTTTTCACCTAAAAATAATGCCCAATCACTCTTAAATTTCTACCACATAATGGTAACGCCTTCTTATACATGTACAAAAATTCTCATAATTTATTGACATGAATACCAAGAGAAAAATACATGGAGAAAGATAAAGGTCGAGTGGTTGGGAGGTTTTAACCACTCACTTGACCTCAAAAATCAAATGAGCCTCTTATCTTTATCCAATACCTCCTCCCATGTGTTTAACACATAGAAGAACTCTCCTTCTATGTGCACACATTTTTATTTCTCTAAAAATATTTGACAAACAAAAGGGAGGACGTGGAAAGTAGATAAGGTTGGATTGGTTCCAACCTCCAACAAACTGAGTTGAATTCAAAACTCAACTTACTTTGAACCGGTCCAACCCTTGGTCCAGGTCAAAAGCAGATAAGAGAGGGGGTGCAAAAACCTTCTAGGTGAGACAAAAGTTACATACAAAATATTTTGGGCATGGAACAAGTGTGGAAAAGTCAAAAATAATGGGAGCATGGGAGAGTTTGAATTCAAACTTCATTTGATTTGGTCCTAATTGGTTTAAACCAAACCAAATAATCCAGACCCAATTAGACCAGGTTAAACCCAATAAAATTCTAATCAAATTAGAAATTAATTAGGTCTAGGTCCTGATCAAATTAGGGTCAAAACATCCATAGCAATTAGGTCATCTCATGACCTGATCGGATCAAATCCAATTGAATCAATTCAATCAGACTTGATCGAATCCTCATCACTCAATCAAATTAAGCTAATTAGCAATTGAATTGCTAATTAATCCTCTAAAAATATCTGAGTCCAAATTGGTTGAGTTACCGGACAATAGAGTCCCATTAACATGAAACTCCTGAAGAGTCCCAATCTAGTGGAATTCTTAAACCCAATGTTCCAAATGAATGGAACTCACGATCTTAGAGTCCTAGACTAGTGGGACTCCTGATCAGAGAGCCCTAGATGAATAGGACTCGGAGTTTCAGTCTAGTGGAAGTCTTGGTCATATAGTCCCAATCCAGTAGGACTCTTGACCATAGTATCCAAGGTCATCAAGGCTAATGATCAACCATAAGATCAGGTAGAAATTTCTTATGTGTATGACCCCATAGTTTCGAATCCTAAGCCAGTAGCATAGAAACTAATTTTCTATACCAATCAATGTGACCATCTAGCAATGGTACCTGACATTCGGATAGGTTGAAAAGTCGTAATGCAATAATGACGAACCTATGGAATATGATTACCGTATAATTCATCCCCTTGATCATGATGCTCAAAAGGATGATCTAGGGTTTACTGTCAATTCTATAATTCATCCATATTGTATTTCAAAATTTAGCATCCATCATATGGACTACCCCGACTGAGGATTTGCTAAATTGAAATACAGCGATGCACTTATTTCAACACTTGGAGGGATCAATCCCATCTTGACTCACACACCGATAACCCAAGGACTTGACTGCACCCAGTAGCCTTCCATCACTAAATTAAAAATTCAGATTATCCGGTACCTAAGTATAGTGAGTTACTTACAAGTCACCATGATGGTCTCAGGTCTAAGGGACACTTATACCCATATTCTTTGGGGCTAATCTTGATAGAAGAAAAGCTCCAAAGATGGTCACGTTCAATGCACATGTACCCATTCATCTCACTTGCATGCCATGCCAATGTCTCAACACTCCTTGGCTATGAGGACAACCAACCTATATGGCACACAATGATCTATACTTGATAAACATTGTCATCCCAAATAACAATGTATCTTTTGGTCGTGAATAATTTATGGACTAAATGACAAATCCTTCTTTGTCAAATCTAGATAGTCTTAAGGACTTCATCACAATACAAAAGTTTATTAAAAGACAATAAAATTTATATTAAAAAATATCAAAATAACTTTTATTATTTAATAATTCATATACAAGTACAATAAGTAGCACAACCGTCAACAAGCTGATGATTGGCTTTGGGATATATTCCCAACAATCTCCCACTTGGATTAAAGTCAATCGGTGCAGTATCTAATACCTATCTTCGACTTGAAGTCATTGAACTCCTTCACTGCAGTAGCTTTAGTGAATGGGTCGGTCAGGTTCTCCTTTTCATCGATCTTCTGAAGGTCAACATCACCTCGATCCATAATTTCTTAGACAAGGTGGAAGCAGCACAGAATATGCATCATCCACTGGTGTGCCATAGGTTCCTTCACCTGAGCAATGGCTCTAGAGCTATCACAATAGAGCAGAACTGGACCATCAAGAGGGGATACTACTCCAGGCTCGAAGATGAATTTTCTTAGCCACACCGCTTCTTTGGCATCATCTAATGTAGCGACATACTCTACCTCATAAACTGAATCGACCATAGTGTGCTGCTTGGAACTCTTCCAACAGATGGCTCCACTATTAAGGATGAATATATATCCCAACACACTCTTGCTATCATCATGATCAGATTGGAAACTAGAGTCTATGAACCCCACCAGTTTCAAGTCCAATTCATCATATACAAGGCACTAGTCCTTAGTATTTCTTAAATACTTTACGATGGTTTTAACAACCTTCCAGTGGTTCTACCCTAGATCAGATTGGTATCTACTCACTATCCCTTGTGAGTATGCCATATCTGATCGTGTACATGTCATGGCGTACATGATAGAATACACTATCGAAGCATATGGTATTCTACTCACACGCTCTCTTTCTAGAGGTGTTGTCGAACAATCTCTTTTTGAAAGAAAAATTTCATGGCCTATCGGTAGATAGCCTTTCTTGGAATTCTCCATGCCGAACTATTTCAGCATAGTGTCAATGTATGTAGACTGGGATAATCCAAGCAATGTTTTAGATCTATCTCTATAGATCTTCATCCCTAGGATGTAGGAAGCTTCTTCTAGATCTTTCATGGAGAACTGTGATGATAGTCAAATCTTTATTTTTTGCAATGCAGGGACATCATTTCCAATTAGGAGAATGTCATCAACATACAACACTAGGAATACTATTGTTGAACCATTAGCCCACTTGTATATGCAGGGCTTCTCTTTGTTCTTAACAAATCCATACATTTTGATTATTCTATCAAATCGTATGTTCCAGCTCCAAGATGCCTGCTTAAGTCCATAAATAGACCTTTGAAGCTTACACACCTTAGACTCATCTATGGATGTGAATTCTTTAGGCTATATCATATACATCTCTTCATCCAGCTCTCCATTTAGGAAAGTCATTTTCACATCCATCTGCCAGATTTCATAGTCGAGATGGGCAGCAATGGCAAGCATAATCCGAATGGATTTGAGCATTGCCACAGAAGAGAATGTCTCATCATAGTCAATACCATAATGTTAATGATATTCCTTGACAACCAGATGGGATTTATAGATCTCCACCTTTCCGTCTGCGCCCCTTTTCCTTTTGAAGACCCACTTACATCCTATGGGTTTTATTCTTTTGGGTGGGTCAACCAATGTCCATACATCATTGACCTTCATGAATTCCATTTTGGATTTCATGGCCTCAAGCCATTTCTCAGAGTCGGATCTCTACATTGCATCTACATAGGTGATTGGATCCTGATCATTCTCATCGAGTTTGATAGGATCCCCGTCCCAGACCAGAAAACCATAATATCTATCTGGTTGACGTGATACTCTACCAGATTGCCTTAAAGGTGCATCTACAATGGATATTAGGTCTAATCTAATCCGATCTAGTTTAGGTTTAACAACTTATGTCTGTTCTTCCACCTGTCGTACTTCATCATGTTCAATCTTAGAAGCATTAGTTCCTTCCCCAAGGAACTCCTTTTCTAAAAGGACTGCCTTAAGGCTGACAAACACTTTTTGCTCATTAGCAAGGTAGAAATAGTATCCTTTGATTTTTTTTGGGTAACCTATAAAACTATACTTATCAGACCTAGGTCCAAGCTTGTCTATCATTAAATGTTTGACATAAGCCAAACACCCCCAAACCCTAAGGTGTGAAAGCATTGGCTTACGCCATGTCCATATCTTATATGGTGTTTTATTAATAGATTTACTCGAAATCCTATTTAGAATGTCACAAGCTGACTTGAGTGCATATCCCCATAGGAAGATTGACAAACCAGCAAACCCCATCATGGATCGAACCATGTCCAACAGGATCCGATTTCTTCTTTCTGACACACCATTATGTTGTAGTATTCCAGGAGGGGTCCATTGGGAGAGAATCCCATTCTCCCCAAGATATGTCAGAAACTCATCAAAAAGGTACTCACCTCCTTAGTCCGATCGAAGAGTTTTAATACTCTTTCCAGTTTACTTTTCTACCTTATTTCGAAATAGTTTGAACATTTCAAATGACTCCGACTTATGCTTCATTAAATAGACATACCCATACCTCAATAGATTGTCTGTGAAGGTTATGAAGTAGAAATATCCACCTCTAGCACTTGAGCTCATAGGTCTACATACATTCGAATGTACTAGACTCAGAAGTTCAGTGGCTCGTTCATCTTTTTCAGTAAATGGTGACTTGGTCATCTTACTAAGAAAACAGGACTCATACGTCGAAGTAATTCACAATCACTAATCTGAAGAATTCCTTCTTGAGCTAACCTGTTAATTCTATTCTTGCTAATATAACCTAGCCTACAGTGCCAAAGGTAGACATCAGACACATCACTAATTCTAGGGCATTTACTAGGGGATTGAACCACGTTAACAGGCATAGAAAGTAAATAAATTTTGTTATTTAATTATCCAATCAAAATTATAACACCATTCAAAATGATATTATAAATTTTTTTTATTGATATTTCAAAACCATTCATGGCCAAAAGGCCTACAGAAATGACATTCAATAAGAAAGTTGGATAATAATGATATTCATTAAGAATAACTTTATTTAAACTGATTACAAAGTTCATGATTCCTAAAACTAGAATTGAAACTTGTCTTCCATCTCCAACATTCAAGAACCTCTCATCTTGATCAAATATCCTACTAACCTATAAGTTCTGCATAGAATTACAAATATGATAAGGGCTTCCAGTATCTAATACCCAGGCAGTAGAATCAAATAATAAAAAATTATAATGTGTTATCATAAAATAACCTTGTCCAGCAACCACTTGTTTCTTCCTCGGCTTGTTCGGGTCCATGGAGGCAATGTAAAGAGGACAGTTCCTCTTTTAGTGCCCCTGCTTCTTGCAGAAGAAACACTCTACCTGGCTCTGGTCAAGCTTGCACATCTTTGTCCAACCCTATGCAGTCGTCCTGGTGTTTGGCTACCCTTTCTTGTTCTTCTTCTTCTTGTTCTTCTTTCCTTTCTTAAAGAGTCGACAATCAGAAGAAGACTCTCCCACTATATTGACCATCTCCTTTGGAGTTGGTGATCCTTCTCAAAGTTCTGCAGCAACCCCAATAATCCATGGTAGTTGACTGTAGGCTTTGTCATTCTGAAATGAGTTAGAAAGGGGAGGAAGAACTTGGGCAAGGAATTAAGGATCACATCCTTATCGAGCTACTTGTGCAGGAGAAAGCCAAGCTTGCTAAGGCACTCAATCATCTCGGTCATGTACAATACATGATTGAAGACTGAGGCCCGATCCCTCGATCGAGCATTGAAAATGACACAACTTGTTTTGTGCCTTTCAACGTTGTCCGACATGCCAAAGGAGTCATTCAACATTTCAAGCATCTCCTACGGTTGGACATTTTCAAGCTTGTGACTGAACTCATCGTTCATTACTGCCAGCATTATACAATGAATGGTGGTACGGTCATTGAACCACATCTGATAAGTATCTCGGATCTCTCCTCTATCATTCGAAGCTGGCTCTTCGGGTGCAGGATCCATTACGACATAAAGGATCCGCTCATGCTCTAGGATGATTTTTAACTTACGATTCTAACTATTATAGTTGGGTCCCAATAATTTATCATTATCTAATAATGACTAGAGTGACAGGTTAGTGGCCATTTATGTACAATAAGAGAAACCAAACCTAATTAGTATATGAATTAATTATCCTAAATACTTGGACTTTAGTATAAAGGTTCTTCCACTATTTTATACGAATTGGTAGCCTCTACCTCTAATTCGAGAAATTACTTTAATTTCTTAGTGGGTAATAGAATCCACATAGACTACATACGAGTCCAACTTTGGTTGGTCAACCCATGTATACCTATGGGTAGGTTCAAAATCAATTGTTTTTCTAAACAATTTCTAGTAGTATCAATTTTGCCCTAGAGACCTGATCAGTAGACTTTGGCCTCCACTAAAAAAGTTCGATTAGGTCCAACCATTAACATGACCACATTTTGTTTAATCTAACCAATAAATAATCAAGCCTGATGTTGGTTGGCCAACCTTACCACCATCAGAAAGACTTAACCAAATCATCATTTTATAAATGATAATTTCATTAGTCAATAAGCACCAGGCCTTTAGGCCTCCAGTGATTATCAAATTAATGAACCTATTATCACTCAACTTAATGGAAGACTATGATTTAGTTATCTATATAACTATTTTACTTTTAAGAACCTAATAATTTTAGAGGATTTAGTTAACATATTTAAGAAAAGCGAGCAAATTTCAATCCTCCCTCTGACCTCACCAAGTCAGATAAAAAAGATCTAATCCAAGCTGGCATTAGGAGCACCTAAATCAGTCAGACTGATTTACCTAATTAACATGGGTGAGCCTGAATCACCAAGCAATCTAATTAAAATCTAACTAATCAGGATGGCTAGGTAAGTGAGATCAGTGGAAGGGATATGCCATTAACTCATCAAAGATCGAATCAATGCGAGTAGCTCCCAATTAAAAACCACTAGTAAAACTGCCAAACTTAACTTAGACACCATCCGATTTATTAATTTTAATTTGACCAACCTAGTAATTTCGGGTTCGACCGCATAGTAATGAATCAAGTCCATTTGGTCCTCATTAAAGGCATGGACTTGACCAACTACATCTATTGTAATTGAGTCTATAGAGTCCTTGACCTAATCTAAATTAACATTTAATTAGATTAGATCAATTACTCTAATTTAGTCTACTCTTTAACTAACTTTAGGTCTAACCTAATTTATGTAAGCGCACCAACTGGCATCACCTCTCCCTGATACCAATTGATGATCCATGATATCGCTTGAATGCCAATCATCCTTGGCATCACAAGCCCTGATACCATGTTGTGGAAGCCCCTGATCTTTAGCATGGATCTGAAGGAATCTGCGACGTTCTCTATGGGCAGCAAACCATCAATCCTCCGCCTGAATTTATGATGGGGCACCACCCTCTTTGGGCTTGAGGAAGATGCCCCCCTTCTTTAGGGCTTCTTCAAGAACCCTAGGGTGGCAATTCTAGAGAGAAGAGAAGAAGAGAGTTGAGGGAGAAAAGATCTATATTCCACAGCATAATAAAATCCTAATACAATCTTTGTATTTATACATAGCCATTAGGCCCGACCAAAAAACTTCCTGACTAACCCAATACATGAAAGCACCCACTGAGCCCACGTACACCCATGTCTCCCATGCTCTCATCCTTTGGATCTAATCTCAACCCATACATGAATTAGCTCCCTTAAGATCTCTCAAACCAGGCCTTATGACTCCTAGGATCAATCCAGACCCTAGCCCAAAATAGACCCTCGTGTAACTCTGCCTGCGAATTGAGCCGGCTAAGTTCCACTTGGTTGACTCAATCTAAAACTTAGCTAGCCCAGTCCTGTGCCATGCCAGTAGTCCCGAACGCATAGCTCTTTATTTTGTCTGTGCACTGAGACTTAGCCGATCCAATTATGGACTAAGCTGACTAACCTACAAAAAATCTTCTTTCTGTAGTCTTGATTCTCCAATTTTAGTTTTTTGCTCCATCTTGAATCCCAGGTCTACGAAGCACCAACCAAGCCCCTTGAGGCACTCAATACCCAAACCTCAAGCCCATGGAGAGCTACATGCCGCCTCCACCCTAGGACAACTCCTATCCTAGCCGTAGGACCATACCTATCCTAGCCTCCTTGGAGTCCTCACCCTAGCTCCGCTCGTGGCCTCCCAAGGATTGGGAGCACCACACCACCTCTAATCTCCACCTTGGTGTACCCAAGCCTTGGCACACCTGGCAACGTCTTCCTATACGATCCTGCTATCTCTAGATGTCCTGATAGCCCCTCATGCTCATCTTGCCACTGCCATTCTTCTTCAACTACTGAGCTCCCCTTAAGGCCTTCGGAATGACAGCCTCTACCGCTAAAGTTCTTGGCTTGTTTCTCTGAACCACCTTTGGAGTTGAAGGTATCTCTCTTCTTGACAGCTGCATCATTTATTCTAAACTTTCTTGGAGATCATGCAACGTTCCTTTATCAGCACTTGCCGCATATCCTGATGCCCTCCTGACACTGTCCCCTCAGAGCCACGCCTAACTCCCCATACAATCCTCTTCATCTAGATCTGTATAGCCTCAACACTGGTGCTAGAATTTTGGTCCTCCCTCTACACCCCCTGCTCTGAACCCATGTCATAGCTTCCTCCACCCATGAAGCCACCTCTTCTGGTGCTCCACCTGAAACTGAAGTCCCCCTAATGCCATAGAAGTCGGCTCTATCTTTAGGTCCCCCAAGGCCAACCATCCAACATTGCACTATTGGGCCTATCGCAGTACCTCGAACGCCATCGCTGCCCCTTCGAATCCTTCGCACTTTACGGCCCTCTTCAAAGCTGTCTCGGATACCTCTGCAACCCGCGAGCACCTTCGAAACCTAAGAGCTCATCCAACTCTTCTGAATCTAGCGACTGAACCCTAGAAAATTTCACCTTAGTCTACACCAACCATCGTATCAGTTGTGCCCAGAGAACCATCCTCCACCTGAACCATGACTCTTCCTGTTGCCCCTATAGAAGAAACCTGATCTATGATACTTTCGATTGCTAGAGACCTCCCAATGCTTTCTGAGACCTCCTGGCTCTCCCTGAGACCTACACTCGATCTCCTTGAAATACCACTAACACTCTCTACTGAGATACACTCCTCGACTGCTGGACCATCGAACCTCTCTTAGTCTCATGCCACCATGAAAATGCTACTGCAGCACTCTAGCGCTTCCTAGCCTTGTCTCTATGCCACTCTACAATTGCCCAGCCCTGACCTGCTGGACCTCCATGGATCATCCATCTCCATCATTCCCAAGGCTTCGAAAATCCATGCTCTGGTTGAATCGGTGAACACATCTCTGACTACTTCCTTGCCTTCCAAACACTGAAGAATGTATAGTCACTTTTTCAGCCTTCCTTCAACCATTGCCCCTTGGGAAACCTCTCTTCAATAGCCGTACAGTGCCCATCTTCCTAGAGAATTCTGATGCTTTTTGCTGAGATACCTTCCTCGACTGCTGCATCACTGAGCCTCTCTCAACCCTGCATCTCCACAAAAGCACTACTACAGCACTACAACACTTTTTGCTTATCACATAACCATCATACATCTTGACCTTTCCACCAAGATTGATCAGTAAATCATGCACCAAATCCTCCCACCCCAAAACAAATTCCTTCTCGTTAATCCTCTCAACCTCCACCTTCAACTCAATGCTCCCATTTGGCCAAACCACAGTAATAACAAAGATAAATTTGAGACAAACCATGAAATCCTTGTGCAAATTTTTCATTTCATCTTGTACGACTTCTCCTTTCCTTTCATGCACCATCAAGCTCTGATACCAGATGTAAGCACACCAACTAGCATCACCTCTTCCTGATATCAATTGATGTTCCATGATATCACTCAAACACCAATCATCCTTGGCATCACAAGCTCCGATATTGATAAACATTATAAATTTATTAATAAAAGTATTAATTTATATTAATTTTTAAGAATTAATAATTAATTTATATATAATTTTTAAAAAATTCATATTTTTATTAATTAAAAAATTAATTAAAAAATAATAAAAAATAATAAAAATTAAAAAATAAAATTTTATCATTAATAGAAAGAGCTTATTTTTCTGATCACAACAAAATAAATTTCAAGTAAAATAGAGCTAAAATGAAAAAGATATGAATTTTTAAAAAATAAAAATTAAATAAAAAAGAAAATGGCTCAGCCGGCTCCGCAAGCCGAGCCACCAAGCCAAGCCGAGCCATCAAAGCCGACTCAGCCATTGAAGCCATCAGCCAGTCCACGATCTAGGCATGGACCGCCAGCTCAGCAAATTTCGGCGAATCAGAGATTGCCACATGGTGGACCTAGACCCCTTAAGGGTCTACAGAAATTTATCGCGGCTCACAAGGGTAATTTAGTCTTTTCGTCCGACAACAGTGGCGCTGATTGGTTGCGGTGTGCGGTACGGCCGGTCCATGCGGTCCATGGGAACAGTTATTGCGCGATCGGACTAATGTGGTTGTTTGCGGTCAGGATCGGACGGCTGTGGTTGCTTTCGAATTTTATTCAGATACAAACATCACGCGGATCACCATCGGACGGCAGCGCTCGATCCAGGCGATGATCCGATGGTCCAGAACGCTGCCGGCGGTGATCAAGACTCCCGAAGCATGATTTGCGGCCAGATTTTCTCGATCAAGCGCGATCCAACGGCCAGAATTTAATCCGACCCGATCTGAGCTTATCTGCATCCGATTTTGATGATTTTTGGACCGTTGGATTCCTGTTGAACGGCTGGATTTTATCAGATTTAGCAGAGTCATATCAGAGCTATTTTGATTCAAATTTTATCCGAATTTCTTTGTATTTTTACGATTACAAAGGCTATTAGTCCCATATTGCCTTTAGAAAAAATATCCAGCCCTCCTAGCTCTATAAAAAGGACCCCAGGCCATCAAAAATTGATATCTCCGATCAAGGTGAAGCTTTGGTACAGGGCGAAGCCAGGCTATGGGTTAAAGGCTGCTTCGAAGCAACGGGTGCCGAGAAGAAGAGTCAAGCTTCTACACCATCTTTCTGCCAATGCCGATCCAAGATCAGAGATCAGGCTATTTTATTCTTTTTAAATTTTATGTATTTAAATTCTAAAATTTTAATTAATAAAAATTTTTTTTTTACATTTTAATTTCTTGCATTTAATTTTTATTATAATTTAATTTTCATACTTTAATTATTATTTTTTGCAAGTAGATGCTAAGATCTAATTAGTAGATCTTAGTACCAAGTTTAAATCTCTGCATCTTTTAATTTTCGCTTTTTATTTTCCGACTTCACTTTTGATCTTGAAATTCTTCTTTTTTATCTTTTTCTTTTATAAAATCAAAGATTTCAAATCTAAAAATACTACCTTCCCTGTGGATTCGACCCGACTCACTACTATTTACGTATTTTCAATAATTTTAAGAAGTCGGATTAAACTGATAAACACGATGTCTTAACGACAACATCGCGTCCCTATCAAGTTTTTGGCACCGTTGCCGGGGAAGGCTTTTTATTTTTGATTTTGATTTCTTTGATTTATTTTAAAAATAATTTCGGCAACCCTATCAAGTTTTTGGCGCCGTTACCGAGGAAGGCACGGATATTAAATTTTTGATCTCTTTGATTTTTCTATAAATAAATTATAAATAAAATTTTTATTTTCTTGCTAATTTTTTTTATTATTTTGTAGGAAAAGAAAAAAAAAGAACAAAAAGAATCAGAAGTTTTGCCTGGTGAGATCAATCCTAACCCTAGTTCTCTTTTCTTTTTATTTTATTTATTTATTTATTTTATTTTTTAAATTAATTTTAAAAAATATTTATTTAACCTAATTAAAAACCTCATGATAAGATTAGAAATCCTAACTGTTTAGAGCATGCATCATATTAGTTTTATTTTTATTTTTATTTTTATTTTTATTTTTATTTTTTTTTTTTTTGGTGATTGCTGGAGGTAAGGTAAGCCTTTCAGAATTCAATTAGTTGCATGCATCTAGTTTAAATTGCATAAAATCCTTTGATTGAATTTTTTTTCTTCGTGCATATTCATATTAAATCAAATTAAGGGCACAACCCAATTAAACAAGATAAGGTGGGGATTTGATCACCCTTCCTTAGCCCACAAACAACCAACCAACATCCTGCATTGACCTAAGCCTTTAATTTTAAAATCAATTAGACATCAACCCTAGGAACTCGAGCTCAATAGGATAAGGAATCCAAAGAGTTGAACCGGGTTAGGATAAGTCAATTTGACTGGTGTCTAGGAAAGTGGTTCAGGGACGATTGGGCCCGAAGGAAGGTGGTTTCTAATTGGTTCCGTTCGCTTACCTGGCCAAGCACAATTGGTGTCTAAGGCAAGCAACGGGGGGACTCCCACCAACCTTACACTTACCTGGCTAGTTGATTGGCTAATCCTACACTTAGAGGGCTTGAAGGTGACCTTGGCAGTTAGGAGCTGTCTAGATCTAGGATAACCCTTAGTTAGGATTGATTGACCAACTTGATTGCTAACCAACATCAAATCTAATTAAACCGAATTCTTCTCTTTCTTCTTAATTCTAGGACTCCTTAGTACCTCTTCTTTAGAACTCTTTTTTCTTTCTTCTCCTTTCTCCTCTAAAAATAAAATAAAATAAAATAAAAATTAAACTAACTAAAACTTAATAATTAAATTAAATTAAATTAAATTAAAATTAACAAATAAAAATAATTAAAAAAAATTAATTTTTAATATAATAAAATAATAATAATAATAAATAAAAAAAATATTCTAAAAATTTAAACCATACATTAGGGTTACACCATGCATGGTAGGAAATCGCTTTTTCTGATTTAGTTGAACTTAATTGAATGGTTGATTCACATTAAACATAATAATCAAATGGCTAATATAAATCTAATAGTCCAAAAATTAGATAAAGTTGACCTTCTTGATCAGAAAATAGATCAACTCCTAACCCTAGGTCAACAATCTTCTAATTATCAAGAGAGTTATTCAATCTGTGCTAGTCCAATCCATCATATAAGTGAATATCCTATGACTGCACAGTTTTCATATTTTATCCAAGAACAAGTTCAAGCTACTCAAGGATACTCCAAATTGATTAATGACCCATTTTCAAATTCATATAATTCAGATTGGAGTAACTTTAATTTTTCTTGGACATCCCAACAGACTCAGGCTCAGACCCAAATTTCACTTGAGCAAAATTATCAAAATTATGCCTATAATAATGGTCAGCCTAGTCAGTTTAACCAGCCATCATATTATAATCAACCTTCATACCCACCTCCTCAACAGACCAATCTAGCTGATGATAGATTTAACCAACTTCAACAATTAATTCTAACTCAACAGCAATCTATCGCCAGACTAGAAGCTCAAATAGGACAATTAGTTGAGTCTAACATGAGGAGAGAACTAGATCAACTACCGAACCTACCAATTTCAAACAACCCACCTGATGACTACCAACCACCTGGATTAAATTATCAATCTAATGTTTCATCTAAGAATCTCCAATTTGAGAATACCAAAGTAATTTCTGAACTTAAAAGCTATAGGATTCTTATGGACCCATACCAAGACCAGGTGAGAGAGGCTAGTACTGATGCTAGCCAAAATAAAAATTCAGAGGAACTGGTTAGTACTGAAACTAACCACATAGAAGAACCCAAGTCAGGAATTAGTACTGATGCTAGTTCCAGTTTAAATGAGATAGAAATAAGGGAAAAGAGAATAGATGATTTACCCGAGACTTATAAACCTAATGTCCTATTCCCTTCAACCCTAGAAGCTGGTTCTTCTTATAAAAATCAAAAGGCATGTAATGAAATATCAATGGAGTTGTTTAAGCAGGATCACATTAATTTACCTTCAGAATTAAAACCGCCTTTAGTCACCATTCCAGCACCCATTGAATCAAACTTAACTCCTAAAACTCCATTCATGAGCATTTTAGAAGAACAAATAGGAGTAATTCTTAATAAACATGGGTCTGAGAATGGAATTATAAAATATATCCCAAAAATTAACAAGTGAATATATCAATAATGGGATTAAAAATCAACATCAACTTTCTGAGATTGGCAATCCAAAACCATTGGAATTTGTCAATCCAATATTCGACACAGGATAGTGAGCTACATTGTGTCTGGCTGAAGACGGTAAACTTAGCGCTTGTTGGGAGGCAACCCAATATTTAGTTTTTATCTAATTTATTTTTAGTTTATTTTTTTAGGATAATTTGAATAAGTTGGAGGGAGAGCTCAAATTTTCAAAGGCATGTGCTGGACCAAAAATATATATATATATATATATATATATATATATATATACTGAGTTAGGTGTATTCTTCCATGTTTTTTTTATTACATCCTTTATTTTTTTCTTCTTCTCCATTGAGGACAATGTCGATTAAGTTGGGGGGAGAGAAAAATAAAAATTTTAAAATTTTAAGTCCTCGAAAAAGTTAGTATTTAGTATTTAGATACTTGATTATGCTTAAGAATCGAATAAAACTAAGCATTTTTAAAAGAAAATTGATACACAGATCAGAGAATCTGTGAGATATTAAGGAATCAAGTATTAAGAAAATTCAATAAAGAGTTAAGTCCAGAACATAAAATTTTTTTTTTCTTGGAGCATTTCTAATTATTTCTACTAGCATCAAAGAAAAGTCTACTTTTTATAGGCTTGTGTAGGGTAACTATACATTTCTTCATATAAAAATTTATTTTAATAAAATAGTTTCCAAGTACTTCTCACTGAGTAACCGGGCCTCTTTGCCTAAGCAAGCATTGAGTTTCGCGTCAAAAGGTGGGAAGGGACAAAGAAGCTCGTTGTAAAGCTAGTCTTAACTCGTAGCCTATTTGATTCGAGCTAGTAAGCCCGAGGGGTATTCTATACCTAGTGCCCTAAAGCCAACTGGTTTGGGAGTCATTGGCCCAAGACTCGCTACATGGATCAAATAGAAAGCTTAAGGAGTTAAGACACTCAATAGTGGTACAACATTAAAAAAAAAAAAAAAAAAAAAAAAAAAAAAAAAGAAACATTGGTTTCCCACCGAGTAACCGGGTCCCGTTGCCTAAGTAAGCAATGATATTCACGTCAAAAAGTGGGCAATGTGAAAATAAAAATTAATAAATGAAGGATGGAAGTAGCAATACACCTGCCTATATGAAAGTTTAGACAAATCAGAGATAAAAGTGGAATAATTTAGAAAAAGTTCTGAAAAATTTAATGTTCTTTACTTAATTTTTCTATTGATAAGTATTAATACCCCAATGATATATCTCATTTAAGCTCTACTGAATATCAATGGCCATTTTAAAAATTGCTTAGATAAAATTCGAAACTCTAAAGTTAAAAGGTATTTAAAACTAAATTCTTTCTTTACTCGAGGACGAGCAAAGCTTAAGTTGGGGGGTGTGATAAATATTATAAATTTATTAATAAAAGTATTAATTTATTAATTAATTTATATTAATTTTTAAGAATTAATAATCAATTTATATATAATTTTTAAAAAATTCATATTTTTATTAATTAAAAAATTAATTAAAAAATAATAAAAAATAATAAAAATTAAAAAATAAAATTTTATCATCAATAGAAAGAGCTCATTTTTTTGATCACAACGAAATAAATTTCAAGTAAAACAGAGCTAAAATGAAAAAGATATGAATTTTTAAAAAATATAAATTAAATAAAAATTAAATAAAAAAGAAAATGGCTCAGCCGACTCCGCAAGCCGAGCCACCAAGCCAAGCCGAGCCATCAAAGCTGACTCAACCGTTGAAGCCATCAGCCGGTCCACGATCTAGGCGTGGACCGCCAGCTCAGCAAATTTCGGCGAATCAGATTGCCACATGGTGGACCTAGACCCCTTAAGGGTCTACAGAAATTTATCGCAGCTCACAAGGGTAATTTAGTCTTTTCGTCTGACAACAGCGGCGCTGATTGGTTGCGGTGTGCGGTGCGGCCGGTCCACGCGGTCCATGGGAACAGTTATTGTGCGATCGGACGGATGTGGTTGTTTGCGGTCAGGATCGGACGGCTGTGGTTGCTTCCAAATTTTATTCAGATATAAACATCACGCGGATCACCATCGGATGGCAGCACTCGATCCAGGCGATGATCCGATGGTCCAGAATGCTGCCGGTGGTGATCAAGACTCCCGAAGCATGATTTGCAGCCAGATTTTCTCGATCAAGCGCGATCCAACGGCCAGAATTTAATCCGACCCGATCTGAGCTTATCTGCATCCGATTTTGATGATTTTTGGACCGTTGGATTCCTGTTGAATGGTTGGATTTTATCAGATTTAGCAGAGTCATATCAGAGCTATTTTGATTCAAATTTTATCTAAATTTTTTTATATTTTTATGATTATAAAGGCATTAGTCCCATATTGCCTTTAGAAAAAATATCCAGCCCTCCTAGCTCTATAAAAAGGACCCCAGGCCATCAAAAATTGATATCTCCGATCAAGGTGAAGCTTTGGTACAGGGCGAAGCTAGGCTATGGGTTAAAGGCTGCTTCGAAGCAACGGGTGCCGAGAAGAAGAGCCGAGCTTCTACACCATCTTTCTGCCAATGCCGATCCAAGATCAGAGATCAGGCTATTTTATTCTTTTTAAATTTTATGTATTTAAATTCTAAAATTTTAATTAATAAAAATTTTATTTTTACATTTTAATTTCTTGCATTTAATTTTTATTATAATTTAATTTTCGTACTTTAATTATTATTTTTTGCAAGTAGATGCTAAGATCTAATTAGTAGATCTTAGTACCAAGTTTAAATCTCTACATCTTTTAATTTTTGCTTTTTATTTTCCGACTTCACTTTTGATCTTGAAATTCTTCTTTTTTTATCTTTTTATTTTATAAAATCAAAGATTTCAAATCTAAAAACACTACCTTCCCTGTGGATTCGACCCGACTCACTACTATTTACGTATTTTCAATAATTTTAAGAAGTCGGATTAAACTGATAAACACGATGTCTTAATGACAACATCGCGTCCCTATCAGATATCGTATTGCAGAAGTTCCTGATCTTTAGTGCAAACCTGAAGGAACCTGTGATATTCTCTATGGGTAGCAAACCACTGATCCTCCACCTAGATCTATGATGGGGTGCCTCCCTTCTTAGGCTTGAGGGAGACGCCCCCTTCTCTAGGGCTTCTTCAAGAACCCTAGGGCGGCAATTCTAGAGAGAAGAGAAGAAGAGAGTTGAGGGAGAAAAGGTTCGTATTTCATAGCGTAATGAAATCCTAATGCAACCTATGTATTTATACATAGCCATTAGGCCCGACCAAAAAACTCTCTGGCTAACCCAATACATGAAAGCACTCACCAAGCCCATGTACACCCATGTCTTCCATGCTCTTATCCCCTAGATCTAATCCCAATCCATACATGAATTAGCATCCTTATGACCTCTTAAACTAGGCCTTAAGACCCCTAGGATCAACCCAGACCCTAGCCTAAAATAGACCCTCGCATAACTCTGCCCACGCACTGAGTCGGCTCAGTCTTAGCACTAAGCCAACTAAGTTTCGTTGGGTCAGCTCAGTCTAAAACTGAGCCAGCCCAGTCCCATGCCATGCCAGCAGTCCTGAATGTGCAGCTCTCTATTTTGCCTGTGCACTAAGACTTAGCCGATCCAGTTTTGAACTGAGTTGGCTAACCAACAGAAAATTTTCTTTCTGCAGTCTTGATTCTCCGACTTTGGTTTCTTGCTCCAACTTGAATCTCAGGTCTTCGAAGCACGAACCAAGCCCCTTAAGGCCCTCAATACCTGAACCTCAAGCCTATGGAGAGCTACATACCGCCTCCATTCTAGGACAACTCCTATCCTAGCCCTAGGACCACACCTATCCCAGCCTCCCCAGAGCCCTCACCCAAGCTCCGTCTGTGGCCTTCCAAGGCTTGGAAGTACCACACCACCTATAATTTATGGAACTAATTCAACTAACCCAATAATTCATATTCTTTGATTACTGACTTAGAGTCTTAGTTTATAATTCTAGACACTAAATCATTATACTTAATATTTAATTAAGTTTATGGGTTGTGGGTTAGGTTTTGACATTTCAAAAAATATTTTTTAAATTTTTGAAAGGTTCTTTACAACTTAGTATTATTCACCAATTAAGTCGACTCACTTTAAAATTGAATCGGCTCAATTCACAAATAATATACTACATAATACTAAATCATGAATCAAGCTTTATCTAATTATGCATTCATGATCATAAATTAGATTAAAGCCTAATATAATTATATCATAAAAATATTAGATCAAATCTAAAATTTTATGATTAATGATATAGATCAGCAATGTGTTAGGACAACCATTTCACTGTATGGGGTAAACCCTACAGTAGGACAACCTACAGTCCATGCAATCTGGATTTTAATTTTTATATCTAATTAATCAGATTATTAGATTAATATTTAGATCAATCCTAAATTATCAATCTAAAATATGCAAGCATACCATATTTAGCGAAATTGGCTCTAATACCATGTGAAGGAAATCACGCAGGATTTAAGAATGCATTTTTGAAATTTTTTTTAATAAAATAGCAGTAAAAGTAAATATTAATCTAAAATTAATACTATACATGCATTGATCATATCAAATAAAACCTACTTAAAATCTAAACATGCTAATATGTGATAAAAAAATAAAATGCATTCGATCAGCAAATTGAATCTGCTGATCGATACGAGTTCAAAACTTGGTACCTTTTTATGGGTAGTTGGTCTCCATGATATGAATCCACCAAAAGAAGCTATGGTGTTATGTTGTAGCCGCACACTCATTTGACCTCTATGGATGGTCCACATAGAGCTCCTGATCCCGACTAGCTCCATCAGAGTGCTAGCTCCTTGGTGGGGCCTTCGACGGCTGATCATGATCAATCCTATCGATCATGTACTTTTTGATTTCTTGGATACTCCAAAAAATTTGAACATAAATATTGGAGGATAATGAAGAGTTGTTTTAAATTTGGTGGTGATCCAATGCTCACAGCACTCGATCTCTCCACTTGAACCCAAATTCCCAAAACTAGGGTTTCACTTGGCCCAAAAGTCTTGACACACTAAAAATCCTATCAAACCCTCTCTATATGGAATTTATCTATGAAAAAGTTTTTGTGGAAAGATGACTTTCATATCTATAAACCCTGTTTAGATCATATATAAAAATTGGGTATCCTTTGAGGTAAAAATCAAAAGAGAAGAGAGGCATGAGGAAAAAGTAAAGTGCTGTAGACCCAACTCACCTTCACTCTAAGATTTTTTTTCATCCAAAACTAATTCCCAATCACTCTAAAATTTTTACCACATAATGCTAAGCCATTCTTATGCATGCACAAAAATTCTCATAATTTATTGACATGAATATCATGGGAAAAGCATGTAGAAAAATATAAGGATTGAGTGCTTGGGAGGTTTTAACCACTCACTTGACTTCAAAAATCAAATAAGCCTCTTATTCTTATCCAACGCCTCCTCCTATGTATTTAACATGTAGAAGGACTCTCTTTCTACATGTGCATATTTTTATTTCTCCAAAAATATTCGACAAACAAAAGGAAGGGCAAGGGAAGCAGATAAGGTTGGATTGGTTCCAACCTCCAACAAACTGAGTTGAATTCAAAACTCAACTTACTTTGAACTAGTCCAACCCTTGGACCAGATCAAAAGTAGATAAGAGAGGGGCTGCAAAAACCTTTTGGTTGAGAGAAAAGTTATGTACAAAAAATTTTGGGCATGGAACAAGTGTGAAAAAGTTAAAAATGGTGGGAGCATGGGAGAGTCTGAATTCAAACTTTATTTGACTTGGTCCTAATTGGTTTCAACCAAACCAATTAATCTAGACCCAATTAGACTAGGTTAAATCAAATAAAATTTTAATCAAATTAGAAATTAATTAGATCCATTTTCTGACCAAATCAGGATCAAAACTTCCATAGCAATTAGGTCATCTTATGATCTGATCAGATCAAATCCAATTGAATCAAATTCAATCAGACTTGATCGAATCCTCATCACTCAATCAAATCAAGCTAATCAATAATTGAATTACTAATTAATTTTTTAAAAATATCTAAGTCTAAATCGAATGGATTATTGGGCAATAGAGTTCCATCAACATGAAACTCTTGAAGAGTCCAACTCCAATGGGACTCTTGAACCCCATGTTCCAAACGAACGAAACTCATGATCTTAGAGTCCCAGACTAGTGGAACTCCTGATCAGAGAGTCCTAGATGAGTAGGACTCAAAGTCCCAGTCCAGTGGGACTCTTAGTCTTAGAGTTTCAGTCCAGTGGGATACTTGACCATAGTATCCTAGGTCATCAAGACTCATGATTAGCAATCAGATCAGGTAGGAACTCCTTATGTGTGTGACCCCATAGGTTCGAATCCTAAGTCAGTAGCATAGAAGTCAATTTTTTGTACCAATCGATGTGACCATCTAGCAATGGTACCCAACGTTTGGATAGGTCAAAAAGTTGCAATGCAATAATGATGAACCTGTGGAATATGGTTACTGTATAATTCATCCCATTGATCACGATGCTCAAAAGGATGATCTAGGATTTGCTATCAACCCTATAATTCATCCACATTATGTTTCGAAATTTAGCATTCATCATATGGACTACCCTGGTCGAGGATTTGCTAAATTGAAATACAGCGATGCACTTGCTCCAACACTTGGATGGATCAATCCCATCTTGACTCACACACCAAGAAGCCAAGTACTTAACTACACCTAGTAGCCTTTCATCACTGAATTAAAAATTCAGATAGCCCGGTATCTAAGTATAGTAAGTTGCTTGCAAGTCACCATGGTGGTCTTAGATTTAAGGGATACTTATACCCATATTCTTTGGGGCTAATCTTGATAGAAGAAAAGCTTCAGAGTTGGTCACATTCAGTGCAAATGTACCCATACATCTCACTTGCATGCCATGCTAGTGTCTCAACACTCCTTAGTTACGAGGACCAACCTATATGGCACACAATAATCTATACTTGATAAACGTTGTCGTCATAAATAACAACATATCTTTTGGTCTTAAATAATTTAAGGACTAAATAACAAATCCTTCTTTGTCAAATCTAAATAGTCCTAAGAATTTCATCACAACACAGGAGTTCATTAGAAGACAATAAAATTTATGATGAAAAATATCAAAATAACTTTTATTATTTAATAATTCATACACAAGTACAACAAGAAGCATAATCATCAACAAGCTGACGATTGCCTTTGGGACATATTCCCAATAATAAGTCCATCTTTGACTATCTTTCTAAAGAGAAATAGTAGATTCTTCCAATGTGACTCATTATAAATATATATCATAGAAATATGAGAATGAGGTAGAAGGATCTGAATTATATTGCAACTTAATATCCCATAATATTTTGAATAACACCGAACTCCTTTAATTCCTTTTATTATCTTTTTTCTACATGGAGTTTGATATTTTATCCATTGTAATAGTTTATTTAAAGATTTAAGATCATCCACTAGTCTTAAATTTTTTCTTCTTCTTTTGTTCCAGTTTTTTTCTTGCTTAGAGTCTCTAGATATAAAAGATAATTCATTTTTTTACTTAAACTGCTTTTCTTAGCTGATTGAAGAGAGACTCTTTAGGATAGAATTTAAATATTAACTTTTCACCATGCAATTTTGTAACAATACCTTTATTTGTAATAGTGAAAGGGATTATTGAACTTGTAAAAGGATTTCCTAATATAACTTCATGACTTAGAGTTCTGACCAGAAAGAGAGATGTTTGGACATAGGTGTTTCCTATACAAACATGAACATTAGAGATTTTATGACTTACCCTAAGATTTTCTCCATTTGCTAGTTTAATATTTATTAAAGATTCTTCCATAGATATCACTCGATCCTTTCCATAATGGCAATGATTTGTCTAAAGATATTCGATGTTTTTAGTGTTCTTTCTTGGATGTGTCCTCGAATATCTCTTCAAAAGAGCTATTTCTATCTTGTCTTTAGAAATCTTTCTAGCTCTTTTATCAAAATACTTCTTTTTGGATTTTTTGAAAGACATAGGATAAGAATTATTTGGTAAAGTGTATAGCAGAGATTATCAAATTTTATTCTTCTAAGTATTCTCTGCTGACTCAAATAATCATCAAAAAGTGTAGATCCAACAATCCAGATGTAACGAGGAATTCTGCAATTAAGATCAATGCTACCAAAGCCTTCATTCTTTATACTAGGTCTGATCAAATCTGAGAATAAATGAGGTAGTCTGCAAATAAACTCTCGATTAGGATCTGAAGATATCTTAACTATACAAATGTTAAGATCTATCCTAAGACTAATTCTATATGTTTGTATGATATTTACAATAATTACAAAATCTAAAGGATAATCAAAACAATGGCTTCTATTAGATTTTCTTTTGATAGCATCTAGAATGTCATTCTTTTGATAGCTAGTGAGATGGTAATTCCACCAACTTCTCAATTATCTCCAAAGGAATGATGCTATCTCTATTATCTCTTCTAAATCATTATATATCTTGTCAAAATTTGAATTTAATATCTGTTGATTTTCAGCAAATTCCTCAAGATTCTGATTGAATTCAATGGCAGATGTAGTATCTGAAGGGAAATCCTGATTTCCCGGTCCAGGTTCGTCCAGATCTGATTAGATCAAGAGATATATTTCAAAAATTTTCTCTTGATCTTAATCAGATCTTGATAAGTTTCAGATCTAATTCTTATTATTTTAATAAATAAAATAAAATAAGATAAATTAAATAAATTTTAATTTACCTGATTTGGGTAATCCTATTATCCTGTAGATGATCCTGATTGCAGCGGAAGGTTCTGGATCTTAGCCACACAAGCGCCTAGCCTCTACCGGTATCCACTCAGGTTGGATCTGGAGAACCTCTTCTTCTTTATCACACCTCCAAAAATTAGATCTGGAGGATCTTCAAAATTCTTTTGAAGATCTGCAGTCATCCTTTTGCAGCAGCGCAGCCTTCTTGCTTTTGATCGCCTTTCCTTGATCTGAATCGCACCAACCTAAGTCCAAAACACCTTTTGGACATGGAGAGCAAGGCGAGAGAAGCTATGGCATGGAGAAGGAGGGGAGAGGCAGCCTTGGGGCATGTCTAATAGCATTAGAATTAGGGTTGGGCGTAGGGTCTTATTTATAGACCTCTTGTGATCCAACTCCTCTTCCTCTCAACCAATCACAACCCTTTGTGAAATTAGATCTAAATCTGATTGGTTGGAATAGAGACCCTTGGATTCCTCCTTAGAGGGTGCCTAAGACCAGTCAAACTGGATTCTTAGTAGAACTCTGATTGGAATCCAAAAGGGAGGTGGAGTCCTTGTCCAACAAGGACTCCAAGGCGCCTCCTACTTGGGCTCACGCCACCCTTGGCGTGCGCCCTTGTCCTTGCCAGGTTCTGGCAGGGGGACAGGCCCCCACCAGCTCTCCAATAGGTGCATGACATGTGGTCAAAAGTCAAAGGGTCAATGGTCAATGTTTGACCAATCAACGGTAGACTTTTGACCAAAGTCAAAGAACAAGAAATGGTAGGTGACCAAAAATGGCAGGTAATGTCTTACAAATAAGACAACCTATTCTGACTTGGACAACCTCTAGTCAGACCATATGAAGGCCTCTGATTGAGCACAAACTCCTTTGGCTCAGTTAGGACAACTTATTTGTGATAGTAAAAGAAGAACGTTAGGTTCAATCGAGTGCTAGCACGATTTCCTTGAACCTAATTGAATCTCATTCAGATCAATTGAACTAGATCAGTTCAACTGATGATCACCAGATTCAAACCCTTGTTTGTGTGACCCAGTTAGGTTCAATTCTGTATGGTAATGGGATATGTCATGATCTCTATCATAGACTTCATCGAAACTCCTTTCGACGGATCAGAACTCTTCTGATTCGAACAGCTAGAATGATCGATCATCTAAATCATTCTAATTGCTCCCAAAATCCACCAGTGACACCTAGCAGTATATGGTGGCAACCCATCAGAGCTGAATGCGAACCTCTTGGTGCAGCTACCTGTGTGATTCAGTTCTTCTATCTTGAGCCCCGATCAGATTAGGGTTAAGGTGAACTCGTCAAACCCTAGTCTCTGTCATATGATGTAATCATTCGATTCGAGTCCAATGTGAAAATCTAAATAGAAACTCTTTCTATTATTTCACTCTACCATGGCCATGGATTTCTGGACTTGATTCTCATGATCATCATAGGGCTACTCCTCTACCACCGAGGTAGATAGATCCCATCTTGATGCAATCCAGTTCCTACAATGAACATGCTATAGCCAACATACACCTCAGGGTTCCATATGGCTAGGAGACCGAGTAATGGTGTAGTCAAACTATAACACCCTCAAGGTGAACTGCCGATGCATCTCAGGTCAAAGAACCAGACACACTACTGTAGCATCGAGTCAGTCATTGACGAGAAGGTAGACTTCCTAATGACTACTCGAGGTGGTCACGCTCATTGCCCTCGTTCTCTAACGAGTACCTAT